>BTHU01000005.1:44776503-45187835 GCA_036184795.1 Tokudaia tokunoshimensis
TGAGCCTATGTGCTTGTGTCATGCTAAGCTAGCTCAGAAACCCTCAGAATCTCATGGATCCCAGGAAGTAAGGACCACTCTGGGGACATGTTCATCTGCCCTCCTGAAATGCTGGTGGCTTGGAAAGCCAAGATCAGAGACCTGAAAAGCATCACAAGGCTGCACCAGGTACATCAAATTCAGTCTTCTCCTTAGCTCCTCCCCAAATCTTTAGATGTGGATGCTGAGGAAACTGTTCACAGGCCTGTGAGCTGCATGTCAGGGATGGAGAAGGCCAGAAAGCAAGCTGGCCCCGGCAGGAGGGAGCAGACACCCTGGCTCTGTCCTCTCCATCCTTCTGCTTCTCCACGGACCATGCACCCTGGTAGACACAGTAGAAAGTGAAAGCCATAGATTGGAATTCCTAGCGCTTCCGTGTGATGTGTATATGTTCTTTGGGAGCTAAGAAAATCAATGATATTAACTGACCTGAACTGTGTTCCATGGCCAAATCCCAGGCTGGGTTCATTGAGTCCAAAGAAAAACAAAAGCTCTGTCAAATAACAGTTCCTCTGGCCACCCTGGAGGCCTTACTTTCTCCCAGGCAGCTCTAGAGAAAGATAACTCAAGCCCAGCTCTGACAACCAAAGTGAATTGCCTGAGAGCTGCAGACTGCTCTTGCCAAAACCACTTAACTTGTTTTCCCTAAAGGCCTCTGGGTGCAACGGAGTTTCCAGCTACTCCCTGAATTAAGGGAAAATTTCACCTGCCTAGATAGTGTTCTGTGTCCTCTCATCATTGGAGAAAATGGATTCTGAACACTTGCAGCTTCTTTCAAGGAGCAGGGCAGGGTGCTGAGGAGATAACAGAGCCGGCATAAAGTCACAGCAGGTCACGAATGGGATCATCCACATATTTCGATTACATTTTAAAATTCCATTTGTGAACAATCGGGGTGCAGTTAATTAACTGCAAGTCCAAATACCAGTCTGGGTTTCAGGGAGTCTGCATTTTAATAACTTCTTCCTCCAATACAGCATTTCCGTGACCAAGAAAAGCCCTTCATTCCAAGGCTGAAACCATTGAACTCGATAGGTCCTCCTTCATCTGTCAACAGTCCCGAAGACTTATGAACCGGTAGTGAAGTCAAGAAGTTGCTTTTTGCTGTCTGGGTAACTGGATTGTGTATTAGTTCTCTGTTGGACTTTTGCTCTGATTGAATGCATCTTCTCCAAACCCACATGTTGCAAGGACTTGGTCTTCAGACTCTAGGACTATAGCAGATGATATTGCCTCAAGGAAGTAGGGCCTTGTACAGGAAGTTAGGTCACAGGGGTTGTGGCCCCAACTCCTTCCTGTTTCTCTCCCTCTTTTCTTTGTGGCTGCTATGAAGTGAGTGGTTTCTTTTACCACATGATCCCCCAAGATTTTTGACTCACCACAGATTGAAGCCCAAGCCAACTCTTTCTCCTTAACTATTTCTCTCATGCATCTTTGTTGGTGATGGGAGGTAGACAAGACAGCTTCCATCCTGTACAGGATTGTCTCAGTTAGCTCACAAATCAAAACACTGAAGGCAAATCAGAGAGAGCCGAAGAGTCTCTTTCTGTGCATTTTACCCAGACTGCCGTTGACTGATGCTTCCCTTTAGGACAAAGGAACCTAACCTTTTAATAATATTCCCCCCATTTCCTTTAAAATAACACATGTGGAGCTAGAGAGATGGCTCTGTGGTTAACAGCACTTTCTACTCTTGCAAAGGATCTAGGTTTGATTCCCAGCACCCATCCACATGGCAACTCATGGCTGTCTGTAACACCATTTCCAGTGGATCCCAAGTCATCTTCTAGCCTCTGTAGGTACCAAACATGTGGTACACAGACTTATAAGCAGGCAACATGCCTATATACATAAAATACATACATACATCTTTAAATAAAATGTATAATGCATTCCCCAGAAGTGAAAAAATAATGTTATAGATTCTTAATAGAAGATAACAAACTTTAACATCTTTGAAGAGAAACAAGAGCCTATGTGCTGGCCCAGCAGGTCAGGGGCTTGCCACACAAGCTTCACAAGTTCCCTGGAACTCACATGGTAGAAGGAGAGAAACTAATCCCCAAAGTTGTCCTTTGACCTTCACATGTGTGCTGACACAAAAGTGTCTGCACACACACACACACACACACCATACACATATATCATACATACACACATCACAGAATACACCACATATGCACCAAATACATATACCACACACACATCACATATAGACATATCACACACACATCACACATACACATCACATACAAATGCACATCACAGTACACACCATAAACGTACACACACCACACATACATACCACATACATATACCATATGCATATACATCACACATACACATATCACACATACATGCACACATACCATACACACATATCACACACAAACATCACACAAATACATGTTCATCATAGCATACACCACACACACACCATACACATCATACATCCACACTACACACACATCACACACATATCATACACACATCACAGACACACATCACAGTACATACCCCACACACGCATAAATTACACACACATCACACATACACCACACACATCACAGTACACATACACACATAAATTACACACACACACACACACACACACACACACACACACACACACACACACCAAACAAACGAGGGAAAGAAAACAAAGTCTCATCCTGAGACAAATGGTGGAGATGGTTTTGCAGAGATTTTTGTAGAGTTATAATTGCATTCTGTGTAAATTTTACATTAAGTTTTTCACTTCACATTTTCATAAACACTTTCTCCTGCTGTTACAATCTTTTCGTGAGTGTAATTTTTAATTGACTGCATAATCTGTTAGGAGTTCATTTGGTTGTAAGTATCAGAAAGTCTGAGATCCAGCACTATACAGGGATTTTTAGTTGTATAGAAAGGGAGTTGAGACGAGAGTTGGGGCTCTTGGGACAAGGGACCTACCCACGGAGCATCTTAGAGAATCAGCTCCTACAGTTGTACCACTCTTTGTGGTGACTGCCATAAGTCAGGCTGACCTTGCTAGAGGAAGCAGGAGGCTGTTGCATGGGGTTGTATCACATGACCACCCTGGCTGAAAATGACTCTAAGAGCCAGGACTGTTGGGCTTACAATCCCAGCTACTAAGGAGGCTGAGGCTGGAGAATCATGAGTTCAAGGCTTTCCAGAGCTACAGAGTGAGTGCAAGGCCAACCTGGGCAATTAATGAGACATTCTCTCAAAATTAAAAAAGAAAATAGAGGCTAGCCCTATAGCTGAGGGTAGAAGTCTAGGATGAGCCCTCTCCTGCTTGGCACACACGAAAGACTGGGAAGATGGGGATCATAGCTAATCTCTGCACAGTAAAGGTTTCCAAGGATAAAGTGACAGGAATTAGAATTGTTATGTTGAAGGGCAGTTGATTTTTCTTTCTTTCTAGAGTTCTAGCATGACTGTTTCCCCCGGCGAATGGCAGGATGGAAAACCTGTGCCGCGCTTAGCCCCACCAAACCTGAAGTTCCACCAGCAGCCACAAACTAGGATCAAAACCTGATCAACAGAGATCAGCTTAAGGGAGGCAGCACCGGCTCTGAGCTATGAGTACAAGGTGCAGGGGAAGAGGGCTCGTCCATCTTCAGGTCTGCTCCTATTTGGAAGTAGCAACTTGGTGGGATGATGGGCCCATGTCCTTTGAGGCAAGGACTGAATAGATGCTTAGAATGTTGGTGGGAGACGTCTTTCTCATCTGGTGAAGTGGACCCATTTGACCTGTGATATCTGCATGTCTCAGGTTTTAAAACTAGGGAATATTTGCTAAATACTTTACCAGTACCTGTGATACCTGCTGTATAGTGGGACCTTTCTCCACTGTCGGTCCAGTTTATTTACCTGAAAGGTACCGGCATGGTGTAATTCACCTCCTAGAGGTACCAGTGGGATTTGAACCCATTTGCATCTTGAGTCTGGGCCAAACACCAACCCTCTCCGGGGTGCAACATCTTTTTCTTCACTGCCTGTTAGCATGACTTGTTATTCTTCCCGGTGCCTTAGAGTTCCCCCTTTGTGCCAACACAACCCGAGGATCAGTGTAGACTCTACTTCGACATGGCCAGCTATAACCAAGAAGAAGCCTTTAAAAGGTTGTCGTTTAATTTTATTTGCAAAAGAAATTCTGTTGAAATGAACTTTATACTCTGAGGCCATACATTGTGCTATCCAGTCTGCAAGCATGTTTTCGTGTCTGCGTGCTGATGCCTTTGCGGATGCTGAGGGAGTCATAGTAGGTACAGTGTAACTCTGTCCTCACGGGGATTACAGTACTCTGGGAATGAAGGGGAAGAATTGTCAAATTTGAGATGGACCCAGTGGTCCATGGTCCAGATGGGTAATCACATCCCTCAAAGGGCTAAGGTAGAAATTGACATGAATTAGAAGCCAGACTGGATTACATATTGTATGGGGTTAGCCAAGACTTTACATAAACAAAACTATGTATATGTGTATGTGTATATGTATATATGTATATATAATGTATGTATATATCAAGTAGATACATGCTATGCTCTTTGCAGTCCAGGGACTGGAGAATGTTGAGGAGAGAGCCCACTTTATAGTATGTCCAGGGAAGGCATTTCTAGAAAGGTGACATTTGCAGTTCGGAGCAAAGAAGGGGTCAGGGGTTATGTGGGTATCTGCAGGAGACAAAGCTGGGGAAAGGCACAGCAGATGCACTGGCCCTGAGCAGACATAGTGCATTCAGGAAGCAGTGGGAAGGCTGGGGGAGCAGGAGTAGAGTAGGAGAAAGGGGACGGACAGACTGACAGGAAGTGACTGATGATGTGAGAGCGCAGCGGGAACACGCTGCATCTGCCCTCGGGATGGGTGATGACTTATGGAAGTTTGAAGCATGGGAATTGCAAAGCCTAGGCTATTTTTACCAAAGATGACTGTGGCTTGTGTGGTGTGACTAGTTGGTAAGGAAGGAGACAGAAGCAGAAGCAGAGGGACCAGTTAGAAGGATGCTGTAACTCACGGGGGAGAGGAGAGCTGGGAGAGCCCAGAGAGTGTCCCAGGTGGTAGTGAGTTCCGGGTAGAACAAGCTCTGGGGAGTCTCTCATCCCGGAGAGCACGATAGGAAAGAAAGGAAAAGGTCAACATGCCCCCAAAGGTTCTGGTTTAAGCAAGAAGGAGGATGGAGTTTCATTATAATGACCTGGACACACCTCTTGGGAAGGGAAATTGGAGCTGGGTTTGGGAATGTTGAGTTAGAGATGCTCATTTGATGCTTAAGTGGAGGTGTAAAGTGTGCAGTGTCTTAGTCTGCCTGGGTAGATGTAACACAGTGCCATGAGCTGGGAGGCGTAGAGGAGAAGAGGTCTACTGATGACAGAAAGGATGAGGAGCCCAAGCTTGGGATGACACCACACTTAGTGTCCTCTTCCCAGGTTCATACAGCACCTCTGTGTTCCTGCATGATGAAAGGGGACAGAGCAGATCTCTGGACATTCTTTTTTTTTTCCTCCCTTCCATTCTCCCCCTTGTGAGTGTGTGTGTGTGTGTGTGTGTGTGTGTGTGTGTGTGTGTGCATATGTGTAGAGGAAAAATAGCAGGCACATGCATGTAGAGGTCAAAGGTTGACCTCCGGTGTCTTCTTCTTCTATCACTTTCCATCTTTTCCTTTTGTGGATTTTAGAGACAGGGTCTCCCTGTGTAGCCCTGGCTGTCCTGGAACTCACTGTGTAGATCAGGCTGGTCTCAGACTCTCAGAGTGTCCACCTGGCTCTGTCTCCTGAGTGCTGAGATTAAAGGCATTTGTCACCACACCTAGCTTCCATCTTTATTTTTGGAGACAGCTCTGTCACTGAATCTAAAGTGAATTGAATTTGCTGCACTGGCTGCCAGCGAACCCCTGCTATTTTATTCTATTTTTTTCAATTATGTGGGCATGCAATCCTTCTCCTGGCTTTTTCATGTGGGTTCTGGGGTTTCTAACGCAGGTTCTTGTGCTTACGTGACAAACACTTTACCTACTGAAGCATCTCCCCAGTGTCCTTTCTTCCTTTTCCTATATATGAAGAGAATCTCAGCCTGTGTAAGAATTTAATAAAGACAAAAATAGTAGATCAATTTATTGGTGAACAGATGGATTACTTAAACACTTGCAACAATGCAGAAGGGAGAAAACTAACATGAAATACCTCTTTCATAAGGGAACTGGTCCAATTCTTATGTTAACTGGCTTTGTAATCTGGTCACTCAAAAGCAGCTGTCCTCAACCTGTGGGGTTGTGAACCCTTTGAAGGTCAAACAACCTTTTCCCAGGGGTTGCCTAAGACCGTTGGAAAACACAGATATTTACATCACAATTCATAACAATAGCAACATTACAGTGATGAAGTAGCGACTTCATAGAATTTTAGTAGAATCTTATGGTTGTGGGTCAGCACAACATGAGAACTGTATTAAGGGTCACAGCATTAGGCAGGTTGAGAACCACTGCTCTGAAGCTTCATCTAATACCGTCACATCAGTGGTCAGGTTTTTAACATGAGTTCAGGGAGCACACAGACTCCAGGCAGATGTGTGTGTGTGTGTGTATGTGTGTGTGTGTTGTTGTTGTTGTTCAAGAGACACATGTGATAATAAGCACCGTTATTTTTGGATGGTGTTTTAAGTCCAAGGGTTGGGTAAAATCACTATGTAGGGCCCAGGAGATGGAGAAGAGATCTGAGGTTGGACTTCTGGATTGTTGGGAGAGATGACAAGGACCCAACAAATGAAATGAAAAGGGGAATCAGGGAGTTAGGTGAGACCTAAAGTTGGGCTATAGGATGTGCTTCAGGAGAAGGAAAGAGTCCATATTTATCAAATGCTGACAGAGCCCAAGAAATTTGGGGCCCAAGGACTGTCCACTTCTCTCTGAGACTCCTGTGGTGGTAAGCTAGAAGAACACTAAATGGGCAGGACTTAGGGGACCAAAAGCCTCACTATGCCTTGATGTCAATAGAAAAAGAGAACAGTGGTGGCCAATAAAGGCAATACAGTGTGAGTGCCTTTGAGAATGATCTGGGAAACATGGAGGAGCCAGGTGAGTGGGACTGGGGTGGGGAGTGGTGATGGTCCCCCAATGGCAACCAGTGAGGAGGACACGATGCATTTACCTGCAGGGCTTGTTTGTGTACCAGAGCAGCAGAGCCAAGATGAGCTGGGTGCTCTGAGTGGGTCCTTCCGCTTTCTCCGCTCTGGGTGGGTCCTTCCGCTTTCTCAGCGAAGCAGGAAGCAAGGGCATCTGCTGGCACTGAGAGAGGTGCTGGACATCTGAGGGCAAAGGGGAGGGTGTGAGGTAGCCCTGTTGAGCAGCTCAAGAGGACTTGACCTGGAGAAGCATAGTCAGACCTCTGGACACCTCCAGTGTCTTCCCTGAGGTTAGGAATCCTGAATGGACAGTAAGACCAGAGAGTAAAATCCCAGGTCGTGTTTGTCCCCGGTGCCTCGACCAGACATGTGTGGGAACCAGTTGGCAAATTATTGGGTTTCATCTGAGTCATGTTTACCAGATCAAGATGTCATGAAGAGAGCGAGGTAAGGGAGGAGGTGAAGGAGAGTTTGGTTATTGATTGTGGAGTCTGAAGCTGAATTGAGGCACCAGGCAGGCAAAGGGTGCTGGAATGAATGGCTTATGGCAGTATAAAAACAGCGTTAGGCTTCATTCACTTCTATAAATTATATTCCTTTTTATAAACTAAGTCATGTTTCCAATTCATGATAGAAAGTTACTGTGTTAAAATACAGTAAATATTTATAGATGGAACCCCTAATAGTAGCAATCCTTATCTTTGTTGCTGTTTATATTGAGTATTTTAAAAGCTTATCATGGGACGATCAGGGAGATATTAATTGAGAGGCCTTGTGGCTAAATTCTAGAGCAGTCGGCAGACTGAAAGTGGAGGCCACCTGTAAAGGGACAGATCTCTGACCAAACCCCTGAGGCTGGACTTGAGCACATGCCTGGTGTCCACTGACCAAAGAAGCTATAGTCTTGAGGATGATGGCACAACTGGCAACCAGTGGGAGGTACAGAGGGCAGTGATTGCTAATAGGGAGGCAGGACTAGGCAGCCAGCCATCTGGATCCAAGGTCTGTGAGGGCTGGGACATGGGGTTGGCAGGAGTTGAGTGCATCTTACAACTGGGGAGTGTGCATCTGAGAAGGAGGCCATGTATAGGACAGAAACACCTAGGAAAGACATCATGGCATTCTGATTGTCCCTGCTGAGTCATCGGGTTTACATCTGGGGAGCAGGGTTGTTTACAGAGTAAAAGAAACAACCACTGAAAGGGACGACAGGCTTGAGTTCATCTTACACTGAGGACACACTTCCCACCACAGTTTGGACCGGCTCAGGCGTTGCACAGTACTGAGGCCAATGGCAGGGGCACTCACAGGTCCAGCTGTAGGATCTGGGAAAGGCAGGGGCAGAGGATGCGAAGAGAGACTGAGGAGAAACAGCTGTTGTCTTCCCACTGAGCAGATGTAAGGTCTAAATACCGTTACACCACTTATTTCATCCTTGGCAAAAGCCATGTTTATTTCATCTCTAGCCACATTGCTCAGTATTAACCTGAATCTGAAGAGGCTGAGAGGAAACCACGGGGCTTCCTGTTGGACTCTTTATTTTTTTCCTACAGTAGATGTGCATGCCACATTAGCACCTTCACGTGGCATGCGACTCTAGCAGACCATCAAACCACACTCTAACCCAGTAGCCTCCCTGACTTGTCACGTGATCTATAGATGTGTGGGCGGTAGGCGTGGAAATGCAATTCAAAGCACAGCTGGACGGCTTCGTGGGCAGGTTGGACTACAGAAGCCTTGGCCTTGCAAAACCAACAGAGGTCAGCACAGATTAAGTGGGCCAAATCAAATCTTTGATGGTTGAGTGATTTTTAGAAAATGATTGCAGGTCTGCACAATTTAACAAGACTGCTCATAGCGCCTGGAAATATTTTTTCCAGAGCGGATCAGATAAAGCCAACTTTGAAATCGGTCATTGCCGTAAATCAAGTGGCAGGCTCTCACTGACCTAGCTTTCCCCCAGAAACTTTCCCACAGGGAGAGAAGGAAAAACTGCCGTGTGGCTGCTGTGGCTTGATTTGTCAAGAGCTGAGGGATCTCCGCCAACACACGAGATTGCCCATCACTCAGCTCGATGGAATGAATCGGGATGTCTGTAATTCAGAAGCCAGTGAGATGTGTGAATCGCACAGATAGACTAAACGGTCCTATTTCCACCCCAGCTGCCTGCGGCGCACAGAGGCCTCTGTTCCACCATTCTTTCCTGAGTTAATAATTCTTGGCCCGTTGCTGAAGCTTCTGCTTTTTAATGTCTAATGTCACAAAGTCCACATTTCTGAATTTTTCTGTCCTCTCTTTAAAACATAGGTAGAGGTGAGAGATGATTGGAGGAGATAGATTGCTCTGAGAGCTGACCTGGATGCCAATGCTCCATCTATGAGTTATCACCCATTCATAATGGTCTAGGTCTTTGGGAGATCGTCCAGGCCAGTCAGGGCTTGTCAAAGGCTCATTCCCTCATCTTTCTTATGTCAGGTCCACAGAGCTCGCTCTGTACTCCAACTGATAAAGTTAGCTACGGTCACTACAAGATGGTTTAAGTTGTTCCCTGAGATCCTCCTTGGTCTTATGTACTCAACCTGCTCTTTTAAAACAAGGTCTCCTGTGACTCAGGCTAGGTTCAAACTTGCTATATAGCCAAAGCTAGCCATAGACTTCTGATTCTCCTGCCTCCACCTCCCAAATGCAGGGATTACAATTATGCACCACCAGGCCCAGTTTGTGCAAAATTAGGGATAAAACCCAAGGCACTGTGCATGCCAGCCAGGCACCCTACCAACCGTGCTACATCTTCAGCACCCAAGCATTTTACTCTCTTTTCTGAACTCTTGGCCTCGCAGGTGACTTTGATTGGATTCGGATCTGTGCGGATGCTATGACTGAGCTTCCCTGACCCACTCTTAAACTTCCTGTGCAATGGTGGTGCCCTCAAGGATGACATTACAATCCCCCCCCAGGCTCACATTAAGATGCAGATGGAAAGCCTATTATTACAAAGCCTATAAGCAAAGGCACTTGTTGTCCTCTTGTGCCACTGCTGCAAAGGTTGACTCCACTCCACTGCTGTCCTTTGTATCCTATAAGTTCATGGAAGGGTTCATGTCTATGACCCAATGTGTACACTTGATATCCAAGAATTGATGAAGTTTCAAGAAAAGAAAATCTAGAAACATCCAAGTACAGATCTGGATGTACTAAGTGTGAACAGGATTGTTGGAAGACTCTAACACTGTATGCCCCAACTGAAGACTTCCTAACAAATAGATGGAAAGGTGCAATATTTAGCCCTAGGAGGAAATGAGCTTCCTAGCATGGGGGGAGTCACCTGTTCTACTCAGCCACTTGTATGCAGAATGAGTACCGAGGGTCTCTCTCTGTGCTAAGAGTTCATGGATGGTCCAATGAGAAAATAACTAGTAAAGAGGATTTACAAGACCAAGTTGTACTCTGAGAGAGAAGCATGTGGTACCCTCTGAGACTAGCCAAACTACCCATGATCACAAATTAGTAAAGGCTGCTCATGTTTGAACAAGTCTGTCTGACACTGAGACTTATCTATCTGCTACCAGGCAATATATTTTCTTTAAAGTTTTTATTAGCTCTTGGAGAGTAGTTTTATACATGTTTTGATCATATTCACCCCACACCAATAAGTATCAGTCTTCTCTACCCACCCAAGTTAATGGAAAACAAAAACACAAACAAAAACTTGTGCTCTCAAATAATCTTGGATGTGTGGCCTTCCACTATACTTCAGTCAACTTACCAGGGTCTATACTCTTAGAGAAAACTGTTTCTTCCTTTTGCAGTAGCTAACACTTGCCAATAACTCCACTGCTAAGGATGAGATTTTATGCCCAACTCTTATGTGGAATTTTTTCTGGCTTGGGCTTGTACAGATCTCACACATACTGTCATAAATGGTATGAGTTCCTATGTGAAACTGCACTGCCGTGTCCAGAAGGCACTGTATCCTTCTAGTTACTTACATTAGGCAATATACTTTCTAAGCAAGACTGGCTTGAAAGTCTAAGATAAGAAACGTGAACAAGGGTGATAGAGAGGTGGATCATGGTCTTGTGTATCCTGGCAGATAAAGACTGAGGTTTTCAATGTGGGACTCTCTCTGAAAGTGCTCTAGCTGGGCATTCATTTTTTTTAGAGAGTATTCCACTATAGTGTAGAATGCAGTTTGAATTGGGAGAAACGAGGGACTGTCAGGGACATCAGTCAAAGGAATCCATATCAGTGTTGATCAAAGAATAGATTAGGGACCATGTGAAGGCAGAACGTGGAGTAGATGTGGTGAATGTGGCATGAGTTGCTGGATCTTGGGGCTGATTGAACAAAGAATAAGAGGTATGGAGAAATAAAGTACGAAGTCCGTGTTTCATATGCAGGAGAGTGGATAGTTGGTAGTGAACACATATGAGGGAAAGCAATAAACGCAGTATGGACATATTAATGTCAGTGTGTCTTTAAAACACACAGGTGAGGTACCTGGTGTGGCAAATCAATATAGAAGCATATAATTCATGAGTGTGACCTGGTTTGGGGACCACAGCCATGTGACTAACTGAATGGTGTTATCCAGGGAAAAAAGGAAGAACTTAAGTCAGTCTGACAAGCCACCTTTAAGGCATGAGGCAGCCAGAGGGTAGGAGAGAAATCGGTAGGCAGAAGGGGTTGGTTGGAAGAGATAAAAGAACTTTTCAAGAAATAGGGAGCTATGCATGATGCCAAGCACTGTTGACAGTAACTAGACAAATCTGGAAAGCATCCATTGAACATACCAATCAAAAAGTTACTGGCCACCATGAGAAGAATGAAGAAGCAAGATCCCATAGACAGGTGGGTGAGTAGCTGAGCTGAGAGGAAGTGGGGATGTCAAGTGAAGCATTTGTCTCTGTAAGAAGTGTGGCTGTGAAGCAAAGAAGAAAGCCAAGGCTCTCAGAGAGGACACAGGGTTTATGTGTATTCTTTTTTAAAAAGATTTATTTAGTTTTTATTTATATGAGTACACTGCAGCTGTCTTCAGACACACACTAGAAGAGTGTATCGGATACCATTACAGATGGTTGTGAGCCACCATGTGGTTGCTGGGAATTGAACTCAGAACCTCTGGAAGAGCAGTCAGTGCTCTTAACTGCTGAGCCATCTCTCCAGCCCTACATGAATTCTTTATATAGAAAAAATCTCTGAGGTCAGCTGGGTGGTGGTGGTGCACACCTTTAATCTCAGCAGTCAGGAGTCAATGGCAGGTGGATCTCTGAGTTTGAGGCCAGTCTGATCTACAGAGTGAGTTCCAGGACAGCCAGGACACACAGAGAAACCTGATCTTGAAAACAGAAGAAGAAGAAGAAGAAGAAGAAGAAGAAGAAGAAGAAGAAGAAGAAGGAGGAGGAGGAGGAGGAGGAGGAGGAGGAGGAGGAGGAGGAGGAGGAGGAGGAGGAGGAGAAGGGGAAGGGGAAGGGGAAGGGGAAGAAGAAGAAGAAGAAGAAGAAGAAGAAGAAGAAGAAGAAGAAGAAGAAGAAGAAGAGGAGGAGGAGGAGGAGGAGGAGGAGGAGGAGGAGGAAGAAGAAGAAGAAGAAGAAGAGGAGGAGGAGGAGGGGGGAAGAGGATGGGGAGAGGGAGGGGGAAGAGGAGGAAGGAAAGAAAGAGAAAGAAAGAAAGGAAAGAAGGAAGGAAGGAAAGAAAGAAAGAAAGAGTCTAAATTCTTAAATGAGAGAAAGAGGTGACATCTATTGATGGGTAGATAGTCCTTCAGAGGTCATGAAGCAATGGAACTCAAATGAATGGCTAATAGTCTTCATTTACAAACAACACCATCTATGTTGACTTTCTATGCATGTTAAACATAAGCTTGAGTTGGATTGGATGTGTCTTTCACTGACTCTGGAGAGTTGACACGAAGGTTCCAGGACTGTGTTGACAGCCTGGCTGAAATGGAAGACCCTACACATGTAGTTGGTACTTACATTGAGGTATCTGATCTTGGGGATGAAGGGTGGGTTTGACCCTGATTTGGGACTTTGCCAGACAACCATAGCCAGAAGGAAGCTAAAAGTTTGTTAGTGGTGTGGGATGAGACTTGTTGAGGCTAGTGATCCACATGTTCTTAGCTGAAAAGATCTCAAGGGAAGCTTGACAGATCAGGAGAAAAAGAAGTCGAGGGTGAGGTCCAAGCGCCGATGAGGTGAGCATGAGCTGGTGAGAGACAAGGAAGGCTGAGACACTGGTTGGGGTCTGGACTGCTGCATTGAGACATTTCATCTGTGAGAAGAGGTCAGAGTTCAGCCTTGAGTGTAGGGTAGGGATGGAAGTCATTAGAAATGAGTTGTCAGAGAGTCAGGGCAACAGGACTTGTGTGAGTCACCCGGGGTGATAGTGGTGTCATTTCATGTGTATTCTATGAACCAAGCGATGAAGTCATCAGCTGATATGGGGAAGTGACCAAAAGATCAGCTACAGAGAATAGTTGAAAAGACCAGGCAATGAGACTTTTCTCATGAGATCAGAGGGCTTGACATGGGAGTGTCATTAGAGAGTAAAGACAGTCCCAAAGCCACTTCCTGATCCTGATGCTGGCTGACTCAAAAGCCCACAATCTCAGGACTGTTCTAGACTTTTTTTTTTAACCAAGTCTGAAACTAGACCAGTTTGCCTAGAGGGGTGCACATCACACTTTTCTAAAGAATAAATAAGATCCAAACTGTGAACTTTACAGTTTGTCTTAGCTGCATTCAGATAGATGCATTCACCCAAACTGAACTGTCCAAATCAGTAAATCAGTATGTTAAGAATAAACCTGTCAAGGCCAGCCTGGTCTACAGAGGGAGCTCCAGGATAGCAGGGCTACACAGAGAAACCCTGTCTCAGGAAAAAAAAAAAAAAGAATAAACCTGAGGAACATAAAATGTTCTGAACAAAGTGGCATGCAGCACAAGGCTCCCTTAATTAATATAATTAAGCTTATAAATCTATGGTTAAGATTTGAATTGCAGTGAGCATTTAAAATGTGAAAACACCACATTGGTGCTTCTGTGGCTGTCTGCTTGATACTTGGATATAGTCACTGGCCTTTCGGCATGATGTGAGGCTGGTTTTAAAGTAGGAATGCCCCAGGCATAACCATAATGTCCTGCTCTGGTGCACACTTGGTACCCAGGCTTCGTTTAATACAGAGAACTGTCAGGGCAGGAAAATATAAATAGTTATAAATCACAGAGATAGCAAGGGTAATTTTAAAATTTTCAACCTTCTGTGATTGAAGAGTTCATATGTCTTCATGGCTTAAAGATCTGGAAAAAATACACCAACAAAACAAAACAAAATGCAAAACCCAGAAATAAGAGTGTAAATGTGGATGAGGGTCTGGGGAGATGGCTGAACCGTCCGTGTAAAGCCAAACCCAGCGGCATGTGTCTGTAATCTCAATATTTCTATGGTGAGATAAGAGGTGGGACAAGAGAATCATGGGCCTGGCATATGCAGGGTGACCATCACAAAACCCTACGTCAATCTAGGAAGTGATGGTTGACACCTGAAGTTGTCCTCTGACCACCCCTGACACACACGCAGAGACTAAAAGGTCAAATAGAAAGGCCTATCAGATAAACTGTAGAAACCCTTCTCTCTGATGAACTGGACCCGAGTATACACAGTGCGTGTGTATCAAAAGGAAATACAGGAAGCTAGTGGTGGCTGGCAGGGGAGGCTCAGAGGCCATCACAGAAAACCTCATTCTGTTTTGCGACTTGACTCCATGTGCGGTGAAGGAGGTAGCACAGCTGTAAGCCAGCTGTGTTTCATTTCAGCCTGGAAACAGGGCCCTTTGTCCATTCCAAATGTTCTCGCCACCCCCCATCCCTCAATTTCACGGACTTTGGTTCTTAGTGGAAAAGTCGTTGACACACAGGTTCGTTCTTGGAAGCAGCTGCTCGAGACTTTTGGCAACCTTTCCGGATTGAATTTAAGCCGACAGGCCATTTTGTGATATGCAATAAGGTAAAGAAGTCATTCAGTAGATTTCCCACATAGCCTGTGAGTGCCTTGGTAGCCGCACTGGGAACCGGGCCAGAGAAGGATAGGCTTCCCCCACTGAATGTTTAAAGGGATGTGGCGCCCCCTCGTGGAGGAAATTTCTTAACCGTATTCCTCATGTTTTGCAGGGATGAGAAGGCGTATTTAAACATGCGTTAATGAGTGCTTCTTAACTGTGGGCTGCTATAAAAATAGGAGAAGTATAAATAAGGCTTTCAGAAACTATTTACTGCCTAGTCTTTTAATGGTGCAAATAATGGCTGTGAGCCACAGCACCCTGTAACCTGAGGGCCCATGGAGAGTCACAACACAGAAAGCTGCTGTGAGGGCTCGTGTCAAGTGGAGGGAGACGTGCTGACATTGGCACCAGCACCTGAAGAGGCTTCTGGAAGTGCTGGCATGATTTTACTTTTAGCTATTTACTTTTAGCTAGGTGGTGGCTACCCAAGAACTCATTTAGCTAAATGTTGATTTTGTTCTTTCTGGACACACTTTTTTTTTGACTGTCCTAAATTGTTTTTTGGATATGAATTATACAAGTATCACGTGTATTAGCGGTAACGGTGGAGCTGGAGAGAATTGCACCTTCTCCAGACTGCACGGCGAGAACCACCAAGAGTGTGGTGGAACTTGTGGCCTTTTCTGAGGCCAAGGCTCTTTGACCAGCAGATGTCAGCCCACGCATCTCTCTGTGCTTGTGGACTGGTTTGGTGATCCACTGGGTGTCAGGATTTCTTCTAACAGCTTTATGGAATGGATCAATGAGGATAACCTCAAAAAATTTATATGTGGAATCTTCACCAACCCAGTAGGAATTCAGGACTCTCAAAGCCCCACAATGGCGCCCAGCTCTCTCGTCAGCAACAAACTGAAGGCTTCAGGCAAATTTCAGCTGGTTAACAGCATGGTGGACAGGCTTGCCGTAAGTTGCACCCTTAGGAACCACAGCGACCACCACAGCGGACACGAATCCTGTAAATGACATTACCTTGCTTAGCCTTGTGACCCAGTCTTCATGCTTTATCAGTCCGGGTGGGGTGGGGAGCCCTGTGCAGCGTAGAGAGCTGGTGGTATTGCCAGGCATATGTCTTAGGGTTTTATTGCTGTGAAGAGACACCATGACCAACACAACTCTTATAAAGGAAAACATAATTTGATCCTGGTTTACAGTTACAGAGGTTTACTCCATTATCATCATGGTGGGAAGCATGGCAACATCTAGGCAGGCATGGTGCTGGATGAGGAGCTGAGAGTTCTACATCTTGATCCACGGGCAGCAGAAGGAGACTATGCCACATTGGCCAGACTTGAACACATATGAGACCTCCAAGTCACCTGCAGAGTGATGCACTTCCTCCAACAAGGCCACACCTACCCCGACAAGGCCACACCTCCTAATAGTGCCACTCTCTGTGTCCTAAGCATTCAAACACACGACTCTCTGGGAGCCAAACCTATTCGAACCACCACAACATATGTGGAACATTGTGTAACTGTTGTAAACTTCTATGCCAACATGAACAGGTCAGACACATGCACAACTTACATAAGGTGTATGCTGTGTTGTAGACTATAAAGCAGGGTCTGGAATTCCTGTGGGCTCCAGACATTGGACAAAGAATTGTCATTGACTGCACATTAAACCAAGGGTATTCAACAGCCCACAGGTTGCATTGTATGTTTATTTTGTGGGACACAGCCACATAAGCTGTCTCAGTCTCAAACTATGCACGGGTTAGATACTCTAGCTCTGGAATTGTTTACAGTCATATTTAGAACAATATGAACAATTGGCAGGAGGAGGGAGCTCTTTAGGTTCTGGCTTCATGGGTGCCTGTCCGTCATGATGGGCAGGTGTAACCAAGCAGCTCATGTCATCACAGTGGGACAGAGAGTGGAGAAGGGGGAAGGCTGGCTATCTCCTCTTCCCTCAGTTTGTCTACTCCAGCCTCCAGGGCATGGGATGGTGCCACTCATATCCAGGGTGATGTGGAATGTTCTCACAGACATAGAGGTGTGCCTCACCCACCTTCTAGGTGACTCTAGGTCCCCTCGATTTGACAGTGACTACTGAAACTCATTGACTTCAGGAGTTGCTTGCCAAAGTTTGCCCTAGCTGGTTCTTGAACGCCATAGGATCTCCTACCCACAAGAGCACCCCAGTTTCAGTCAAGTGCCCGAGTCTATTTCAGGGCTCTAAGTTTCGGATCATTTTGGAACTGCTCCTCTCTTTTCCAGCCAGACACAGGCTCTGTCTCCAACATTTATCGCCACCAAGGGAAATGGCAGCTTTCAAGTGGCACCAGGTACAACCAACCCACATCAGGGGCCTCCTTCGGCACAGCCCCATGTAGCTGAGCTTCTGTTCCATCTTACTTAGGATTGTTCATTGACTGCTGTAGTCTTTCATGCATTCACTCAACAAACATGGAAAGCTTATTTTTGTTGATAAAGTACTAATGACAAGAATGTCGATATAGAAGGCACAACTCTGGCATCACAGACTTCACAATACTGAGCAAAAGATACTCTGGTATGAATTCAAGGGCTGTAGATACAGATCACAGTGGTGCCTTTTCTGTGCTCTCTGATTAGAAACAGACTAGGGAACCCATAAAGCAAGGATCTGTCCATGCTCGCCCCAGGCTGTGGTCCAGCTGTTTCCAGTGCCTCCCTGGACCACGTGACTCTACCAATCTTGGAGGGACTTTGTAAAATGATCTTTTTGTGTGTGTGTCAAAAAAAACCCGCAGTTATCCTAGATTCCATTGCTTACAGAGGCACTTCAGGACCAAAGGCATGTGATTTTTTTTTTCAATGAAAAAATAGTTTTTCATAAGCTTATGTTTTTCCTTCGAGACCTGGGAGCCTTTTCCTTATTCAGCCTCTGCTCGCGGGGCTAATTAGATTTGAAGGGTAAAATAATACCAGACTCTTGGCTGTGTGTTACATGAGAAATATATTAGCGGGGAGCCAGACGTTCTAAGAATGGAGCCCAGCATGGGCCAGCCCAACAAGAAGAGGGGCGTCATTGTGAAGACACCCGGGTTGTTTCCCAGAACCAGGAACAAAAGTGGCTGTGTATGATGTAAGCCCCAGAAAGTCTCTAGAAATTTTTCTGTTCATCTTTTTTCTCTCTGCCCATCTCTCTTCCTCTTTCCCCTTCCTCTCCATCCTCATCTCCCCCCTCCTCTCTCTGCTTAGTTTCCTCTGCCTTTCTGGTACATGAGATTGATCAAATGTTGCTATCCTCGGCTTCCTAATTTTCCGTGTCATAAGCCCAGAGACACACCAGCAGTTCCCTTTGGATGAGCTTTGGTCAGATTCCACAGCAGCTTATGCTAACATCAGTGCTGGAAGCTGCCTTTTGAGATGCTGGGTAGCCTCTGAAGAAGGGACGTATTCAGAGCAGGATGGGTACGGCCGAAAGCATGGACTGCGCCCAGGTCTACATCCAGAGCAGTGTCTATAATCCCTCTGTGGATACACCTCTGACTGGAGATGGTCAGACGGACCTTATCCTGAACCCATGTCGGGGCATATGGTTCCAAACACCTCCAGACTTGGACCTCAACAGGGTAGTTGACTTCACAAATAACACTAGAATTTGGGGCAGTCCTTACCCTGGCTTAGCCTTCGTTTTCAATTTAAATTAGAAGCCCTTGAGGCAAATTTTCTTTTTCTTTTTTTTTTTTTTGAAAGGCCATATGATGTTCCCATCATATGAAACAGGTGTGCCAGCAATATAGTCTAGATATTGACCACCGTAGGAACCACTGGGGAGTAGCATGGGACTTATCCTGAAGAACCTACTGGAAGTGGGGCTGCTCACTCTTGTAGCTGGCTGCTTGATAGAAACTGTAAGAAACCCGGAGGAGGCTCACAAAAGACTCACAGAGCCTAGGTACGCCAGTCTTTTTCTTCCTGTGATTTTTCTTGTGTGTGTGTGTGGGGGGGTAATGAGTAATAGGAATTTGAATGCTCTATATAGAGAATACTCTCTGAATTGTTTTAACAAAGAGAAAAGAAAGGCTTTGCAGTGCTCTGCACTTTTTTTTCCCTCAAAGCCTTTGAATTGCAATTTTATGTTGCTAGAGTTCCCAAGGTCATGAGCCTGGAGGAGGTTAATGCGCCCCTCGTGTGGAAATGACAGTTGTTCTATCACAACAGGAATTGCGCGATTCTTCCTTCACTCCTTCACTTCTCCACCCTTTGTCTCCCTGGTAGATTGCCAGTGGCTGGACAGATGTCAGGGGAGCACATGTTTTAAATCTATGGTTAAGTCCTGGAGCCTGGTTAGGGGTGTGACTCTGGGCTTCCTCTGCTTCTCCTGTAGCAGCTGTGGTGCTGATACACGATTACCTCTGCCTTTGTCACCATGATCTCTGATATCACCACTTTTGCTTTCCAAAGTCTTGTCTGGAGTTGAGACAATAGGCTAGTTCTGACTCGGCAGAGCATGCTAACCAGGGTCTGAATGGACACATTTGGCCCTTTCCGTCTCTAGGGCCAATGCCTCCAACAGGATCCTTTGGTTAAAGTCTTAGGCTGCTTTGACAGTTACATGAGTTACAGCTTTTCTCAATCTATGGCTGGTTTTGGTGCTAGTAATTGGTGACATTGAGTCATGCATAGCTTTTACATATCAAGAGAACATCAAGTGTAAGACTGGATTATTAGGGCATACGTAATGATTGTGATTGCTGGGAATGAGGTCATATTTAAGTAGGAGGTGATAGATTTGATATTCTTAGAAGGTAAGTTTGAGATAAGTCCCCAAGATATAGCCTATGGCCAGTAATTTAAATCTAAAAGAGTTCCCCTTCACAGGCCAAACCACTATTATCTTTTAAAAATACATAATGAATTAGTATACAGGTCCAAAGAACTTGGAAAAAGATGCGTTGGAAACCTAGCAAGGAAATAATATAGAACTCTAAAACTGAATTAGAGTACAGTGCTGTTCTGTTATTTCAGTCGTGAATATTAATGCATGGGCGAGGCATGCTTAGTCAGGCCATAAATTGCTGCTGAAGTGTTTCAGGAAGCTTCCCGGAGAGGTTCTTGGACCTTCAGGGGTTTTAGGAGATAATGGCAAGTCTGCTTTATTATGTATGATCCTACTGGAAAACACATTCTGATACAATTGTAACTACTTGATTTTATCATTTGGTTTGTTCTTGACTTGCAAAAAAAAAAGAGTTAGGGAAATTAAGTTTCTCTGGAAAAATTGGAAGAAATGAGAAGAATTAAAAGAATCTGAAGGTCTGAGTTGTGACAAAAACTATCTTAGGGTACAAACAGGGTAGAAGAGGAGTGTGGGTAAACCAGGCAGAGCTACCTGGTATTTCTGTCGGTTGTGAATGTCACTGAGACCCGGTAGGCTTTCACATCTTCCATGAGTGGGCATAATTGATTCAAAAGAGCATGACACTTGTTAGTGCTGTGATCCTCAAAATATGGTCTTCTCAAGGGTGCCGATCTCTTAACCCAGTGCAGATAAAAACGTGAGTCCTTGCTTTGATGGCTGGTGAACACCCCGTAGGATGCTGGACTAGCAGCTGTTAATCTCTGCTCAGGGACACCATACTAGGGAGCCCTAATGGTGTTTCACTTACTGTTGTGACACTGGTGCTGATGGGAGTGGTGGGGAGACCGTCAGGGTCATTCCAAACTCAAGTTGGAATTCTACTGTAGATTCCAGTTAGTTCGAGGACTCAAATTGGTCTATTGAAAAATCCAGCTACGATGTGGTAAACCTGCACAGGACATGAACAAGATCAAGCCAGCTAAAATTCCAGCCCAGATGGGAAGCTCCTCTCTAGGCTCCACCCCTTAGTGAGGAGCTATGGGCAGTTGATTGCTCCTGGGGAAGAGGCTCTGTCTTTCCTTAGGTATTTCCACTGCTGGGTTCCCATGTTCCCTTGGATTGCCCCGCACCCATGCATGTATGGACAGCACTAGCTGATGTAGTGGGTTATTCAAAAAGAAAGAAAGAAAGTGAAGATGGAAGGGGCATATCATGCTGAGGGTTATAAAAGTAGCTGGAGGGAGAAAATACGGGGGTGGATGTGGTCATATTTTGTTTTGATAGTTAAATGAAACTCTCAATAATAAAGAAGACTTGCAATGTTGTTAAAACTCTAGCTGCTGGAAACGGGGACTAGTCAACGGAGGACTGATCCAGCCTGAGACTCATACCACTGGAGGGACCTCACCTCTGACACTGCCTGGAGGGATAAGACCCAGAGGCTGGATAGCCCAGAGACCTAGGACAAAACCAAACACAACTGGAAAAAAAAAAGTCAATGAAGTGATTCCTAATAATAGTCTGCTATACACATAGATTGGTGCCTCGCCACGTTGTCATCAATTAGAGCCAGGTCCCCCACATTCAGTTATTGTCTGTACTTTGACTCATTGTGGATTTCTGTAAATGTCTTTGTTGCAAAAAGGAAGCTTTTTTTTTTTCTTTTGGAGAGGTGAGAGCTACACTTGTCTACAGGTGTAAGGATAAGGCTGTATAATGCAGTTAGGAATTATCCCGGTTTAGTAAAGTGTTGGTACACAGCGACTCCTAAAGAGTAAGAAGGTGCATCCTACTTGGTCCAGATTTCCAAGTGTGCCTTGACTTAAATGTACAGCACGCTATCCTTTCGGGTTCTTATATTCCAGGTACAGAGTGTGCATGTGTGTCAGGAATGATCCATACATAAGCCTCTCTGAGCTAGCACAGTATTGCTTGTCTCAGCTCTAATTTATCCATCAAGGCATCTGCCAGTGACATTGGCGACCCGTGTAAGTGGTCTATTCCTGTGACTTCATTTGATTTGTACATGATAGTTGCTACCCTATCCAGCTTCCGCGTCAGCCTGGAGTACGGAGAACACGGGAATGACAGGTGTGTGGCACTCAGTCTGTTAAGGTGTAGCTGCACTATTCGCTCAACTATCACCATTATTTCATAAGATGGCGATTCATTCATAAAGAAGAGCCACTCGTGCAGGCCCCCTGCGTTTTGGATTTATTAAAAGATGGTGGGAGTTTTGTCACTGAGACACATGGATGGGATCATGTCTTCTGATTCTGTGGGAAGTAAAGAAGACCAGCATAGGAATCTAGTGACAGAAGAGATTAAAGAAACTGCAGAAACATACCTAAAATAAGGTCAACTGAGTGTAATTGGAAAATGAGTCTTGAAACGGCCTTGCCGGAAGGTGGAGATGTGGTGATAGGGTTTCGAGATTTTTCTGTGGAAGGAAATGCAATTCATTTGATGATTCTGTAGCTATTGATTTCATAGTTCGTTTTCTGCCTCAGCTCTTGTTCATAGCTATTGATTAACAAATAAAATAATACTTATGTAAATATTTTTTAAGATTAGATATTCCCTACTGTTGATTACATTAAACTTGGATGTTTGCATAGACTGTCTCTCTCTGAGACGCCCATTTCATACCCTGTTGTCTCACATTCCCCATAAGGTCTGTGGTCATTCTCTTCCAGGAATCTTGCATTCCATCTAAGTGTATCTTGTTAGACTCACAGATTTCAGTGAGTTATTTCCTTACTTGCTGTCCTGGCCAGTTTTACGTCAACTTGGCACATGCTAAAGTCATCTGAGAGGAGGAAACCACAATTCAGAAAATTCCTCCATTCCCAGCAGGAGGGGGCAGGCAGATCTCCGTTAGTTTGAGGCCAACCTGGTCTGCATAGTGAGTTCCAGGACAGCTAGGGAAGTTACACAGAGAAATACTGTCTTAAGAAGAGGAGGAGGAGGGGGAGGAGGAGAAAAGCAAGAGTCCTCCATAAGATTGGGCTATAGACAAGCCCGTAAGGTATTTTCTTAATTAGTTATTAATGGGCAGGGCCCAACCCTTGTGAATGGTTCTATCTCTGGACTGGTGGTCCTGGGTTCTGTAAGAAAGCAGGCTGACAAGCCATGATGGGCAGGCCACTAAGCAGCACCCCTTCAGGGTAGGTCCTTTGCATCAGCTCCTGCCTTCAGAATCCTGCCTTGTTTGAGTTCCTGTCCTGACTGTGATGATGAACAGTGATACGGAAGTGTAAGTCAAATAAATCTGTTCTTCCCCAACTTGCTTTTTTTGTCATGGTGTTTCATGAGGCATCGATAGAAGCCCTAATTAAGACACCTGCTACCCTCTAGCTTGTGAAGGCTTTAAGACACAAAAGCAACCTATGTATCTCGGTTTCTCCAGCATCGTGGAGCAAATATCACAGCAAATGGTGCTAGTGGCAAATTTAGTTGAGGGAACCCAGGGGACTGGCGTGCTTTGCTGTGACTTGAAGATAGCTGTGGTTTCTAATTTCTCCATCTGCTGTAAAGTTCTGGGGTAGTGGGGAAGGGAGCATGAAGCATTTCTGCATACAAAGGAGTCTTCTTCGTTATAATTTCTCATGTAGCCTGTTGCTTCTTTCTTTTGTTCACTAGGGCTACACAACCTCTCCCCACAGAGCATTGTTTGAGGTGTGACGGTGTGGTTTTTAATGTTTCCATTTCAGGTCTCAGGACTGAGAGACTGAGTTCTGTTTGGTAATCTTATTCACTTACCGAAATCTCAGTTGACCAATCATTGATTGGGTGTGTTGCAGGATGTAGAGGAGAGCTTCAGCTGTCATTCCTCAGACATCCATCTTGGTTTTTGAGATGGTTTCTAACTGGCCTGGACAGAGGCGGGACTGGCTGGACTCCACTTCCTCAGCACCACCCTGACAAATACATGCCACTGTACCTGGTCCTTTTATGTGGGCCCTGGGTCTCAGAATTCTGCTCCTCCCACTTGCACTTCAAGCACTGATCAACGTCCCTATCCTATAAATTATTATAGTTTATGGAAAGAACTAGTGTGGGCACTGGAGAGATGGCTCAGCGGCTAAGAGCACTTGTTGTTCTTCCAGAGGACCATGGTTCAATTTCCAGCACCCACATGGCAGTTCACAACTGTCTGTAAGTCCAGTTCCAAGAGACCTGACACTCTTACACAGATATACATGCAGGAAAAACACCAAAGTATATAAAATAAAAATAAAATCTTATTTTTTTAAAAAAGTAAACAAACAAACTAACTAAATAACTAATATTAAATAACCCTTGATCTAGAATTTGGTCGTGTAGACATGTAACATAAGTGAATTCAATTAGGAAAAAAAAAGCAACCCCCCCCAAACAACAACAACAAAGCAATGCTAGGCAAGACTGGGAGGAAGAAAAGAACAGTCTGTTGAGGGAAGGGGACTGTTTCTCTATGATCACATACCTGAATGGAGTACGAGCTGAGAGACTCGTATGTTGATAGTTAACCTTTGTTGTCAGCTCCACTGGCTGCCAATGGGTGTCTTTTTGTAGTCACCTGGGAGGCACAGCTCTGGGCACAACCTTGAGGGTGTTTCTAGAGAGAATTGTCTAAGGAGGGAAACCCCATCCTAAGTACGAGTAGCCCCATTTCATGTACTGGGATTTGAGACTCAATACAAAGCGGGAAGAAAGACAAGTGCTTGTCACCCCTTCCTCTGCCTCCTGGTCTACCCAGATGTGAGGAAGGTCTTATCAAGGCAGCTGTGACTGTTCTTACCCTCCCTGCCCTCCTTCAAGCCCTCCCTGCCATGAGGGACTGCCTCTCAAACCATGAGCCAGAATAAGTCCTTCCTCTCTGAGGTTGCTCCTTGCCAGGTTGTCACTAATACATTCTTGAATTTGCATAAATCTTTTTGGACACCTGTTAATTGTTTTAGTGTTTAAAGAAACAGATGTTTCTAATGTTTTTATGGCCCCTAAACACAAGCCAACTTTCTTTATGCGGTGATCAGAGAACTGCTGACCTGGTCCACAGACAGGAGGAGAAGGTGTCTGTATGGATTCCTTGTGGGACAGTGTTGGGGTTCCTGAACATTCTAAGGGTCTTTCAAGGGTGATTTTGTTAAGAACTAGCTTTCACTTTATATGTTGGCTAGGAACTGAATGTGATTTTTTAGAGAGAGATGCAGACTTCATTGACTAGTACGTCTCCCAGATTGACGAGCCTTGTATATCATACCTCGATGCTTACAATTCTGATCTTGGTCCAGCCGTCTTGAGGACTGAGTGAAGCTGGCTGAGCACGTCTGTCTCTTCATCCCTGCCTTCTCTGCTTCAGTTAGCTGGGTGAAGAAAGAGCTGTGAGGAACAGGAAAGACTAACCTCAGCCCATGCCTAAGTTCCATTCACTAACGAGGGAGTGTGTTTGTTTGATTTTAGCTTAATGAGCTGAGCCAGTGGTGTTAAAGCCTAGTTAGGAAGAATGGCACCAGGGTGAGTGGAATGGAAAGGGGCAGGGTTTAGAGTCTACCAGATGCAGCATGTTACATGTATGCAGGACAGTCTTCCGTGGACTGAGAACCTCACCAACGTACGAATGATCCCCGAAGCTTAAAACTGGTCACAGCATCAGTTAGAATAACGAAATCGAAAATCTCTCCCTAGCCCTCTTGGCTGCTTATAACTTGTGTGCCCATCAATTCTGGGTGGTTACTAGAAGGTATTGGGTTTAAAACAACTTATTTCTCCGATAAGCAAGCTCTAAGTCAGTACAGAACTCTCATTCTGACAGCTGAATTCATCTTTTTGTTGAGTATGGAGGGAGAGATCACACAGTTCCTCCTTTGGCTCCTTGAGCCGTCACTTAAATTTGAAAAGCCAATTATTTTGAAGCAGCAGAACCTTAAATTCTAAAATCCAAACCAGATGTCAGCCATCCAGAGTATAAATATTTTCTTTTGGGGAGAATTCTGACAGATTGTGTTTTGGTCTAATTCCAGTAATACACCTGTGTCAGAGACAGGGGAAGACCTCACTAACTGACAAGGCTACATCACATGTAAAGCCTGAAACAGCAAGGCCCTGATTCTTCTGCAAAGTCAAATACATCATGTCCTTATACTAACCTTTTATGGTAGTTTTTACTACCCAGGAAGCACCATGTCTCAAACCAAAACCCAGACATCTTAAAGAGACCTATAAACTGTCAATTTCTGATCCATAAAATGCATAATCGGCGAGAGTAACACTAAGCCAGCAGCCCCGGGGGTTTCCTGTATCCCAGCAAACCACTCAGTGGGGCGGCAAGTTCAGTCAAGCTCCACTTCATAGATAAGCAGACTGAGGCTCAAATTAAGTGTTGTCATGAAAGTGAAGGAAAGATGGAAGAGAGAAGTCACAGTATCTCCCTGCTCTGAGAGCCACTTCCTCAATTTCCAAATCTAAGGAAATGGGAGTGGGGGGAGACGGAGCCATCCTAAATCTTCAAAATAGAAATGCCCTAAATGTGATGTGGTGCCCTGGATTGGATTTCTGGAACAGGAGCGGACAGGGTGGGGTGTTTGTGAAGGGAAAATAGACTCCAGACCCAATAATTTAACTAATCCCACAATACCACTGACATCTTGATTTTGGCAAATGCATCATGGGTATGAAAATGGCGGCATTGCAGGAAGCTGGTTAAAGGACATACAGCAGATGTCTTAGTCGGTGCTCTCAAATTGACACAACCGAGAGTCACCTGAGAAGGAAGTCCCACCTGAGGAATTGCCCAGATCAGATTTCTCTGTGAACATGTGGGAAATTGCCTTGATTGTTAGTCAATATAGGAGGGCAAAGCCCACCATGGGCAGCACCGTTCCAGGGGAGGTAGTCCTGGGACATCCATGAAAGCTGGCTGAGCATGAACAAGAATGAGCCAGCCAGGAGTGTTCCTCCATGATTTCTGCTTCAAGTTCCTGCTTGAGTTCTTCCCTGACTTCTCTCAGTGATGGAGTGTGACCTGGAAGTGTAAGAGGAGATAAACCTTTTCTTCCCCTAACTTGCTTTTGGTCTGTTTTATTTTTTGTTTGTTTGTTTGTTTGTTTCATCACAGCAACAGAAAGAAAACAAGAACAACTCCCTGCACTGTTTCCCTACCATTTTTACATATCTAAAATGATTTATGATTAAAAGGTATTTCAGAAATGGAAACACCAGTCTTAGTCTTATCTATGTTCCTGTGCATGTGTGCTTACACATGAACATGAGTCCATTTGTACATGTGTCAAACTTCCCATTGTCTACCCACCTGGGATGGTGTATTAGTTACCTCCCTATTGCTGTGATGAAACAGCATGACCGAGACAGCTTGTAGAAGAAAAGATTTATTCGGGCTATGGTTCCAGAGGGTAAGAGTCCATAATCATCATGGCAGGCAGGCATGGAAGCAGAAACAGCTGAGAGATGCATCTCAAACCCCAGGCAGGAAGCAGAGGGAACACACTGGGAATGGCTTAAGTCTTCAAACTTTCAATAGGCTACCTCCCTTGACACACTTCCTCCAATAAGGCCACATCTCCTAAGTCTCCCCACCCAGCACCACCAACTGGAGACCAAGTGTTCAAATGCCCGAGACTGTGGGGGGACATCTTGTTCAAACCACTGCAAATGTATATGAGAGGGAAGAAAGCCCACACAAGTGAAATGTGACATACCCTGTAGCTCTTGTCAGGCCTCACATGTACTGTGGCAACTCTGCATCATGACTGGGTGCCTTGTGCCTGCCTCATGAATCAAGTACTAAAAAAGTGTGTGTCTGTGTGTGTGTGCATGTGTGAGCATATGTGTGTGTGTGCACGTGTGTGTGTGTGTGTGTGTGTGTGTGTGTGTCTCAAGAGGTCAGTGATAAAAGTGAGCATAGCATGCGCTGGACCAGACTAATCCAAGTACATCCTACTTGTTCCCCTCCTGTCTGGATACTGACAGTTGCAAGTTCAGGTACATTTACAAATGTTCTGCCTTGTCTTCATCTTTCCCAGGGGACACAAAGAGGCCCTTCGGGTCCCTGGTGGAAAAGCTAGCCTAAGGACTGCATCCCCTGACTTTCCTTTGTTTTCCTTGATACCTCACATGAATACAGAGAGGCTATTTTGCCAAGGCTGTGTCCTGGGAGGCGGCAGAAAGCTAAGTAAAGACTCTTCATAATTGTGGAGAGAGTGGCTTCCCTGGGTGGCGGAGAGGTGGCTACAGAATTGCCCGACTTGCTAAAAATGGCTCTATTAACTAGACTCGAGATTCTCTGGATTTATGGGCTGGGAGTGCTTCTCCCCGTAACTGACAGAGTCTCCAGTGGGCCAAGGCAGCATGGGTCAGCCTGTCCTAGGTGTTCCTTACAGTGCAGTATTAGGAGAAGGAGAAACCCTGTACCAGGATTTCTAAAACAATACAGAGGAAGAGTATTCCGGGGTCAAAGTACCCACTTACCCCATCCCATCCACGACCTCAGGAAGAGCTGCACCCAGCACCAGCATCCTTGCTGCAAATAGAACCAACCAGTGTGATCGTGTGCACCCATCCCTTTGTTCAGTGAGTGGCCACCATGCGTGAGACCCTCTAATGAATATAGTACCTGACAGTCTCAGAAGTCCTGACTCAGCGAAGCTCGTTATAGTGAGAGACGATGGATTTGGAAGCAGCAAATGAGAAAACTGGAGCATTTTAGATGTGAGATACAGCCAGGTGGGAGATAGGCATGAAACCGATAGGGGCTTTAGACCAAGGGGGCTATGGTAGCTTTGGAATTGAGAACTGAGGAATGAAAGGGAGACACAATAGTGGCATCCTGATAGGATAGCAGGTTTTCCCTCTTCCATCCTTCTTTCTCTGAGGTCCTGTGCAGGAACTGGAGGTGTCAGATAACAATGGAGAGGGATCTCAGAACCCCAGACTCAGGCTGGGAGAGAACCTCACAACATCGAGACTGAGGCCTGGGGTTGGGGAGATGGTTTGGTGGTTAATGTGTCTGCCCCCGTGAGCATAAGAACTGGAATTCGTATTCCCAGGACCCAAGAGATGTCAGGTGAGCACGGTTGCTGATTCCAGTCTCAGCATGGAAGACAGGGGATGCCCCAGAGCAAACTGCTGGCAAGACTAACTGTATCGGTGATCTCTAGATCTGACTGGGAGACTCTGCCTCGGTGAATAAGGGGGAACAGCTATTGAGGATGTCCTAACATCACTCCGAGCTTCCACATGCACATGTGCTTGCGCCCACATGTGTAGCCCTACACATGCAAACATAAAAAGCATAAAAACAATACTATACATACACATTGGAAAATGGAAAGAGAAAGGAGAGAGAGAGAGACAGAGGGAGAGAGAGAGAGAGAGAGAGAGAGAGAGAGAGTGTTTAAAAGTGTACAGTTATAGGGCCTTGACTCTAGAACCCTTCCAATGCTGCTACTCTCTAATAAAGTTCCTCATGTTGTGGTAACCCTCAACCATAAAATTATTTTTGTTGCTTCTTCATAACTGTCTTAGTTAGGATTTTACTGGTGTGAACAGACACAGTGACCGTGGCAAGTCTCATGAAGGATAACATTTAATTGGGGCTGGCTTACAGGTTCAGAGGTTCAGTCCATTATCATCAAAGTGGGAACATGGCAGCATCCAGGCAGGCACAGTGCAGGAGGAGCTGAAAGTTCTACATCTTTATCTTAAGGCTGCTAGCAGAATACTGACTTCCAGTTAGCTAGGATGAGAGTCTTAAAGCCCACACCCACAGTGACACACCTACTCCAAAAAGACCACACCTACTCCAACAGGGCCACCCTTTCTAATAGTGCCACTCCCTGGGCTGAGCATATACAAACCATCACAATAACTATAATTTTGCTACTGTTAGGAATTGTAATGAATATCTGATATGCATGATATGCAGGTATGTAATCCCTGTGAAAGAGTCATTTGACCTCCAAAGGTTCATGACCCATAGGTTGAGAACTGATGCTCTAGAGGAAGGGACTAGGCAGCAGGTTGATATCACTCACCGTTGCTACCCAGGTAAATTCTAAACTGTGCCCGAGGGTGGAGCAATTAACTTGGCATGTGCTTTGTATCACAGAAGGAGTCTCTGATTACTTTGGATCTTACACAAGTCCCCTTGATTGGCCAAGGACTGCTCATCCTCTTTCACTGAAACCTTGACTTTGAGGGACACACAGTATGACATCAGGGGGCCTGATTGAGTCAAATAAAAGCAATCCTACTCTCTTCTGCCTCTGTGTGGTCAACATTTCTGACTCTTCCTTCTTTTGTCTGCAAAGTAGAGACAATAAAGCTGCCTCCTGGTGACATGAGACACAGATAAAATAGCATCTGACAATTCCAGGGTGTACAGCTTGCAGTCCGAGGCTTCCTTTAGCATCCTCCTCCCTGCTTGCTTCGAGCACTGTGGGATATATCGGGTAAAGGCTGACCCTTTGCTTTCTTCTGTACAGCATCGTGATTGGGCCAACAGAGTACCCACACATCAAATACCACGCCTTCCTTCTTTCGCTTTACTGTCCCTGTTTGAATGTTGGCCAAGTCAATGTTTCATTGGTTGGACAGTTTCTATTTTTGCACAAATGTGTCTGTGACTGATGATGTAACAGGCATATGGCATTCAGTTCCACCAGAAATACGGGTTCTGCGGAGGCGGCTGCATAATGTTCTCTACATTCTAGATCCTTGACTTAATTACATATGCATAAGACCCCTCCTTCAGCTAAGGTCCCTGTTATAGGTTCTAGGGATTTAGCAGATATCTCGAAGGTGGGGATTTTTTTCTTTTTCTTTTTTTTTTTTTTTTGCCAACCTCAGACAGGTGGTTCTGATGCAACAAACTTGCTTTAAAGACTCTAATAAATGACAAAAAATGAGACGTGTAACCAAGAATTATTTGTAAATATTTATGATTTATTATCAGTATTTTATTGGTACATCTATTTTATATATATTATATACTTATCCTGAGGTAGCATAAACATTTCTCAGACTGAAAGGAGCTGTGAGTGAAGAAAATTTAAGAAGCCTTGTTATAGTGGGGTGGGGTGTGCTGCTTGTCCTGGGGTTGTGGTGGGGTGTGCAGCTTGTCCTGGGGCTGTAGTGGGGTGTGCTGCTTGTCCTAGGGTTGTGTCTGCTAGGTTAGTACCCATTCTTTTCCTGCTGATTCTGACTGACTGCTGAGCTGAGGGGTTGCGGCAGAGACTGTAAGGCCAGAAATATTTATTGTATGAACTTTTGCAGACCAAGTTTGCCCATACCTCTACAACTAGAGAACAGAGGTCAATCACACAGAGTCCTCCGCTGAAGGAATAAGGAGTTCTCACCAAAATGCTTTATTTCCTGATCATGCCCATACCTAGTGTCTAGGTTTTTACCTGTGACCTTGTCTGCTCTCTACTCGGAGGCAGGGATCTTCTGAGGATTAATGTGGGGCTGGAGCCCCTGGACCTCGTGCTTTAGGCAGTGCCATTTGAGGCGGGCAGACCTCTCAAACCCAGCCTGAGCGCGCAGTTTCAGTATCCAGCCGGGAATCAAAAAGTAGGTGCGCTCCTCCTTATGATTTGGTATTCTTCATAAAGCTTGTTTGGTTTTGATGATCATTTCCTCTTGCCAGCTAGATAGCTTTCTTTTGCCAAAACACAAAATCAATCAAAAAAAATCCACAAAAATCACCCCCTGCAAAAAACATCCAAACACCCTTCATAGGGTAAAAACCCCACAACACAAATAAGAAGTAGAAAGCTATTGTAGTGGCTGGGAGGCCTGTCAATCTGACATGTTTATTTTTCTTTTTTATACTATTTTTTTTAACTTTGCATTGCATCAGATCTGTGTCAAATATTCCATATTAATCTTTGTCCTCCAGTCATCACAGTGGTTGGGCACCTGAAATTAAATTCTGGTTAAGGTTACTGAGAGAGGGGGAATAAGAAGGGTAGAGCAGGGGCCTTTGCTCATTTCGCTGGTGTGGCCTCCTCCTAGGAGGCAGAGTCAACCCGAGAGCACATGGACATCCCAGGTTCTTGGTGTAACTGATGCCTTCCCTGGCTGGCTTCAGGTTGTCATCCATGCAGGGCAAATGTATGACTTATCCCCAGGATGGCCTTACAGGCCCTGTCGCAATCCTCAGCTCTGCAACTGATCTATTGTTGTCTACTCACAGAGGTCCAGAGGAAGGTACCTGTTCTTCCGTACCTTCTTACTGAGTTTTGAAATGCAGTGTAGCACCAGCACATCTAAGGGAATATTTGAAGCACAAAAGTCTTTTATTTTAGCTCAAAGATTCAGTTGGACGATCTTGATGATGTTCACCCTTGATTTATAACTTCCTCTTAGAGCTTGGCCCTCTGACCTGATTTATCATGCCTGGCCTGGATATAAAATAGTAATCTAGGTACTGAGTTGCTCAGCTGGTAAAGTGCCTGCCTGGGGTGTGTAAGGGCTCAGGTTCCTGCACCTCAGAAATTGAGGGTTGGCTGTAGAGTGTTATGCCAGCTGTTGGGCAGTAGAGGCAGGAGGATCGGAAGTTCAAGGCCATTCTCAGTCACATAGAGAGTTCAAGGTCAACCTGGGCTACTTGAGACCCTGACTCAAGAAAAGGAAGGGAGGAAGGAAGGAAGGGCAGGAGGGAGGAAAGAAGGAAGGAAGGAAGGAAAGAAGGAAGGAAGGAAGGACAGACGGCTGGAAAATAGTGACCTAAACTAAGGTAGAAAAGGTCTCATGGGAATGGCAATTAGGCATGTGAGGGTGAGGATGAGAACTATTGCCACAAAGGGGCAACACTGACCCTCCCGAGAGCCGAGACAAGCTCTTTTCACCTCTGTGCGTCAAACCCCACCAGCCTTTGGCAGAAAGAGACCTACACTTTGAAGAACAAAGGAATCCATGAAAATAGAAATGTGGCTGACCAGTGTCAAGTCTTCTAACAACGATGACTGATAGTTATTGACGCTGAAGAAGAGCGAGCCCAGATTCACCTAAGCCAAAGCAGCTGTTTAAGCCTAAGCCAAAAGAATGTGCCTAGCAAAGACTTTCCACCTTGGCTGACATTGAGACTATCTGGGAACAGTCACAACCTCCAGCACTAGACCAGTAAGATCCAAATCTCTGAGGTTAGGACCTGACATGTTTAATGTTTCTCTTTAATGTCCCTCAGGTGATCATAACTATTTCTTAGGATTCTATATTGTGGAGAGAATTGAGGTCAAACTATGCAGGCATCGAGCTGACTCCTGCAGGCTGCAATCCAGCTGCAGCTGGAAGGCAGATGTCAGTGATGGGGTCAGGGCACACTTCCATGACTCCAACAGTCAGAGTTCTTGAATCTTGCCCCGGACTGCAGCCGGGCCTCTAGAGGATCTCCCAAGGCAGCAGAAAGGAAAGTTTCAATTTATTCAGAGTTGCTCAGGATCTCACTTTCCTCCCTCTGCACCTCCCTAGGGCAGATCTCTAGTTACATGGGTTCAGGGAAAGGGCTGACTCCTTTCCTGGAGAACCTCAAACCTGAGCCACACTGCTACTGTGTGAAGGATAGATTACCTAGGTGTGAGAGCCACCCCCCTGCCCCCCAAGTAAGCTTGTTATTCCAATGACAAAAGGTGAGGCAGGAGCACAGTGAGTTTGAGGTCAGCCTTGGCTGCACAGTGAGAAAAAAACATAAACAATGTGCCCTAAGGTTGCACTATGCTTTTTTTTTCTAAGTTTTTTTATTTACATTCCAAATCATTTCCCCTTTCCCGTTTCCTCCCTCCCCGAAAGTCCCATAAGCCCCCTTCCCTCCCTCTTTTCTCCATTCAACCCCCTCTCGTTTCTCTGTCCAGGCATTCCCCTACATCCAGTATGTCCAGGACCAGGGGTCTCTCCTTCCATCTTCTTAGAAATCTATTGATATGCGAATTGTGTCTAGGGTATTCCGAGATTCTGGGTCAATATCCCCTTATCAGTGACTGCATACCATGTGTGTTCTTTTGTGATTGGGTTACCTCACTAAGGATGATATTTTCAAGTTCTGACCATTTGCCTAGGAATTTCGTGAATTCATTGTTTTTAATTGCAGAGTAGTATTCCATTGTGTAAATATACCACATCTTCTGAATCCATTCCTCTGTTGAGGGACATCTGGGTTCTTTCCAGCTTCTGGCTATTATAAATAAGGCTGCTATGAACATAGTGGAGCATGTGTCCTTATTGCATGCAGGTGAAGCCTCTGGGTATACGCCCAGGAGTGGTATAGCCGGATCCTCCGGGAGTGTCATGCCCAGTTTTCTGAGGAACTGCCAGACTGCTTTCCAGAGTGGTTGTACCAGCTTGCAATTCCACCAGCAGTGGAGGAGTGTTCCTCTTTCTCCACATCCTCGCCAACAACTGCTGTCTCCTGTGTTTTTGATCTTAGCCATTCTGACTGGTGTGAGATGGAATCTCAAGGTTGTTTTGATTTGCATTTCCCTAATGACTAAGGATGATGAACATCTCTTTAGGTGCTTCTCAGCCATTAGATATTCTTCAGGTGAGAACTCTTTGTTTAGCTCTGTACCCCATTTTTAATAGGGTTACTTGCCTCTCTGGAGTTTAACTTCTTGAGTTCTTTGTATATATTGGATATTAGCCCTCTGTCGGATGTAGGGTTGGCAAAGATCATTTCCCAGTTAGTTGGTTGCCGCTTTGTCTTTTTGACAGTGTCTTTTGCTTTGCAAAAACTTTGTAATTTAATGAGGTCCTATTTGTCTATTCTTGATCTTAGAGCATAAGCTATTGGAGTTCTGTTCAGGAAATTCTCCCCTGTGCCCATATGTTCAAGGTTCTTCCCTAGTTTCCTTTCTATTAGTTTCAGTGTGTCTGGTTTTATGTGGAGGTCCTTGATCCACTTGGAATTGAGCTTAGTGCAAGGAGATAACAATGGGTCAATTTGCATTCTTCTGCATGTTGACCTCCAGTTGAGCCAGCACCATTTGTTGAAAAGGCTATCTTTTTTTCCACTGGATGGTTTTAGCTCCTTTGTCAAAGATCAAGTGACCATAGGAGTGTGGATTCATTTCTGGGTCTTCAATTCTGTTCCATTGATCTACATGTCTGTCACTGTACCAATACCATGCGGTTTTTAACACTATTGCTCTGTAGTACAGCTTGAGGTCCGGGATACTGATTCCCCCAGAGGTTCTTTTACTCTTGAGAATAGTTTTAGCTATTCTGGGTTTTCTGTTATTCCAGATGAATTTTTGAATTGCTCTTTCTAACTCTATGAAAAATTGAGTTGGGATTTTGATGGGGATTGCATTGAATCTGTGTATTACTTTTGGTAAGATGCTCATTTTTACTATATTAATCCTGCCAATCCATGTGCATGGCAGATTTTTCCATCTTCTGAGGTCTTCTTCAATTTCTTTCTTCAGAGACTTGAAGTTCTTGTCATACAGATCTTTCACTTTTTTGGTTAGAGTCACGCCAAGATACTTTATATGGTTTGTGGCTATCATGAAGGGTATAATTTCTCTTACTTCTTTCTCAGCCTGCTTATCCTTTGAGTATAGGAAGGCTACTGACTTGCTTGAGTTGATTTTATATCCAGCCACTTTGCTGAAGTCGTTTATCAGCTGTAGGAGTTCTCTGGTGGAGTTCTTTGGGTCGCTTAAGTATACTATCATATCACTGGGCGGTGGTGGCGCACGCCTTTAATCCCAGCACTTGGGAGGCAGAGGCAGGAGGATTTCTGAGTTCGAGGCCAGCCTGGTCTACAAAGTGAGTTCCAGGACAGCCAGGGCTAAACAGAGAAACCCTGTCTCGAAAAACCAAAAAAAAAAAAAAAGTATACTATCATATCGTCTGCAAATAGTGATAGTTTGACTTCTTCCTTTCCAATTTGTATCCCTTTGACCTCTTTTTGTTGTCTAATTGCTCTAGCTAGAACTTCAAGTACTATATTGAAAAGATATGGAGAGAGAGGGCAGCCTTGTCTAGTCCCTGATTTTAGTGGGATTGCTTCAAGTTTCTCTCCATTTAGATTGATGCTGGCTACTGGTTTGCTGTAAATTGCTTTTATTATGTTTAGATATGGGCCTTGAATTCCTGATCTTTCCAAGACCTTTAGCATGAAAGGATGCTGAATTTTGTCAAATGCTTTCTCAGCATCTAATGAGATGACCATGTGGTTTTTTTCTTTGAGATTGTTTATGTAGTGGATTACATTGATGGATTTCCTCATATTGAACCATCCCTGCGATGAAGCCTACTTGATCATATTGAATGATCGTTTTGATGTGTTCTTGGATTCGGTTGGCAAGAATTTTATTGAGTGTTTTTTCATCGATATTCATAAGAGAGATTGGCCTGAGATTCTCTTTCTTTGTCGGATCTTAGTGTGCTTTTGGTATTAGAGTAATTGTGGCTTCATATTACGAGTTGGGTAGTGTTCCTTCTGTTTCTATTTTGTGGAACAGTTTGAAGAGTATTGGTGTTAGGTCTTCTTTGAAGGTCTGATAGAATTCTGCACTAAAACCATCTGGACCTGTGCTTTTTTTGGTTGGAAGACTTCCAATGACAACTTCTATTTCTTCAGGGGTTATAGGACGGTTTAGATGGTCTATTTGATCCTGATTTAATTTTGGTATTTGGTATCTGTCAAGGAAATTGTCCACTTCCTCGAGATTTTCTAGTTGTGTTGAATACAGGTTTTTGTAGTAAGATCTGATGATTTTTTGAATTTCCTCAGTTTCTGTTGTTATCTCTCCCTTTTCGTTTCTGATTTTATTAATTTGGATACTATCTCTGTGCCCTCTGGTTAGTCTGGCTAAGGGCTTATCTATCTTGTTGATTTTCTCAAAGAACCAACTCCTCGTTTTGTTGATTCTTTGTATGGTTTTATTTGTTTCTACTTGATTGATTTCAGCCTTGAGTTTGATGATTTCCTGCCTTCTACTCCTCTTTGGTGTATTTGCTTCTTTTTGTTCCAGGGCTTTCAGGTGTGCCATTAAGCTGTTAGTGTATGCTGTCTCCTGTTTCTTTTTGGCGGCACTCAGGGCTATGAATTTTCCTCTTAGCACTTCTTTCATTGTGTCCAATAAATTAGGGTATGTTGTGCCTTCATTTTCATTAAATTTCAAAAAGTCTTTGATTTCTTTCTTTATTTCCACCTTGACCAAGTTATCATTGAGTAGAGCATTGTTCAGCCTCCATGTGTACGTGGGTTTTCTTTTGTTTTTGTTGCCATTGAAGACCACCCTTATTCCATAGTGATCTGATAGGAGGCATGGGATTAGTTCTATCTTCTTATATGTGTTGAGGTCTGATTTGTGACCAATTATATGGTCAATTTTGGAGAAGGTATCATGAGGTGCTGAGAAGAAGGTGTATTCTTTAGCTCTAGGATGAAATGTTCTATATATATCTGTTAGTTCCATTTGGTCCAAGGCTTCAATTAGATTCACTGTGTCCCTGTTTAGTTTCTGCTTTCCTGAACGATCCATTTCAGAGAGCGGGGTGTTGAAGTCACCCACTATTATTGTGTGCGGTGCGATGTGTGCTTTGAGTTTTAGTAAAGTTTCTTTTACGAATGAGGGTGCCCTTGCATTTGGAGCATAGATATTCAGAATTGAGAGTTCTTGTTGGTGGATTTTTCCCTTGATCAGTATGTAGTGTCCTTCTGTGTCTTTTTTGATGACTTTAGGTTGAAAATCAATTTTATCTGATATTAGGATGGCTACTCCGGCTCGTTTCTTGGGGCCATTTGCTTGTAAAATTGTTTTCCAGCCTTTTACTCTGAGGTAGTGTTTGTCTTTGACACTGAGGTGCGTTTCCTGCATGCAGCAAAATGCTGGGTCCTGTTTACGTATCCAGTCTGCTAGTCTATGTCTTTTTATTGGGGAATTGAGACCATTGATATTAAGAGAGATTAAGGCATAGTGATTATTGCCACCTGCCATTCTTGACGCTATCTTTATGTTTGAGTGGTTATCTACTTTTGGGTTTGATTCAAGAAGGTTATTATCTCATTTTTTCCAGGGTGTTGTTTCTCTCCCTGTATTGGCGGTTTCCAACTATTATCCTTTGCAGGGCTGAATTTGTTGAAAGATATTGTGAAAATTTGGTTTTATCATGGAATATCTTGGTCTCTCCATCTATGGTGATTGTGAGTTTTGCTGGGTATAGTAGTCTAGGCTGGCATTTGTGCTCTCTTAGTGTCTGCATGAGATCTGCCCAGGATCGTCTGGCTTTCATAGTCTCTGGTGAGAAGTCTGATGTGATTCGGATAGGTCTTCCTTTGTATGTTACTTGGCCCTTTTCTCTTACTGCTTTTAATATTCTTTCTTTGTTTAGTACATTTGGTGTTTTGATTATTATGTGACAGGAGGTATTTCTGTTCTGGTCCAGTCTGTTTGGAGTTCTGTAGGCTTCTTGTACATTCATCGGCATCTCTCTCTTTAGGTTAGGGAAGTTTTCCTCCATAATTTTGTTGAAGATGTTTACTGGCCCTTTAAGTTGCAAATCTTCACTCTCATCTATACCTATAATCCTTAGGTTTGGTCTTCTCATTGTGTCCTGGATTTCCTGGATGTTTTGGGTTACACGTTTTTTGCATTTTGCATTTTCTTTGACTGTTGAGTCGATGCTTTCTATGGAACCTTCAGCACCTGAGATTCTTTCTTCCATCTCTTGTATTCTATTGTTGATGTTTGCATCTATGACTCCTGATTTCTTCCCAAAGTTTTCTATCTCCAAAGTTGTCTCCCTTTGTGATTTCTTAGTTGTTTCTACTTCCTTTTTTAGTTCCTGGATGGATTTGCTGAGATCCTTCACTTGTTTGTTTGTATTTTCCTGTTTTTCTTTAAGGTATTTTTGCATTACCTCTTTCAGGATTTCTGCCTGTTGACCCACGTTCTCCTGCATTTCTCTGAGCGATTTTTGTGTTTCCTCCTCATGGGATTCCATCTGTTGATCCATCGTCTCCTGCACTTCTTTAAGCAGTTCTCGTGTTTCCTTTGTAAGGGCATCTATCCGTTGATTCATTTCTTTAAGCAATTTTTGTGTTGCCTCCCTATGGGCATCCGTCTGCTGACCCATATTCTTCTGCATTTCTTTATGCAATTTTTGTGATTCCTTTGTGAGTGCATCTACCCGTTGATTCATTTCTTTAAGCGATTTTTGTGTTGTCTCCTTGTGGGCCTCCATCTTTTGATCCATGTTCTCCTGCATTTCTCTAAGCGATTTTTGTGTTTCCTTTGTAAGGGCTTCTAACTGTTGATTCATGGTCTCCTGTAATTCTTTATTAGATTTATTTGTGTCCTTCTTGTGATCCTCTAATAGCATCATGAGAAGTGATTTTAAATCCAGATCTTGTCTTTCGCGTGTGGTGGGGTATCCAGGACTTGCTGCTGTTGGAGAGTTGGGTTCAGATGGTGCCATATTACTTTGATTTCTGTTAGTAATGTTCCTACGTTTGCCTTTTGCCATCTGGTTACCTCTGATGTTAGTTGGTCCTGCTGTCACTGGCTGTTGGTTGGACCTCCTGTGAGCCTGCAAAGCTATTTCTGCCCCCCCCCCCCCGATTACCAGGATTCCCCTGGCACCGATTTCTGGGGCCTGCCCTGCTCCTGAGTGACTTTGGAGCCCTGATGTGCCTTGCCCCAAGTGATGTTATATTGGGGAGTCCTTGTACATCCAAAGGCTCACTGTAGTGGATTCCTGGAGCAGAGGTCGCCAAAGGGAGGCTGGTAGGCTCCTGCCCTGTGCAGGGGTGTGTGATCTCTCCCAGAGTGGGGGGCATGGGGCATCCCTCTGCCAGGCAGAAGTCCCACAGCAAAGCTGGCACGCTGGTTACTGCAGATCTGCCCAGCTCTTGGGAGCAGCATACACACAAGCCGCCCGAGACCCAAGCGATATCATGCCTGTCTGTCTCCGAGCCTGGCTGTCCCAACTACCTGGCCACTGGAGCAAAGATGGCGGAGTGAACTCTGCACTCTCTCGGTGGCGCTGGTCACCCTGCAGAGGCAATGGCCTACAGTAGATCTGGCGTCCAGACGACCACAGCGCTGTCCCGTTCTTGGGAGCAGACGGAAGCCCCAACAGGCCGTGTCCCAAGCGATGTTATATTGGGGGGAACCTGGGTACCTGTCTCTTCAGTGCAGTCTACCGGAACAGAGTGCACTATGCTTTTTGTACTCACTTTACATCCCGATTGCTGCTTCTTTCCCTGTCACCTCCTTCTACAATCCTTCCCCCCATCCCCCATCCCTTTCTCCTCTGAGATGGTGGTCACCTCCTGGGTATCCCCCTAACCCTGCCCCTGATACATCAAGTCTCTGTGGAGCTAGGCTCTTCCTCTCCCACTGAGGCCAGACAAGGCAGCCCCCGCTAAAAGAATATATCCCAGCTTTGCGCAGTGGCAGTATTGTGCCAATGAGGTTTATCTGAGACTCGATTATTGCTAATTGAAAGAATATATCCCACTTATAGGCAAACACTTTTGGGATAGCCCCAGCTCCGGTTGCTCAGAACCCACGTAAAGACTGAGTTGCATCTGGTATATATGTGCGGAGGAGGGATGTTCTTTAGGTGGTGTGCGGAGTATGTTCTTTAGGTGGTGGCTCAGTCTCTGAGAGCCCCAATGGTCCAGGTTAGTTGACTCTGTTGGTCTTCCTATGGCCTATCCCTTCCTTTCACGGCCCTCATTCCTTCCCCCAACTTTTCCATAAGAGTTCCCCAATCTCCATCCACTGTTTGGCTGTAGGTCTCTATATCTGTCCGAGTCAGCTGCTGGGTGGAGCCTCTCAGAGGACGGGCTTGCTAGACTCCTGTCTGCAAGCACAGCATAGCATCATGAATAGTGCTTGCCGATGGGATGGGTCTCAAGTTGGGCCAGTTATTGCTTGGTCATTCCCTCAGTCTCTGCTCCATCCCCTGTCCCTACATTTCTTGTAGACAGGATGAATTTGGGGTCAAAACTTTGTGGGTGAGTTGGTGTCCCTATCGCTCCACTGGAGTTCCTGCCTGGCCACAGGAGGTGGTCTCTTCAAGTTCCATGTCCCCAATGCTGTTTGTACTCTGCTTTCCAAACTGAGTACTTGAGAATCAATTCTCTCCCCTCCCCCTCTTCTCCCCAACCCCTCTGGGTTTCAGGGATAGAACACCCACATAAGGCCCTGGGTTTGTCCTACCCTCAAAAGGTGATAGTATTTTGATATTGAAAGTGTGACTCTTAACAGCTTTTTAAAATGAATTTTAATGGCTGAATTTTATTTATTTGTTTTTAATTGATTTATTAAGAAACTCTTATTTAGGCATAGGTTGTGTTTGGCTTGGTTCCAGGCCTGAGGGTCAAACTGTAAATGAGATAGACAGACAGACACACTCACTATAGAGCAGGAATCTGATTAATTGACAGGCAGACAGTGAACAACTTTGAGGACCCCATCGGGGGTGAGGTCTGTGCAGGTGACTGTTATTTCTCATCTGTCAGAGATCACAGCAAGGGTAAGAGCTGCTGGTGAGGTGGTTCAGTGGGTAAAAGGATTGCCTGCCAAATCTGACGGCCTGAGTTTGATCCCCAAAACCCACATGATGGTTGAAGAGAACTGACTCCCACAACTTACCCTTGGTTTACACACACACACACACACACACCACCACCACCACCACCACCACCACCACCAAATAAGTAAATAAATACATTTTATAAATTGATAATATTGATAATTTTGTATTTTGCGAGGTTCTCTATATGACCTGTAAAATGGTCTTTTCCCATCCTAAGATTACATACTAACAACGTTTTCTGGTTTTTTCACTCTTTACATTTCCCAAACCCATCTATCTACACATAATTTTGGTACTTGGAAGAATGTCCTTTTGCACTATGAAATTTAGAAATGACAAACGAGATCAGGCTTTTATTAGAGTTCAGTGGGTTCAACTTGGCTGTGTGACCATTCTAATACTAATAGTTCAAGGCCTAGAAGTCAGTTGGAGCTCCCTGGAGCACTTACTGGGCTCATCTTAGATGCCTACGCCCAAAATAGCAAGTCACAGTTTTCTTTGTTGAGATGGGGGAGGGGGGCGCTCACTATGTAGCCCAGGCTGGCCTCCAACGTGCCATTCCCCTGCCTATATCCCCAGTGTTGTATAAGTGAGTATGTCACCACACCCAGAAATACAGATTCGTGATAAGAACAAACTACCAGCATATGTTTTGAGAATACAGCAGTTATTAATGACGTGGTAGGTAGTTTCTTTCACTTAAAAATCCCCTTAGGGCCCCCAAAAGAGACTAAAAAAGGGCATAAACTGACAAAATGTATTTGGGGAGTGAGTTTTGTCTCCTGCTTAGAATTATAACATTTATAACACAGAAAGTGGATTTGGGGGGAGGGCAGCTTATCCCTGTTAAAGTTTTAAATGTTCCGGCCTATTGACTTAGTAAGTCTTGCTCTTTGAAATGTACCCTGTGGACGCCGTCACAAAAGTTCATGTAAGATGCACACGGAGGAAGGTCCGGTAAACCCCTGCTCAGGATAACGAGAAGAATACAGCCAGCTCCTAAATAATGAATCAGCGGCTAGCTAGTGCATCAATTAAGGCCTATCTGTGAGCCTCCATGTCAGAATTCAAGGAGCAAGGTAGACTCTGTGTGCTGACAGAGAGAAGGCTGTAAACCGACTACAGTGGAGACAGCGCGCCCTGGAGAACAGGTCTCAGATGCTGTTTGTAAAGGACCCACCAACTGTATAGCATGTTGGGACACTCATGTTTCTAGTAGAAATCACAGAAAGCTAATAGGAATTATTCTCTAAAGGAAATGGATGCCTGGGGATGGCCTGGTGGGAGGAGAAGCAGCAGTTGTCTTAACATTTTGTTTTGTATGGATTGTATAATTCTTTCATTGTGTGCTAGAGCGCGCACCCGTGTTATTTATATTTTCCAGTGTTAACAGTACTTATCCGGGTATGGATATTCTGATTGATTGTAATTGATACTTTTCTCTATTAAAAATGTTTATAAATCATAAAGGTTAATCAGATGTCAGCATCTAGGAAACAAACAGAAGCACAATTGGATAAGGTCAGAAAGGCAATGATCCCCCTGCCTTTGGGTTAAGAGCAACTGGAGAATAGGCATTGATGTCTCTGGGTTCATGCTAATTTCTGAGTGTTTACATTTCTTGGTCTGGATGTATAGTGGTCTCTTTCTAGTTTTTCACACGCTATTTTGTTTCCATATCTTACTGTGACAACTCTCTTTAGGTGTACCCTAACCCCTCATCTACCCCATAGTCTGAAACTCTGAGATTGGATCAGAACGTGGCAGCGCAGCTCTGAGATTGGATGAGAGTCTGGCAGCGCTGCTCTGAGATTGGATGCAGCGTGACAGTGCAGCTCTGAGATTGGACGGGAGCATGGCAGCGTAGCCCTGAGATTGGACGGGAGCGTGGCAGCTCAGCTCTGAGATTGGACGGGAGCGTGGCAGCTCAGCTCTGAGATTGGACGGGAGCGTGACAGCGCAGCTCTGAGATTGGATGGAGCGTGACAGTGCAGCTCTGAGATTGGACGGGAGCATGGCAGCATAGCCCTGAGATTGGACGGGAGCGTGGCAGCGTAGCCCTGAGATTGGACGGGAGCATGGCAGCGTAGCCCTGAGATTGGACGGGAGCATGGCAGCGTAGCCCTGAGATTGGACGGGAGCGTGGCAGCGCAGCTCTGGGATTGGACGGGAGCGTGGCAGCGTAGCTCTGAGATTGGATGGGAGCGTGGCAGCGCAGCTCTGAGATTGGATGGGAAATGGCAGCACAGCTCTAAGATTGTTATGAAGTCCATTCCATGTCCAGATGCTTCCTGTCCTCGGGCTTTTCTCCTGGTCCTTGCCCATCTTCCTGAGACAAGATAGCCAGTTTAGTGGAATGCTCTGCCCCTTCTTCCAGGCATCTAACTTTAGGGAGACATATTCTGATATTCAGTAGTCCCAGTGTCCCCTCCATTCTTAGTGAACCCATGACCGTCCATTGGAAATTGAGCATTCAAATGGAATAGACGTATTTTACTTTGGCTCTATTTATTAAGCCCCTAGATCTCTTGAAAGTGTCTGCTACAGTGTCTGCTTTGAGGAGGAAATGGATGTTTTGTAGTTCACCAGGTATTGCTGGTGATTCCAACACAGCTTTGTCCCGTTTGTGTTTAACACTGAAAACGGTTCATAATTTTTTTTATTCCCCTTTGCTTTTTTTATTGAATATATTCTTCATTTACATTTCAAATGTTATACCCTTTCCCAGTTCCCCTCCCTCCCAGAAAACCCCCAATCCTTCCTCCTCCTGCCTCCAAGAAGATGCCCCTCTGCCCAACCCACTCCCAGTTACCCCCCTTCGGTTTCCCCATGCTGGGGCATCTATCGAGCCTTCATAGGACCAAGGACCTTTCCTCCCACCGATGCCCAACAAGGTATTCCTCTGCCACAATTGAGGCTGGAACCATGTGTGCCCCTTGATTGATGGCTTAGTCCCTGGGAGCCCTGAGGGGGTGTGGTTGGCCGACATAATTGCTCTTCCCATGAGGCCGCAAACCCCTTCAGCTCCTCCAGTCCTCCCTCCAACTCCTCCATTGAGGACCCCGTGCTCAGTCCAATGGTTGGCTGCTAGCATCTGCCTCTGTATCTGTAAGGCTCTGGCAGGGCCCCTCGGGAGACAATCATAACAAGTTCCTTTCCGCAAGCACTTCTTGGCATCCACAATAGTGTCGAGGTTTGGTGACTGTTTACAGGATGAATCCCCAGGTAGGACAGTCTCTGGGTGGCCTTTCCTTCAGTCTCTGTCCCACACTTTGTCTCCATAATTGCTCCTGTGAGTATTTTGTTCTCTTTCTTAGAAAAACCAAAGCACCCACACTTTGGTCTTCCTTCTTCTTGAGCTTCATGTGGTCTGTGTATTGCATCTTGTTTATTCTGAGCTTTGGGGCTAATATTCACTTATCAGTGAATGCATACCATGTGTGTTCTTTTGTGTTTGGGTTACCTCATTTGGGAATACACTCTCTAGTTCCATCCATTTGCCTAAGAATTTCATGAATTCATTGTTTTTAATAGCTGAGTAGTACTCCATTGTGTGAATATACCACATTTTCGGTATCTATTCCTCTGTTGAGGGACATCTAGGTTATTTCCAGCTTCTGACTATTATAAATATGGCCGCTATGAACATAGTGGAGCATGTGTCCTTATTACATGTTAGAGCATCTTCTGGGTATATGCCCAAGAGTAGTATAGCTGGGTCCTCAGGTAGTATTGTGTCTAATTTTCTGAGGAACCGCCAAACTGATTTCCAGAGTGGTTTTATTAGCTTGCAATCTCACCAGCAATGGAGGAGTGTTCCTCTTTCTCCACATCTTCTCCAGCATCTGCTGTCCCCTGAGTTTTTTATCTTAGCCATTCTAACTGGTGTGAGGTGGAATCTCAGGGTTGTTTTGATTTGCATTTCCCTGATAACTAATGATGTTGAACATTTCTTCAGGTGCTTCACAGCCATTCAAGTTTCCTCAGTTGAGAATTCTCTGTTTAGCTCTGTACCCCATTTTTAATAGGGTTATTTGACTCTCTGGATTGTAACTTCTTGGGTTCTTTGTAGACATTGGATATTAGCCTTCTATCTGATGTAGGATTGGTAAAGATCTTTTCCCAATCTGTTGGTTGCCATTTTGTCCTTTGCCTTACAGAAGCTTTGTAATTTTATGAGGTCCCATTTGTCGATTCTTGTTCTTAGAGCATAAACCATTGGTGTTCTGTTCAGGAAAATATCCCCTGTGCCCACATGTTCAAGATTCTTCCCCACTTTCTCCTCTATAAGCTTCATTGTATCTGGTTTTATTTGGAGGTCCTTGATCCACTTGGACTGGGACTTTGTACAAGGAGATAAGAATGAGTCGATTTGCATTTTTCTACAAATTGACCGCCAGTTGATCCAGCACCATTTGTTAATAATGCTGTCATTTTTCCACTGGAGGTTTTTAGCTCCTTTGCCAAATATCAAGTGACCATAGGTGTGTGGATTCATTTCTGGGTCTTCAATTCTATTCCATTGATCTTCCTGCCTGTCTCTGTATCAATACCACACAGTATTTATCACTATTGCTCTGTAGTAGAGCTTGAGGTCAGGGATGGTGATTTTCCCAGAAGTTCTTTTGTTGTGGAGAATAATTTTCAATATCCTGGGTTTTCTGTTATTCCAAATGAATTGCAGATTGCTCTTTCTAGCTCTATGAAGAATTGATTTGGAATGTTGATGGGGATTGCACTGAATCTGTAGATTGCTTTCGGCAAGATGGCCATTTTTACTATATTAATCCTGCCAATCCATGAGCATGGGAGATATTTCCATCTTCTGAGATCTTCTTCAATTTCTTTCTTCAGAGTCTTGAAGTTCTTATCATACAGATCTTTCACTTGCTTGGCTACAGTCACACCAAGGTATGTAATATTATTTGTGACTATTGTGAAGGGTGTCATTTCCCTAATTTCTTTCTCAGCTTGTTTATCCTTTGAGTAGAGGAAAGCTACTGATTTGTTTGAGTTAATTTTATATTCAGCCACTTTGCTGAAGTTGTTTATCAGCTTTAAGAGTTCTCTGGTGGGCTGGGCAGTGGTGGCACACGCCTTTAATCCCAGCACTTGGGAAGCAGAGGCAGGGAGATTTCTGAGTTTGAAGCTAGCCTGGTCTACAGAGTTCCAGGACAGCCAAGGCTACACAGAGAAACCCTGTCTTGAAAACCAAAAAAAAAAAAAAAAAGAGAGTTCTCTGGTGGAATTTTTGGGATCACTTAAGTATACGATCTTATCTGCAAAAAGTGATATTTTGACTTCTTCCTTTCCAATTTGTATACCTTTGACCTCCTTTTGTTGTCTAATTTCTCTAGCTAGAACTTCAAGTACTATTTTGAATATATGGGGAGAGAGGGGGCAGCCTTGTCTTGTCCCTAATTTTAGTGGGATTGCTTCAAGTTTTTCTCAATTTAGTTTGATATTGGCTACAGGTTTGCCATATATTGCTTTTACTATGTTTAGGTATGGCCTTGAATTCCTGATCTCTCCAAGACTTTTAACATGAAGAGATGCTGAATCTTGTCAAATGCTTTTTCAGCATCTAATGAAATGATCATGTGGTTTTTTTCTTTGAGTTTGTTATGTAGTGGAGTACATTGATGGATTTCCTTATATTGAACCATCCCTGCATCCCTCAGATGAAACCTACTTGTTCATGGTGAATTATCATTTTGATGTATTCTTGGATTCAGTTGGCAAGAATTTTTTGATTGTTTTTGCATCAATGTTCATAAGGGAAATTGGTCTGAGGTTCTCTTTCCTTGTTTGGTCTTTGTTTGGTTTAGGTATGAGTGTTATTGTGACTTCATAGAATTAATTTGGTAGTGTTCCTTGTGTTTCTATTTTGAGGAATAGTTTGAAGAGTATCGGTATTAGGTCTTCTTTGAAGATCTGAGAGAATTCCCACTAAACCCCTCTGGTCCTGGGCTTGTTTTGTTTGGGAGACTGTTAATGACTGCTTCTATTTCCTCAGGGCTTATGGAACTATTTAGATGGTTTATCTGATCCTGTTTTAACATTGGCACCTGGTATATGTTTAGAAAATTGCCCATTTCATCTAGATTTTCCAATTTTGTTGAGTATAAGCTTTTGTAGTAGGATCTGATGATTTTTTGAATTTCCACAGTTTCTGTTGTTATGTCTCCCTTTTTATTTTTGATTTTATTAATTTGGGTAGTGCCTCTGTGCCCTCTGGTTAGTCTGGCTAAGGGTTTATCTATCTTGTTGATTTTCTCAAAGAACCAGCTCCTGGTTTTGTTGATTCTTTGTATAGTTCTTTTTGTTTCTGTTTGGTTGATTTCAGTCCTGAGTTTGGTTATTTCCTTCCATCTACTCCTCTTGGGTGCATTTGCTTCTTTTTGTTCTAGAGCTTTCAGGTGTGCTGTCAAGCTGCTAGTGTAAGCTCTCTCCATTTTCTTTTTGGAGGCACTTAGTGCTATGACTTTTCCTCTTAGCACTTCTTTCATTGTGTCCCATAAGTTTTGGTATGATGTGTCTTCATTTTCATTAAATTCTAAAAAGTTTTTAATTTCTTTATTTCTTCCTTGACCAAGTTTTCATTGAGTAGAGCATTGTTCAACATCCACGTGTAAGTGTGTTTTCCATTGCTTTTGTTTGAACTTAAGACCAGTTTTAGACGGTGGTGATCTGATAGGGTGCATGGAATTATTTCAATATTCCTGTGTCTGTTGAGGGCTGTTTTGTGACCTATTATATGGTCAGTTTTGGAGAAGGTACCATGAGGTGCTGAGAAGAAGGCATACTCTTTTGCTTTAGGATGAAATGTTCTGTAAATATATGCTAGATCCATTTGTTTCATAACTTGCGTTAGTTTCACTGTGTCTCTGTTTAGTTTCTGTTTCCATGATCTGTCCATTGATGAGAGTGGGGTTTTGAAGTCTCTCACAATTATTGTGTGGGGTGCAATGTGTGCTTTGAGCTTTAATAAAGTTTCTTTTATGAATGTGGGTGCCCTTGCATTTGGAGTATAGATGTTCAGAATTGAGAGTTCATCTTGGTAGATTTTTCCTTTGACCAGTATGAAGTGTCCCTCCTTATCTTTTTGACAACCTTTGGTTGAAAGTCGATTTTATCCAATATAAGAATGGCCACTCCAGTTTGTTTCTTGGGACCATTTGCTTGGAAAATTGTTTTCTAATCTTTGACTCTGAGGTAGTGACTATTTGTCACTGAGGTGGGTTTCCTGTAGGCAGCAAAATGTTGAGTCCTGTTTACTTATCCAGTTTGTTAGTCTATGGCTTTTTATTGGGGAATTGAGTCCATTGATGTTAAGAGATATTAAGGAAAAGTGATTGTTGCTTCCTGTTATTTTTGTTGTTAAAGGTGGAATTATGTTTGTATGTCTATCTTCTTTTGTGTTTGTTGAAAGAAAATTACTTTATTGCTTTTTCTAGGGTGTAGTTTCCCTCCTTGTGTTGGTATTTTCCACCAATTATCCTTTGTAGGGCTGGATTTGTGGAAAGATATTGTGTAAATTTGGTTTTATCATGGAATACCTTGGTTTCTCCATCTATGGTGATTGAGAGTTTTGCTGAGTATAGTAGTTTGGACTGGCATTTGTGTTATCTTAGGGTCTGTATGAGATCTGCTCAGGATCTTCTAGCTTTCATTGTCTCAGGTGAGAAGTCTGGTGTAATTCTGATAGGCCTGCCTTTATAGGTTACTTGACCTTTTTCCCTTACTGCTTTTAATATTCTTTCTTTGTTTAGTGCATTTGGTGTTTTGATTATTATGTGCTGGGAGGACTTTCAAGTCCGGTCCAGTCTGTTTGGAGTTCTATAGGCTTCTTGTATGTTCATGGGCATCTCTTCCTTTAGGTGAGGGAAGTTTCCTTCTATAATTTTACTGAAGATATTTACTGGCCCTTTGTAAATCTTCACTCTCTTCTATACCTATAATCCTTAGGTTTGGACTTCTCATTGTGTCCTGGATTTCCTTGATGCTTTGGGTTACAAGCTTTTTGCATTTTGCATTTTCTTTGACTGTCGAGTCAATATTTTCTATGGTATCTTCAGCACCTGAGATTATTTCTTCTATCTCTTGTATTCTGTTGTTGATGCTTGTATGACACCTGATTTCTTTCCAAGGGTTTCTATGTCCAGAGTTGTCTCCTTTTGTGATTTCTTCATTGTTTCTACTTCCATTTTTAGATCCTGAATGGTTTTGTTCAGTTCCTTCACTTGTCTGTTTGTGCTTTCCTGTAATTCTTTAAGGGATTTTTGTGTTTCCTCTTTAAGGGCTTCTACCTGTTGACCCATGTTCTCCTGTATTTCTTTAAGGGAGTTAATTATATCCTTCTTGAAGTCCTATATCAGCATCATGAGATGTGATTTTAAATCCAGATCATGCTTTTCCGGTGTGTTGGTGTATCCAGGACTTGCTGTTGTGGGAGAACTGGGTTTGTATGGTGCCATGTTGCTTTGGTTTTTGTTGGTAATGTTCTTGTGTTTGCCTTTTGCTATCTGGTTATCTCTGGTGTTAACTCGTCTTGCTGTCTCTGATTGTGGCTTATCTGTCCTGCAAGCCTGTGTATCTGTACTCCTGCAATTCCTGTTCTCTCTGTGCACACAGGTGTGTAGGCACTCCTGGGACACCAGCTCTCCTGTGGTGGTGTTTGTATATGTAGCTCTGTGGCCCAGGATCAGCTCTGTGCTCTCAGGCCTCTCCACAGTCCTGGGAGGTTAGCTATCTCCCTGGGCCACCTGGATATGGCACACTGTGGCAGAGGAGGGTCCCCAGCCAGAGACAGAAACGGGAAGGCTTCTGCTTGAGGTTTCTGGACAGCTAGGTTCCTCTGAGCAGCAACCTCTGCTCTCAGGCCTCTATGCACTCCTGCGGAGGGACTGGTGGTGGAAGGGGTGCAAGGAATGGAAGAGGAGTGGCACTCATGAGGGCAGGGGTTTTAGTGGTTGATGGGTGGCAAGTCCACCGGGCCCCCAGCAGCAGCTCTGGGACTCCAGGGGTGGGAGGGGGTTCTTACTAAGTGCTCTGAGTGCAGCGGGTTCTCTAGGATGGATCAGGAGATGGTGTCTTCCCCGGAGCAGACCAGCCAAGACTCTGCCCCAGCATAAAGAACAAGCAGCAGAAGGCATGGTTCATAATTTTATTTTTAAAAAAACAAACAAAAAACCCACCCTCCTTTTTCAGGTGTGGGCCGTTTTGACATCAGAAATGTGTGGCATCTTCAAGATCTCATCTGCTCTGAAAGGTGCTTGCGTCCACGTGTAGAAATGTCTGGGTAGTGTGCATTATCTTATCTGGAGTGAGAGAACACTCTCAGGTGGTGTTCTAGGGTCAAACCGACTTCATTTCAAATGCATTTGGCCACTGCTTGTCTCACAAGACCTCCAACACTTTACAAACCCACCAAGCTCATGTCCATTAATAAAATTGATTAGTGGATGAAAAGGGTAGGGTGGAATTTGTCTTATGATGAGTAAAAATGACAATTAAATTGCGTCTGCCAGTGCCTGTGTAGATAAGTATTCTTGTCCTCACCTCCAGTTTTTGAATGCATGCTCTTTTTCTTTTTCTTTAATACCTTTGCAAGCAAACTTGTTTTTATTTAAATTCTAAACTCGATAATAAATTATTTCAGATTTAAAAAAAATTGAGGCAACTAAAGATCCATGTCTCAGACTATTCTGAGGACTCAATGAAGAGCAGTCCCTGCAGAAATGCACGACACTTGATAAGTTCTGTTGCTATTGTTACACTTGTCCCTTTGGTATCCCAGGATCTCAGTGAATACCAAAATGCACACATGTTCAAGTCCCTTACATAAACAGAGACCATTTTTGCCCAAGCCTACATACCTATTGTCCCTACGATACTTTAATTTTATATTTATTTAAACTTATTTCAGTGTGGGGGGGGCGTGCATGTGTGTGATAAAGTGCCTACAAAGGATCTGAAACTAAATTGCTGTGGTTTGCATTTGACTTGACATTAATAAGTTACATATGTTAACATTTCAGTATGATTAATCACAGTATTTCATCTAACCTCTACAGAATGTTTCTTGAGTTCCCTTTCAAAGGCCACTTTTAAAGTTTGGCCCAATTAGTGTATATATTTCTTTTTCAAAGTCTTCTTTAGGTCTTATAATTTCTGTCAAAGAAAAAAAAAGAGGCATTTATTTTACTTTCCTCGCTTACCACTGACAACAACAAGAGGTCAGAATTGGTTGCATAAAAGACAAGTTATATAAATGGAAATGCCAGTCAAAACTAAGCCACAGGAAATAGAGTTCTAGAATTTTCAATGCCATGTGAAAATGTTTTAAGTTGAATAGGTGCCTGGTCAGGCAGCAATTTTGATTACAGGAGATATAGACTTGCTCTTCGGCTAAGTCCCCTCCTCTGTGTGTGTATGGGTTGGTGACAGTGTCTATGCATGGATACATGTGCATGTATATGTCTGGCTGTGTGTGTGTGTGTGTGTGTGTGTATACATAGGTGCACACATGTGTGCCCTCATGTGCACTTGAGCATATGTTCACAAGTGTATGTGCACGAGTGTAGAAGGGGGTAGGGGACGGGCTCTGTTGTTCCTCACGATCTGTCTACCTTCTTTTGGGGAACAGTGGGGAATAGGGTCTCTCACTAGCCTGAAGTTGCCAAGCAGGCTCAGCTATGCAGCCTGTGAACTTTGGGTATCTGCTTGTTTCTGCCTCCCCCAGTGCTGGAATTTTTTTTTTTAAATGTAGGGTCTAAGAACCTAGAAACTAAACTGGGGTCTTTGTGCTTACAAGACAAATGCTTTACCAACCAATCTCTTTCTACAGTCCTGCCTAAGACTTTTAAGGTCACTATTTTAAAAACATTTCCAGAGGAAATTTTTTCCTGTTTTTGTGGGATCCACAAGAATATATACTACCTTAATTTTCAGTGCACCCATCTGCAAAAGCAAATACTGATGTGGTAGTTTTAATGCAAATGGCCTCCATAGGCTTGTATGCTTGAATGCTTGATTCCCAGTTAGTGGGACGGTTTCAGAAGAGCTACAAGGTGTGGCCTTGTTGGGGTGGAGTAGATGTGGCTGTGCTGGAGTAGATGTGGTCTTGTTGGAGCAGGTATGGCCTTGTTGGAGAAGGTGTAGTGGATGTTGGAGTGGATGTGGTCTTGTTGGAGTAGGTATGGCCTTGCTGGAGAAAGTGTGTCACACTGGGGGTTGGGGGGGGGATCCTCTCTGCCTGGTCCCTGCAGACCATGATGTGAAGCTCTCAGCTACTACCTCAGCAGTATGCCCATCTGCTTCCCTCTGTGCTGAACATGGACTAACACTCTGAAACTGTAAGCAAGTCCTCAGTTAGCTGCTTTATTTTGTAAAGAGTTGCCTTGTTCATGGTGTCTCTTCCCAGCAATAGAACAGGAACTAAGACAACTGGTTTACTCATTTCACAGCAAATGGGCATCACGGAGGGCTAACAGACAGGCGTGATCTCTGCGTTCAGCTAGCCACTTTGGACGCTTGACTGTAGTAAAGATCTTCATTGATGACCTTGACGTTCAAGCCAGAGAGTGAGTTTTAATAATGGCAGTGAGGCCAGGTAGCTGATCTTGAATACTGATGGGCCTGTCGAGCACGCTTGACAAAGCTGAGTGGGCACCTCCCCGATTATTTTGTGCTTTGTCACCCTGCTTCAGAGAGCCCCATCCTCCATCTCCGTCCTCAGATCCATAAATAGCATCATCTCCGCAGGAGCGCTGAACAGGTAATTATAATGCAACCATGCCTGGGATGACATTCTGATTCCTTAATGGATGAAGCTCCTCCAATTCCCATTTGCATGTTGATTTTCCGTAACTTAATTTTCTGGTGACATTTTATGTCTTAGTGTAACCTATATAAAACCTGGGTGGCCTGGTGATCGAGTTCGATCTCAAAAAATCACAAAGGAATACAATCTAGTTAGCAAGATAATTCCAGTATCCATCGTCTTTGAGGGACAGGAGGGAGCACAGCCTTAGAGAATAATTTCATCAAAAATGAGTAGCTCGAGGTCATCTTTCCCAGAACTTTGATCAGAAATCTCAGCCCCTGCATTGTATATGTGCTTGTTTGCCGTGCTGGGATTGAACCTAGGGCTTCACACAGGCCAGGCAAGACTCTATAACTGTGCTACACCCCCGGCCCACTTCCACCTTATACTTGAATGCCAAGCTATCTTCAAGCCCTTTCCCTTACTTTCCCATACCTTCTCTCCTATGTGGCATCTCCTCCACCCCCGTTGCCTTCCCAAAGGGAAGCTATTTAAAACTGTTCTTTGCAGTTTTCAGCTCTGTGCCTCTTTTTCTGTTCTGGGCTGCAGAAAGCTTGGGCACCAACTAGCAGAAAGCCAAGGCTACTGGCTCTGTGAGAGGAGAGGGTCACAGAAATCCCCTTTAGCCTACCATGGGTGGAGTTACAGCAGGATTTTCTTGAGCAGTCAGAGGAAGAAATATTACACGTACCATTTGTAATTTTTTTCTGTCCTACTTTTTTTCCTTTTTTTTTCACCGCTTATATTTTCCTTCTCTTATGTAAATTTTGAATTCTCTGGGTAGATACAGTTGAGTATGTCTTCTGCCTTCTTCTCATTGTTAGGCCGTGGAACGCTGGGTGTTAGCCCAAGTCAGGATAAAGTCTTCATTATCTGCTTCTTACAACTCTCCCAATTCAGCCTCTCCTCACCTCCTCCTCATCCTCCTCATGAGCTTAGTCAACCTTTTGATCAATCCAAGATAGACACTATGGCTTTGTGGATATTTTAAGTGGTGCCATTGAAGAGTTTTTGTTAAGTGAAGTAGTAACAGACCTCCCTAAGCCTCCAGCTGCCACCTCGTACTTCCTGTGCTCAGACAGCATTTCATGCAGCAGGAGTGGAAAGGGCATCATTAAGTTGCCCTAAATCAGAGAGACTTCCCTAACTCCCTCCACTACCTCTTCCCGCCATACTCATTAGACCTCTGAATAATTTGTGCTGCACGCTAGCAAATGCCCCTTACTAAGACTTTGCGTGTTTATAATGTTGCAAAACTTGAAGAAAATACCTGCTAGGAAAGCATATTATTTACAGAAAGACAATGCACATGGCTTGGGGGGGGGTCTCCTAGATAGTGGGGGCACTTGGAAACCTTCCTAATGGATTGAGTTCACTTCATTCCCTATGTCTCTTGGGAAACATCAGTCCTGCCATGGTAACATGGTTGTTACCATGTCCTTCAGAGTCCTCCTGTAGTTTCTACTTCTGCTTTCCCTGGTTCTGTCTCAGATTAGCTTTTTAACCCTTTCCTCATATGCACGGCAATAGCGATCCACATGGGTCAATTCCTCCATCACTATGACATTCGGTTCTATTGGCTAACAGCTGATGTGTCTTCAATAATGTATATGTTGTCATTGATCACAAGTGTGAATTCATAATGCATCTAAGTGAGAGATGTGGCTAAATGGGAACCCTTGCAGAGGAAAGCAACAAGGTCGTTCTGTTCATTTAGAGCTATTTATTCAGCGGGTGTCTATCACACATGCTCATCATGTGGTGTCCTTAGCTTTAGACATATCAGTCAATGTCCCTGCCCTCTAGAAGCCCATAGTTTAACAGAGGGTGATGATGACTATGTAGGTAAATGAATAAAGTATTTGAAGTGTTAATGCAGAAAGACCCAAATCTCTAAAGCTATAATGATGGCAAGTTCAAAGCCAACCTGGGTTATATAAAAAGACCTTGTCCATAAGGAAACCCCACCATCACCTATGGAGGAGGAAGAGAAAGGAGAGTGTGGCGAGGTCTCAGGAGGGAGCAGACAAGGTTTCAGTATCCATGGTGCACTTTCAGTTGTGACAAACGAGTCACCCAAATAGCTTAAGCAACGGGTAAATGTCTCAATGTTGATAGTTTAGGAACTCCAAGGATGGCTCTGGCTTTATACCTGAGTAGACCTGGGACCCAAAGAATGTGTTAGGATCCTGCTCTCTGTTTTTCATCCCACTACTTTCTGCATCGACAGCCACTCGGACAAGCACCATCATGGGATTCTAGTGTAAAGGAAGGGTTCACTTTCTTTTCCTAATGCTCGTTGTCTTTGGAAACATGTCCTCCTTTCTATTCGGGTCACTGTGCCACCCCTCACATCAATCAACACTGCAACTGGATAAAGGTGGTTGGTTCAGGCTGACTCCTGTGTAAGGCTGGCAGGAAGGATGATCAGGGCTGTGTGACTAACCAGTGTCCAATGGCTGCCTTTTACAGAGCCATTTTAGCTGCATTCCTCAGAGGAAGCTCGACCAGGAAGATAAACCCAACTACAGGCAGTCATTATAGCCTTGTGAATATTTAAGCTGTGCTTTCGAAGGTGAATAGTTTTTGTCAATGAGGCAGTAAGAGGCCTCCATTATTGCTAGAGAAAACAATTGGAGTAAAACCAGGAAGACTCATGCCAGGTCAGCAGGTCAGGAAACTTCAGGGAGTTGTTGAGGTTGAAGAATATATGGACTGAGGGTTACTCCTCACGGTGAATCTATAGGATAGAGGACAGTCTTTTAGGCTATGTTGAGGAATCTGCTCTTTACCCTAAAGCAGCAGACAGTGTGGATTTTAGGCAAAGGCTAGGAATGGATTTTTCATAGTAGAATATTGCTGCAACCTTGTATGGAGACACATGCCAGTGATCCCAGCACTCAGGAGACTGAGGCAGGAGAATGATGAGTTCAAGGCCACCCTGGGCTACACAGTGAGACCTTGTCTCAAAATAAAAGAAGAAAGACTCTCCCTCTGATAGCAGTTATAGAAGGGGACTTGATGAATGGGGACCAGTAAGGAGATCACTACGTCAATCCAGACGAGGCTGAAGTGTAAGCGTTAGGTCTCTGGTGTGCCGAAGGTCTTAGTGGACAATGCCTATATTGGTGGCATTAATAAAAACACTCAAAAACAGGGAGCAGGATCAACAGGACTCTTACCTTTCAAGAAAATGAGAGTGTGGAGTGATTCAGAGGGGAGTAATGCCGCTTGCTGACGTAAGTTCAGAGGATCAGAAGTGAAGAGGGGCTAGCGATGAGTGAGATTTCAGTCGCATATGTTCAAGGTAACAGAACACTGGACTTGCCATCCATAGCTGTTGTAGGATGCTCAATACAGGAATGCGGAGCTCAGAGGAACAGCGGGATTGTGGAATTACAGGGTTGGCAAGACTGAGGATCTCAAGAGTTCCCAGTTTGCTTTCTGTTTAGGGAAGAAGAAATCTGGATACAAAGCCTAGTCAAGTGAGAGACAGAGCTGAGCCCTCCGCGGTTCAAGAAAGCCGGTGTCAGGAACCGAAATGTGTCCTGCAGTGGTACCCTGCTCAGGCTCCTCCTGACTCACTCACTCTGTTCTGAACAGAGGTGGAGGGCATATTGTGATAGCTAACCTTGTTTAACAGGTAATAAATCTCCTGTCTATGGAATGGTTTGTCAACATGAGGGCATCTTGGGAGTGAGAATTTTCCATACAAATAAAGGCACAGGAGAAGGACACGTAGGAAAGTTTTGGAAAGGACTAGACACACAGAACTCGCATTGAATCATGGATATCTTGTATACATAGCATACTGTATCTTGCTATGGTTGTAAGTGCAGGAAATCTGCATGTCTTGATAATCAATGATAATAAATCTAAAATTCCCAGGGCCTGGAAAGAAGTCCTTGCCTTATCATGAAGCTCTGAGATGCTGGGAGGTGGGCTTTTTTTTTAGTAAGCCCTGCTTTTCCTATCTACTGTCAGAAATGTGATGCTTTTCGAGCATACTCTGGCATTCTGTAGCATTTGGCTACATGATATTGATTGGAGTCCTTTGGAAAATGGTTCCTAAAACACCCACAGGTCTAATTTGGCTAGGAAATTTTTTTTTTTTTTTTTTGGTTTTTCGAGACAGGGTTTCTCTGTGTAGCCCTGGCTTTCCTGGAACTCACTTTGTAGACCAGGCTGGCCTCGAACTCAGAAATCCTCCTGCCTCTGCCTCCCAAGTGCTGGGATTAAAGGCGTGCGCCACCACCACCCTGCCTATGGCTAGGAAATTCTGTCCCTACTTAGATATTGCATTATAGCGGCTCAAGATTATGAGCTGATATTTCTTAAAGTTTATATATTGCATATGTTACATTGATTTGAACAGCAGTAATATGATCACATCCCCAGAAACACAGCTTTACATTAAAAATCAAAACTTCCATTAACAAGTTTCTCCCTACGTCTGTGAGTAAAGGAAAATGATTTATGGCTGAGCATGTCTCAGTAAAACACCCCTGAATACTTCAGCAACAAAACATTGGCAAGTCTGCAGTGGGAAGGGCAGGCCTCTCTGTCCGTATGAGTCACACTTCTGTGCTGTTTATTGTCTGCACTGGAGAAGTATTTAGAAAAAAAAATATGTGAAGTGTGCACTCCGATGGAACGGTTATAGTAGAAATGCATCCATTTCAAATGGGTTTCTAGGCATTTCCTAGAAATGAATGTGTGGCAAAGCAAATAATCACAGACAAAGAGAGTGAATGCTTGCTTGCTGCTGGTCACACATTGTTCCAGACTTTCTGGATGTATCATTTTGCTTATAAGACACATTTCTGCCACGTGATTTGGACAGTCTCCATTCAGGAGACCCAGGCAACTTAAAACTTACTTAAAAGGCACCTAGTTAGTAACGGACAGGGCTGGCACTTGGACCCAGGAAGATCCTAAATGTTTTATTTACCCTACCCTCAGCAAGCCACGCCCACACGAAACACTTTACCAGGACGCTTATTTAAGCAAGGACCGCCCCTCTCATTTGCATTGTTTGGAGTGTCCTGTTTGATGCTTTATTCTTCCACATTTAAATTTGTTCTATATTGTATCTGCATGTGATCTGGATGAGAAGAATTCAGCCTTAGAATCCCCACCACCATTTCATCCTATCTGCAGTTTGTAGCAACACCAAGTCTTTTTTTTATTCTTTGTCTTCAAATTAGCCCCGCACAACACAGAGAGAGGTGGTGTGTGTGTGTGTGTGTGTGTGTGTGTGTCCGTCCTTTCCTTCTGAATTAAATTGTTTCTCACGGAGCCCACCGCAGACGCATTCAGAGAAGGCTGCTCCCTGAAATCCACCCAGCGACGGCGGAGCAGGTGACACGCTGCGTGCGTGCGCTCAGCCTCTCTGGAAGTCTGCACAGATGTGTACCGTTTCCACTCCCGCTCCCTGCCTTCAGATTCCTGGAGCCAACACCCACCCACTCTGACAGCCTCTTTCTCTTTCTCTCTCTCTTCATTTTCAAGGAAAAAAGAAAGAGGCAGACGGAAATAGAAGGGAAGAGACGAGAGCTTGACGAGCAGGTACTGCTGCTCCAGCATTCCAAGGTAAGCGGCAGATCCCAGGAACCTGTGCTATCAGCCCTGCAGACCACACTTCTCAGAGCCCTGCAGAGCCTGCTCTGCCTTGGAGGCGGAGTGCCGCCGCCGCGGAACCAGCCTTTTTCCCACACAGCCAGGAGAGGGTCTCTTGCCTTTCCTTGTGATTTTTCTCAAATTCAGGCACCGTTAACAGCATTCCGCTTTCTACGAGCATGAGATTACACTGCTCCTGTGCAACATGGTAGATACATAGAGAAGCTGGATGTGAATACTCCACATGGTCCGAGTTGTTTCTCTCGAGTATTTTTGTTCGGAGGCTCCAAAAGCTGTGCTTAACATAATGGACTTTTTGAAAGTGAAAAAAGAATCTTTCTTGTTAAGGGGGGTGGGGGAGGGAGATGAGGCAGTGTGATCTAATAAAAGAACCATACTGCGTGCTTCAGATTGCTCTTTTATTTTATTTTGGCTTCACAATATTAGAGATGTTCTGTTAGAACGAGCGATTGGGCAAACTTGGCTTTTAAAGGATTTTACTTGGTTCAGTGGCTACTGTATCTTATTAAAAAGAGAGGCAAGCAGGGCGGGGGGGGGGTGTGGTGGTAGGGATGAAGAGAGTTGTGACTTTTTCTCCCCTTTAAAACATAATGCGCTTAAGCACTGTAATTGATTGCCGTAGAAGAGCAGCTCAGTCACTGTCACAAATGCCCCACCGGCGGCTAAATGTTGCTTTCTGCATGTTCAGATAATAATGTGGCCATGTTCAAGGGCCAGCCTGGAGTTATTGCTTCACCATTTTACTATTCCTGGGCTTTTTTTTTTTTTTTTTAAGGAAAACCTCCCACTGGCCTCAAGTTGCCATGATCTTGTGTGTGCAGAATGGCTTTTCTCAGGGGCTGGTTGGGAGGGGGCTGCTGATGGGTTGGTGTGGTACTGCTGAGTATGCATTATCGGGACTCTGAAGCAGACTGGATCTTTACTCTTGAATGTTCTCTGGAAAACCAGGTTGTGTTAAATGAATCCTCCAAGTGAGGGTCGTGAGCACGTCGGCTCATGCTTTCAAAGAGCAGCCTGACCTATATGCTCAGCACGCTCTTGAGTTCACCATGCACAGTAACCAGAGGCATGTGTTGGAGAGGAAGAAAAGCAGCAGGGTGTCCACCGGCCATTTCTGTCTGTCTCTTCACTCCACCTCCAGACCTGTCTCTGTAGCAGCCTGCGCTGTATTCAAATGCTGTCACTGTCTCCTGACAACATTGTCCAGGCAGGACTGGAGGCTAAAATTAGTATTATCTTTCTACAGAGGTGGGGCTTACAAATGCTAACAGGCTTACATAAGACCAGGCCAGTCTGGAGAGAGCAGGGTCTCTGGCCCAGAGTGCAGACAATTCACCCCCTGTGATAAACTAAGAACTCAGTCACTTATGGACTAAAAGGAGAACTTTCTGGTAAGAGTGGGTGCTTTGGCAGACAGCCTCTCTCCTCCCCAGCCTCAGTGTAGTGTGCTGTCTTTGTGTTCTTTGCATTCAAAGTCACAGAGTGAACATTTTGGAGACCATGTTCATTTTTTGTGTCTGTCATGTTGAGTGCCAGGTAAGATACCAAGGACTTATTCATTGCTGGTGTCCAGCATGGTCATACACTATTCCATACATATTCCATTTATTCATTCCTTATCTTCCCATCCATCTATCCATCATCCATCTAGTTTAAGGAAACAATAGAAAAATTGACTTCATTTTATGTGAGGAAACGCTCAGTTTCCACAAGGGGCTTGGCAACCTGAACATCAGGCAGTATCTGAGTCTGTCTATCAAAGGTACACACAACACTTGCATCATGGTAATCTTGCAACTTGGGGATGGGCAGGGCTGAAGGTGACTGTTTAGTAAAGAGAGTAATGCATTGATTGTCTTTTCCTCTCTTGGGGGAAAGGTTTGAGTAGACAGAATAAGGATGGATAGCTCGCCTTGAAAACTAAAAAGGAAAGACCCAAAGCTCTGAACATGGCAGTGCACATAAGGTACCACCCAGAGGGGTACCCTGTTTCTAAACACTGGGGAAATGGGAATATTGATAAGAAGAGGCCTTACTGTGCCTACATAAAGCAGCTATGATTCCATCTCTCTTTGTTCTGGGTCCAGCCTTCCTAAATAACTGTCTGATTTCCATTGAAGGAAGGGGGTGGCTGACTGGGGAATAAGATTACTTCAGTCACCAGAAAGGAGACAGTGACAGCATTTGAATACAGCGCAGAAAGGAATGAGTTTCACTTTAAATGAACTGACTGTTGACTCATCTAAGTAGTGAGTCTTTCCTACCATCAGTCAGGTTCCAGGTTGGTGGTCACCCCCTCAGTGGAGGAAAATGCACTTAGGGTGAATTCCTTCCTGTGTGAGCTTCTCAGAGGAGAGCTGCTAGCTTCCTCCCACATCACAGGAGCCTCCACATCCTCCAATCAGTAATGCCCACAGTTTCCTTTTAGGTATCTAGCACGTGCCTGTGACTTTAAATATAAGCTCTCAATAACCATCACAAGATAGATTCCTCTCCCCCTCTCGCAGTCTGGAAACAAACTCACAACGCCAAGTACCTTGCTCAGGGATATACAGTCTGTTAAGTAGGGGAGCCTAATGAATCCCAGGGCTGTCTGTTTCCATGGATAAGGTTCTTCCTGGGAAACTGTTCTCTTTAAGTGGATGGTCCCTTTTAGGTGATTTGTCTAGACAGGGGCCAATCTATCACCACCATATCTCTTACTCTCAGTACATTTTCATCGGCTACAGAAGATATAGACTATTTGGAGTCATGTCAAAGTGATTATTGGAAGTTCCTTAAAGTAGAAAATATTAGGAAGGATAGCAGTAATTGACATTTATTTCACTAATTCATAATCTTAGACACTTTCGGAGAAGGCAAATATTCTCGGTGCTAAGACAAATAGAGAAGCATTAAAGTTGGGTTTCACATCTATTAAGATGCAATTTTGATGTTCTTTGTATACTTATATCTGCATTCATTTGGTGTTCTTTGTATACTTCTTATACCTGCATTCATTTGGTGTTCTTTGCGTACTTCTTATATCTGCATTCACATTTATCCATACATCCAATGGCTTACGGATGCTTGCTGTTGTGCACTGAGATATGAATTATTTAGACAGAGCCACTGGTCTCCTGTCAAAACCAATAAGTGGAAAACAAGGCAGTGGTTTGGGCATTTGTATGTTTGCTGAACATTCTTGCTCCCTGAGATGTTTAGGAGTACACAGTCACGCCATGACTTTTCGTGGCAACTGTGAGCAAATTCTTTAATGAGACAAATGATCAGTGTACAACATGCTAAGACGCTACGCCCTGTGATAGGAAACCTTGAGATGCTGTGTTTCATGAGATGTTCATCTTTACTTAATAACTAATGTTTCAAGGTAAGAATTTTTAAGAAGTACCCAAAAATCTGACCAGTAAGTAATTTTGATAGCTGTATTAATTTTGCTTGTTATAAAATGGAAGAATTGTATCATTTCAAAAGCAAAGAATATGAACATCATCAAAAAGGAAGCCATCAATTGAACACTCATCATCTAGATGATCTTCCCCACAGGAGAATATGCGTTATATAACCTCCGTAATCTCTGTCACAGGCCTCATGAGCCCCTGGGTAAAATTAGTTTATATTGACATCTGTATCTAAATTATCTTTAAAAAAAATTTTTATATATGGGCTCTTTTGAATTCTTAAGCCAAAATATTAATATTTATGAAATCTTATTATGTTAATTATAAGCATACTTGGAAAGATTCTTATCTCAAATGCTCACCCATAAGCTTGATCATATACTTCAGTAGTTTTAATTCATCTAGAATTTATTTTCCAATAAAGTATGAGGTGAGAATAAAGCTTTCTGTTTTTACTCACAGCGAGCCATCAGGTTGATTTATTAATTCTTCCTTTCCCTCGTTGACTTAAATGTCATCTTTATCACACTCATATTTCATTCTTATAGCCAGGTCCACACCTTGTGATTCCTTTCATTCCATTTATCTGCTCATTCCTGAGTGGATACCATTCATGTCTAATCCCTACAGTTCTGTTAATATACTGGAATCACCTACGAGTCAAGAGCTGCCATTATCATTCTTTTGAAAAATGGTTTTTGGTTTTTAATCTATGGAAACCATGATTTATTTTTTTATTGTTCATATAATATGACTTGTGATAATGTGAATTAAAATAAATAAATCAGCTAGTGTACTACACCAGCATGGACTGAACTTAATATTCCTCTTTGGCCCTTTGGTTGAATGGGCAGAGATTTGTCTATTTTATTAGTGTGTCCAAAGTCCCAGGGCTGTAGGTGTTCCATGTGTATGACAAACTGCATTCCTCTGGGACTGCCACATTGCGGAGTGTTTCTCAGCACTGCCAGAATCACATTGTGAATACCACATCTTCAATATGAACTTGTTCTTAAGCCACCTATTCACAGGTGGGCAAATCTAACCAACACTTCCTTTAGGGACAACAGAATGTGTGTGAGAACTAAATTCTTCTGTGACCAAAAAAGATATTTATCATCAACCCATTAAGTTCATTGATGAACAGCTCTAAAGTATTCTGATACCTTAAAAGACTTTAAGGTATCTTTTATTATTTTGAAACCTCAGCACTAATCAGATTTTTTTCATCTAATTGTATATATAAAACTCCGATGTTTTAAAATTTAAACATTCTCAACCAGTGGGATGGCTCAGTGGTAAAGGCACTTGGCACCAAGTTTTTCTTATCATGTCTCTATACCAATAATCCGAATTTGAGTGAAGGGCAAAACTCCATCTTTTTTTTTATTAGAAGTCTCACTTGTAAACTAAATTATGTAACAAAAGCTCAGACCAAAACAAGATCTTATCGGGCATAAGGAGGAGAGAAGGAAAAGATTCAAGGTTAGGAGAGGAGGATGAGGGAAGGATGCAAGAGAGTGAACAGGACACGCTGGGATGGCGGCTCGGTGGTAAAGGTGCTATCTGTGCAAGCATGAGTCCCAAGTCTCAAGTTTGATCCCAGAAACCCCAGGTGGGTGTGATGACCTGCCTGCAATTCCAGCCTTGAAAGGCCAAGATGGGATCCCCAGAGAAAGCTGTCTAGCAAGGCTAGCCATATTGGCAAGCTCTGGGTTTGATTGATTTGTTCTTGCCTCTGTGGGGAAGGTAGAAAGAGCAATGAGGCATGATTCTTGACATCATTCTTGGACCTCAACATGGATATATATATATATATATATATATATATATATATATATATATATATATATTAGAAAATCAAAGTTATCCAGAGTCTAATTGTTACTCATCAGTGCAGACAATGATAACTTTAGTGAGATTACAGATGAATGGATGATTGAGAGTAAAAGATAAACTTATGAAACCACTCACTGAATAACTCACAGGAGAATATTTGTATAGTCTGACGACAAGGAGATTTTATACAAATCCAACATCAGTGCTCAACATACAAAATGAAATGATTGCTAAATATGGCTTTATAAACAAGACAAATGCCTGATCAGGAGACAGAGATGAGAGGTGGGGAGGAGAGAGAGGTGTTTTGCTCATCCTAATCTGTCTCCCACCTTCCATCCTGCTCCAGACCCTTCTTACTGTGTACCTAGAACAGCTCAAAAAGTTGCTGCCTATCAGTGACCTTAGCTGTAGAGGAGGAAGATTTGGGCAGACCATTCTCAAGTCTGCCTTTGCTTTGTTAACCTGCCAGTAGTAGGTATTTGCTGAGGGGCAGCGTGTGTGCTTTACATTTCAGTAATTCATTCTTTCAGCAGTTACTTGGTATGATCAAGTACAACTTCCTCTGTTAACCTCAGGGGTGGACACATATGTCACCTGACCATGAGGGGCTCAAGGATGAGGGAAGAGTGAAGCCAGTGTGGAGCCCATTGCTGGAGAAGCTGGAGAATAGTTATCTGTGTGAGGGAGAAGCATTGCTGCCTAATGAGTTTGTAAATCTTATTGGTTACATTTGTGGTATGGACAGAAGAACCCAGAGCCTCATACATGCTAAACACATACTTGACCATGGTCTGTACCCTCAGCCTCCCATGAGTGACTCTTAAACTGATGCAGAACTCTAGGTACTTTTCTGATGCTGATAAAACACTCTAATCCAAAGCGTCATAGAATTTCTTTTGATTACACTTCCAGGGCACAGCTCAACACTGAGGGAAGTCAGGGCAGGAACTCAAGTAGAAATCATGAAGGAAAGCTGCTTGCTGGCTTGTTCTCAGGTTCATGGTCAGCTATTCCTTTTCTACCCAGGAACACCTGCTCATGAAATAGTATCTTCCTGTGGCCTGGGTCATCCTACATACACTTACAATCAAGACAGCGCCCCCCCCCACACTTTTTTTTTAATATTTCTTTTTGTTTGTTTGTTTTATTTTTTATATTCTTTATTTACATTCCAAATGATTTCCCCTTTCCCAGTTTCTCCCTCCCTGAAAGTTCCATAAGCCCTCTTCCCTCCCCTGTTCCCCAGTCAACTCCCTCCCACTTCTCTGTCCTGGTATTGCCCTACACTGCTACATTCAGTCTTTTCAGGACCAGGGGTCTCTCCTTCCTTCCTTCTTGGGAATCAATTGATATGTGAATTGTGTCTTGGGTATTCCGAGATTCTGGGCTAATATCCACTTATCAGTGACTGCATACATGTGTGATCTTCTGTGATTGGGTTACCTCACTAAGGATGTATTTTCAAGTTCTGACAATTTGCCTAAGAATTTCGTGAATTCATTGTTTTTAATTGCTGAGTAGTATTCCATTGTGTAAATACAACACAACTTCTGAATCCATTCCTCCGCTGAGGGACATCTGGGTTCTTTCCAGCTTCTGGCTATTATAAATAAGACTGCTATGAACATAGTGGAGCATGTGTCCTTATCGCATACCAGGGAGACCTCTGGGTATATGCCCAGGAGTGGTATAACAGGGTCCTCTGGGAGTGTCATGCCCAGTTTTCTGAGGAACACCAATAGCTTATGCTCTAAGATCAAGAATAGACAAATGGAACCTCATAAAATTACAAAGTTTCTGTAAGGCAAAGGACACTGTCAAAAGGACAAAACGGCAGCCAACAAATTGGGAAAATATCTTTACCAACCCTACATCCAACAGAGGGCTAATATCCAATATATACAAAGAACCCAAGAAGTTAGACTCCAGAGAGCCAAATAACCCTATTAAAAAATGGGGTACAGAGCTAAACAAAGAATTTTCACCTGAAGAATATTGAATGGCTGAGAGGCACCTAAAGAAATGTTCAACATCCTTAGTCATTAGGGAAATGCAAATCAAAACAACCCTGAGATTTCACCTCACACCAGTCAGAATGGCTAAGATCAAAAACTCAGGAGACAGCAGGTGTTCGCGAGGATGTGGAGAAAGAGGAACACTCCTCCACTGCTGGTGGGACTGCAAGCTGGCACAACCACTCTGGAAAGCAGTCTGGCGGTTCCCCACACACACTTCTAGAGGCCAATCTGATCTGGGCAGCTAGTTCCTTAAGAGAGGTGGTGCTAGACTGTCTGTAGCCAAGAGTTTAAAGCTAACTAGGACAGGTAGGGTATACTTTCTCCAGTCATTTTAGCTACACAGAAATCATCTATATGTGAGCAAATTCATGTCTTTTGTTAGAAAACTACACCTTAAGTACTGTAAGTGTGCCTTTATTTTATTATATTATGTTTTATCTCATGCAGTGTTTTGCCTGCACATGCACACCTGTGTCTGAGGAGGTCAGGAGGAGTCAGGTCCCCGGGAACATGAATGGCAGCTGGTTGTGAGCCACTGTGTGGATGCTGGACATTGAACCGAGGTTCTCTAGAAGAATAATTAACGCTTTTAACTGCTGAACCATTTCTCCAGCCCCCGAACTTGCCTCTGAACACACTGAGAGTAGTCAAACAAATCTCTATAATGGATTATAATAAACTATCCACTAATCTCTCTATCCAGTCATTATTGACTGTTTTTCTTGTTTTCCTGTTGCCTTCTCTTACTGGGAAGAATTAGTCCTGTGCTCTAAATCCTCACAGCGATTAATTCCAAGGACCACTGGTCTACTCGTGGGTGCTCTCTGGTCCTTCACCATGATACACAAGACCAGCCTCTGTGGATATCCAGTAGCTGCTACTTGCCGTTAGGGACCACAAGTGTGACCTCCTCCCTTACCTATCCCTGCTCTCCCTTTAGGAAGCCCACACATCCTCTTGTCACGTATTGTTTTTATCTTTTCCCAAAGCAGTAATTATTCTTTCCCAACCCTTGAACTGAAATGAATGTGTTTTGTCCTGTTCTACAGTACATTTGTATACTGGCACACTCCTGGGGAGTAGTGAATCACTAAAGGGCTTTTTTTTTTAAGATGAGGCGTGACATTGGACTTTTTAAAAAAATATTTCAATATGGACTGGATAATACAAGATCTTAGAACGTTTTACAACAGGACTATCATTGGGTAGGAAAATGACCTTGTCTTTCTGGAGACTCATATTCAAATATCAATGGATAAGATGTCATGGTGTTTGAGATTTGCTTTGTAGCAGGACTAGGTAGAAGGTTCAGTGGTTAAGAGCCCAAACAGATCTTATAGAGGACCTGAGTTCGGTTCTCAACACCCACACTCAGCAGTCACAACTGCCTGTAACTCCAGCTCCAAGGGATCCAACCCTCTCCAGAATCTTAGGGCACCTGCATTTATACATGCAAGATCTACATGAGTGTTTACAGGCACATACACACACACATACACACACACATACACACACACATACATACACACACATACACACATACACCCATACACACATACACGCACATATACGCTCACACACACATACATACACACACACATACACCCATACACACATACACACACATACATACACACACATACACACATACACCCATACACACATACATGCACATATACGCTCACACACACACATACATACACACATACGCACATACACATACACACACATACACATACACACACATACACCCATACACATACACACATACACACACACATACGCTCACACACACACACAATTAAAAAAATAAATGTTTAAAAAATGCTGTGGAGTAGGGCATGGCAGTGCACACCTTTAGTCCCAGCACTTGGGAGGCAGAAGCAGGTGGATCTCTGATTTGAGACCAGTCTGGTCTACAGAGAGTTTTTCAGAACAGCCAGAGCTACACAGCGAAACCCTGTTTAAAAAAAAAAATGACTGGGCCACTCCCTAACTCCATGTGACTAACACACACTCCCCTCTGATATTCCTGAGTTGATACTTATTAAATCTGTATTTTATCTTTGCTGCCCTGGACCCTGCTGGGCAACCCTCCTGGGGCACTTACCTGTCAGCTGTCTCTCCCTCCAGCACCTTTCTGGCGAGGTCCATCTCCTACACCCTCATCATGGTGGAATCTCCTCTTCCTCTTTCCTTGGTGCCTTCCCAGGAATCATAAAAGTCCCGCCTCTGTCTCCCTGTCCAGCCATTGGCCACTGGTAACTTTATTGACCAGATGAAAACCAACAGGGACAGGCTTCCTTTAGTCCTATGCCTGCGTGCTGGACGCTGCAAACAGGTGTTTGGGTAATATAATTAGCATGAGAACACAAGCTGCTACAGGTTGTTTGAAAATATGGCAAAATATATATAACTATTAAATCTAGATAGAGTTTCATTATGATTAATAAACCTAGACATATATTTATTATGTTTACTCCATTTTTGACTTTTTAAAAACAATAGTTAATAGTAGGAGGCACAGACACTTTCCTACGACATCACATAGTAAGGTTGGCGCCTCACCCCAGCTGTTCTCCCCTGGAACACCACTTTGTCAATAAAGCCCTTTAGACCTGTGTCATAATATAGCAATACTTTCTTTATCTCTTGTTGTTTTTAAAACAAAATCTCAAATGTTCAACTTAACCAAATGAAGACACAGGAGCCAGACGATGTGGTGAAAGCCTGCTAGCTCAGAGAGGCAGGGAAAGCGCCCCACTGACCTTCCTCCTCCACTGACATCCCAGAAAGGGGGGGGGGACCAAAATCCAGTTCTCCTTCTCCACAGTGTCTTATAAACCCTTCCTAACTGAACGTCCCTCCTCTCTACTTCTTGTGTGTCTATCTGTCCCCCTGACTTCCTCTTACTCTCTACGGTTTTTCCTGTGTTCACTCCCTGCCAATTGGTTGCTTGTTCCACGTCTTAATCAATAGTTGGCTTTATTCGATCTTGTTTACAATAAACAGAAAGCTCTGCTGCACCACAACTAGAAACAGGTTTTTTCCAGTATACCATCTTGAGGTTCCCAGTGTGATCAAATATCTTGCAGCAATCCCTCTCTCTACTTAATGAATTCCCAGAATCATTGGGGTAAGGGGGTGCATCTATATGTGCATGCATAATGTTTGAGCATACATATAGAACCACATGTATGCATGTATGTGGAAATACACATATATGCATGTATCTGCATATGTATGCAGAAAGTATGTCTTTGTTCTCTCCCTACTGGAATAGAAGGTGTGTAAAGCAGGAATTGGATTTTGTTTTATTTTGTTTTGTTTTGTTTTTGGCAGTCAGAATAGTGGTAGGGTCCCAATAAATACACACCTCAATTTAAAAACAAAAAGAGGTGTAGCAAAAAATCCAAAAATTCTGGTTACTGGGGCCAGGCAGATATCGACAGCCATGTCTGGGAGGGGGTGAAGACAGTGGTCAAACCTGAACAGTTGAGTGACAGATTTGATGGAGAAGCCCTGCTGGTCCAGAGAAAAGATGTCGACCGAAAGGTATCATCTGTTGTCTTCCCTCCTTCCCACAGTCCAAAGTGCTTCGGGAAAAATGGCTGCTGCAGGGTGTACCGGCGGGAACAGCAGAGGAGGAGGAAGCCAGACGCAGGCAGTCTGAGGAGGATGAATTCAAAGTCAAGCAGCTGGAAGATAACATTCAGAGGTAGGTGGTTCCCAGCCTGCAGTAACCACTGCTCTCCTGGAGGGGGCGCTTTCACCGTGCTGTTTTTCCTGAGGCTGTAGATTGCCTTCCTAAATAGATACTGGTATTGTCCAACTTTTCTGTGTGAATCAGCGTTATTCTTCAGAGTATTGGACAGAGATGTCTTCCCCTACCAATGAGGTATTTGTCACAAGCAGTCTGCCCTTCCCCAAATGCTCTCCTGTAAGTTCTTCTGTCAGTCTTTTTTTTTCTTGGTGGGTCTAGCTGTTGACTGTTGTGACCACTGTGAAGGGTTTCTGCATAGATTTGCCATGTGTGATCAATTAAGATGGGAGGATTATAGTCAAAGCTCTCGGAACTGAGATGAACTAACTGTGTGTCAGGGTTCGCTAGAGCAATGGTTCTCAACCTGTGGGTCACAACCCCTTTAGGTGCCAAATGACCTTTCACAGGGGTTATATGTTAGATAACCCACATATCAGATATTTACATTATTAATCATAGCAGTAGCAAAAATGAAGTTAGGAAGTATCAACAAAAATAATTGTATGGTTGGGGGTCATCATAACACGAGGATCTATATTAAAAGATTCATAGCGTTAGAAAGGCTGAGGATCTCTGATCTAGAGGAGCAAGAACTGATAGAATGAATATATATTCAAAGGAGACTTATTAGATTGGATTACATGATAGGGTAGACCCACAATGGCTAATTCCCACGGGAAATACCAAGAATCTGGTAGCTACTCTGTCCACAGTCTCAATCTGGTACTGTTGGCCTGAAGGATTCTGGGAGAAATGCTGGCCTTCGGTCTACATTTGGAAGCCCAGAGAAGCTGGTGCTACTATCAGTCAAGGAATGCAACTGTAGCAGCAGCAGCGTAGATGAACTTGTTAGCAAGAGTGAAGACACACAAAGAGCAAAGCATTCCTTCTTCCATGTCCTTTGATCCGGGCTGCCACCCGCCCAGGGTTGCCTAGATTTAAGTGTGTATCTTCCCACTTCCAGTACCTTGGTCAAGAAAATCCCTCACAGGAGTGGCCACCACTTGACTTTTAGTAGATTCCAGATCCAGTCAAGTTGACAGTGTTAGCCGTGAATGCAGCAGAGTATACCAGCTGAACTGCCACTTAGTACTGACTCTCACAGCTAGTGACGGCTGGAGACAATCTCAGAGAGGCCGCTGTGTTACAAGCTGATTGTAAACCCCAAGGCGTGCTTCAGCCTATGCTCCTTCCTGGTTTGCCCAGGCCCTAATGTCTCTACAGACCATGCAGAACAACTTGGCTAACTGTTGCTTATGGGAGTCATGCTCAAGAAAAACGTTCGGGGGAATGTATGTATATGTATGCATATGCACACATACATATATATGCGTGTGCACGTATTCATGTGTATGCACACTTGATGGGGCTCAAAGGGTAAAAGCTAAACTGTTACCAGCCATTAAACCATTTACACAAGGGGGAGTGTGTTAGTGCAAATAGGAGTAAATTCTATGACCTTTTCTGTTTTTCTTGTGCGCTTAAGCAGAGATGACTGTGTTTATGGCCCAGGAGTTGGTGAGCCACTGGCAGGCTGTGATGGGACCCTGGAGGCTCATCTTAAATGAAAGCTCAGTTTGGGCAAAGTCAACCACTGGAGTGTATAAATGTTATTTTTAATATAATTGTAAATTAATATGGAGGCTGTATGTCTTTATCCTAGCTAGCTCCCAGTAACAACACAGAGAGACCAAGATTTAGAAGATTTAGTTTCAAGTTGCACTTTAATATCTGGATAGTCGATCTTATCCCCTAATCTGGCTACCTCCCAGCCAAAATCCCAATGATATTTGCATTTAGGACTTTCCGGGCTTCAGCTGACCTCTCATGAACTTTTGTTTCTTGTGGCTCAATCTCTCTCCCTCTCCCCCTCCCCTTCCCCCTCCCCTCCCTCTACCCCTCCCCCTCCCCTCCCTCTACCCCTCCCCTCCCTCTACCCCTCCCCTCCCTCTCCTTCTTGCCCTCTTGCCTCCCCCTCCCTCTCCTCCTCCCTCTCCTCCCCCTATCCCCTCTCCCCTCTCCCTTCCCCCTCCTCTCTTCTCTGACTGGTGTAAGCCCCACCCTTTTATCTCTCTTTTGCCCAGTCATTGGGTGACCAGTCTTTATTGACAAGGCTGAGAATAAATGGTAATAATTGTTTACACAAACTTGAGATGGGAGATTCTTGACATAAGTCTTACAATGCCAGGTCTGGATTAAAATATACGAAGTCAGAGAAATCAGCATTTGAATAGCGCAAGGGTAACTTTTACACAGTGCACAAAAACATTATGCCTACAGGAGTGTGTTGTAAGAGTTGGGGGTTCAAATGGGTGTGGTCAGCCGCAGAAAAATAGAGCAGATCTTTCCACCTTTGAATCAAGAGAATGAAGAACTCATACATGCCCAGGACCTTCTTGGAGCTCTTTGAAGACTGTGATGGCCGAGACAGAGGGAAGGAGCCACGGTGGGCTGTAGGAGTGAGTGGCTAGGCTCTGAGTCAGGGGATGCTTTGCCTGCCCCTGTCATGGTCTTGCCAGGCACTGGCCTCATGGGCCCTGGATGTGTACCAGGGTACGCTGCATTCTACTCTGGAATTTGAGTTCCCTTCCTCTTGTCACCTCTCCCCTCTAGACTGTGCCACCCTTGTGCAACATGCTTGGGATCAATGATGTTTACATTTGGGACTTTACTTTTTTTTTTTTCAGAATCTTTGAAAATGTACAATGAGATACCTTGGGGATAAAAATCACAAAATGTGTTTGTTTCATACACAGAGACTTTATACATAGCCTGTAGGTAGCTTTGTACAATAATTTTAAATAATTTTTTGTTTGGAACAAACTTTGTACATTGACCCATTGAAGGAAAGACTTGGAAGGGTCTGCTTGTCAGTGACCGTGAAGACTCAGATGTGGGGACATTCCCAGTGTTAATTAAGCCTTCAGATTAGGCATGCTCCTCCTCTAAAGGCTTTTGTGTCTTTACATCCCAGTCCCAAGGGAAGAAAGGGGCTCCACTCCCTCATGCTGTAAGGAGCACCCATTTCCCGCAGATAATTTCCTGTGGTTGGGTGCAGGTCAGTTTGTCTCACAGAGGGCTTTTGGAACAGCTGTTGGGCTCCTGGTTCACATAAGCTCCCTGCAGTGTGACAACAGTCTGAAGATTGGCCTGATAACAGTCTGAAGATTGGCCGCAGGTCTCTGCTCGCTTTGGCTGAGCTCAGCTAAATGGCTCTAAGCTGTAGGTGGGATGCATCTGCTTTTGTTTTCTGGGCACCAACAGGCTAACGGACTGCTCTTATCTTTCTATGGCAATATCAGAGGATTCAGAGCGCTGAGCATAAATAAGGCCTACACTTAGAGCTGTCCATAAGCTAGCCTTGAGAGCATGCTGGTAGCCACGCCCAGTCAAGAAGAGGACACCGAGGATCCACTCTAGGTGGAAAAACCACAAATAAGAGAAGCGTAAAGGATGAGGGGTGAATATGCCCATCTTCCACAAGCATGATTGTTGAACTGAAACAAAAAAAAAAGGAAGCTACAGAAAACTAAGAAAGAATTAAAACTCACAATGCAACAGGGCAGAGGCAATGAGAGAAAAGAATAAAGAGAAAAAGAGAGATTTGGGGGTCCAGTCCAGAATTAGATATTTATTAAACAGGGAACCCAGAAGTGATGCCACAGTGCCCCATGAAAAAGGAATTTGTGCAACAAAACATTGCTCTGGAGATCGTTAGCTTTCCACCCACTGGTCTGAGTCACACCCTAGAAATGCATTAGATTCCCTTAAAAGGGACACGTGGTTCTGTTTCCCAATGCTAAAGTAAGCCAGACATGGTGATGTGGTTTTTTGTAGTCTCTGTATTCCTGAAGTAGAAGCAGAAGGATCAAGTAAGGTCACCCTAGGCCAGCAGAGGTCACATGAGATCCACCCTTCACAGAGACTGGGGCACAGCTCAGTTGATAGAGCACTTGTCTGGCATGCACAAGGCCCTGGGTTTGCTCCCTAGCACCGTGCACACTGGTTATGCTAGTGTACACCTGCGCTCTCCACACTTGGGAGGTGGAAACGGGAGGGTGACAATCTGAAGGTCATTTTCTACCACCTAGAGAATCTGAGGCAGTCTGGACTATGTGAGACCTTGTCTCAAAAACAAAAAACAAACAAACAAACAAAAAGAATCTGAAGGAAGAATAGAGCATAGTAATCAAAGAGAACTGCAATTTCTACATGAAAAAAATGAGAATTTTGGTCATTTGGTTTAGAGAAAGAAGAGGGGTGGTGGCCCCACAGACCCTCAAGTGTGTCTAGAACTCAGGCGGTGTCTTATTTCTTTATGATTGAGTCAATCTGAATATGACGGAGTTTAAATAAAGCACGAAGACTTATGGTTTGGGTTTGACATGACCATTCCCCTAGACATCAAGAAAGGATGAAATCATATGCTTTTAAAGTTTGTTCACAGCCTGGGGCAGTGGGAGAAAGTCCAGGCCTTTAGTTGCACTTTCTTCCAAAATGTTACTTATACAATGGAGGTGCCTTGGAATGGAACGTTTTCTGCCGTTCAGAACTGGTGGTGGTGATTAGATTTTTCAGGTTAGCTTACTGAGAAGGAAAGTCAAAGGAAGGAGGGATGGAAGAAGAGAGGGAGGGAGGAGCAGTGGGAGGAAGGGAAGGGAGGGAGAATGTATCTAGAATATTCAAATCTTGGGCAGTATAATTACCTTGGGGAAGTTTTTAAAAAGTAACTCAGAGTCTTCATTCCAGAAATTTGGATTCTGAGGCTCAGCAAGGAGGAGTTCCTAGCTCAGTGGGTCTAAGCACTTGTTGTCAGACCTGGTAACCTGAACTCAGTAACCCATATCCATATGATAGAAGGACTGACGCCAAAGATCGTCTTCTAACCTCGACATGAGCACTGTGGTGTGTGCATGTCCACCCACCCTCACTCACCCACGCCCGCACACAATTTTTAAAGATGCTAAGCTTATTCCCTATGGCTGTATTGTACAAGGAGGATTGCTGTATGTGGAGAGAAACAGACTGGAAGATTCAGTGTCTAGCACTGAAGCCAGGAAAATCAATAGCGCACAATAGACTAAGGAGAGCAGCCATTGCCCTTGATATCAGACTGATTCTGGTTTTGACTCAAGGACATTAGAAACCACCTCTGGGGACTCTGTAAGGGAGAGCCGCTCACCGCACAGCTGAGGTTCTTGTGTTTGGTTTGGTTTTTTTGTTTGTTTGATTTTTTTCCTCCCAAGGGACTTATGGCAGACCCCCCTCCCTTTGACCTTCATTAGAAATAACCTTGGCTCTCTAGGCTAATAAAGATACAGGTCAAGGACGTTGGCTACCTCCTCAAAGACCAGAAACTTCTATTATCCTCCAAAGATCGATAGCTGAATTATGAGCAATGTGGCCTCAAGTCACGCTGTCCAGAGTGGCTGCAAAGGGGGGAGCCTCATCACTTAGCAGATAGCTTGTCTGTTTGCCGCTCTTTCCTGGCTTGTGTAGTGGTCATATTCTTGACTTGCTGGTAAGTGGAGACCAATGAGGTTTTAAATATATATATATACATACATATATATGAGGGTTGCTGAAAGCAGACTTCATACGCATTTCTTATATTTTAAAAACAAATCTCAGATGTTAACGCCTATATGAGTTGTTTCCTGTTGGAATATTATACTGAAGAATTCCAAGGTCAACTATTACCAGTGTCTCCCTGTGTCCCTGGGGTTACACAGAACCCCATACTTATCTTAGGGTTGTATTGCTGTGAACAGAAACCATGACCAATGCAAGTCTTATAAAGGGCAATATCTAATTGGGGCTGACTTAGAGGTTCAGAGGTTCAGTCCATTATCATCAAGGCAGGAGCATGGCAGTGTCTAGGCAGGCATGGTACAGGCAGAGCTTAGAGTTCAACATCTTCATCTGAAGACTGCTAGTGGAAGACTGACTTCCAGGCAGCTAGTGTGAGGGTCTTAAAATCCATACCCATAGGGACATACCTACTCCAACAAGGCCACACCTACTCCAACAGGGCCACACCTCCAAATATTGCCACTCCCTGGGCCAAGCATATACTAACCATCGCATTGGTGCTCTTGATATTTCAGCAGTCAGATCCACACTAGCTGGTGTTTCATATCTGTCCTTGTCACCAGGGTTTATCACTTTGCCTTGTGTTTTTTTTTTCCACTTGAGTATCCTTCAAATTTCAATAATTTCAAAAATTTCAAAATTTTCAATAATGAATTCGTTATTTTTCTCATTACTGTGACAAAATACCTACAGAAACAACCTAAAAGAGGAAAGGTTTGTTTGGGCTTCTGGTTTCAGAGGGCTCCACATGTGGTTGTCAGGCGCCATGCACTTGGCTAAAATATCAAAGTGTAGGCACACGTGATAGTGGCTGCCTAGGTGATGGATAAGCAGAAAAGATGGCATGTTGGTCCTCAGATGGCTTGCTTCTTTGTCCTCCTCTCTCTCCATCCAGCTCTGGAATTAGAGCCACACACACTCAGGATGAGTCCCCTTTGGGAACGCCCTCACAGATACATTCAGGAAGGATAGACGGAGGGATAAGAGGAGGGGTGGAAAGGGAAGGAAGAAACGTGGAGCATGCCCATCCTAGGTTAGGTCTTCTTCAAAGGTACAGTGTGTCTTTAACTTTCTTTGACTAATGATAAATACAGAAGAAATTTGTTCCTCTAGCTCACTGCTTGGAATTACCCCCCAGTGAAGGGTGAGAAACCTCGTGGAATATTAAATGAAAATGAATGAACTCTCTCAGCTCTGCAGGCAATTCTCTGTGCTCAGGCAAGTCTTTCATGGTCTCTGGCCTCTCTCCTCATCTCTCCAATGAATGTCCTCTTGGGATCTTCCAGCCATGATGTTCTGAGATTCTCTCATTCAAGGAGTTGGCTTTGAGAGCCTTTCTTTCAACAAACACATCTGTGCAGAGAAATGTCCCCCATTGTGGCAAGAAGTGGTTTTGGATACAAGTCAGACCATGGGGAGGTGTTTATGTTCTCAGGGAACAGAAGACCCATTTGTAAGTAACTGATTCACTGCAGGGATGACTAACTCATCTGAACAGCTTTCAGTGTGAAAATATGTCACACCAAATATTCATTGAATAAAATATTGAAGTATCGGTTGCTAACTAGGAGAAGGCCGGCCATGCAACTTAAAAAAGAAAACCAAAAAAACAAGATACAAGTGGGATAGTCCACTTTTTCTCTGTATCTCTCCGGTGTTTATCAGAATTCATTTAATTATCTGCATTATTAAGAGTCTAGTCTTATACTGTGGGACTTGGAAACCACTGAGACAGCCCTCACACAGCAGTTCTGGAGCCAGCACCCACGGAAATGTTCTTTGAAGTCACAAAGGATGCTTACTTGGGATTCGCGGTGCTCTCTGTACTTGCTATGTTTAGCTCTGTGATGAGCTGTTCTTTTGAAACTGGAGTGGGACAATCCACACTGGCATGCTCCAGCCTGGGTTCCTTCCCCACATGCAGCACACTCCCAGATGCAGTCTATTTAGGGTTGCCGTTTTCCCAAGCCCAAACAATACTATATACTACATGTGCTGTAAACAATTTTATCTTCTAGTATTAGTTCTCTTATAAATGTTATTATGATAAAATATTTTGAGACCCGTGATATTAAGTGAAATCATGCTAATATTTCACTTCATAGTTCAGGAAGATGGACATGCAGCATGCTTGTCCTCAGCTCATACATACACCTCTTATTGAGTAATATAACGTGTGCCATGACCTGGGAGGTGGAGGCTCTAACCTCCCCGTAGCAGTTTTCATGACTCGAGAGCGCCTCCTACAGGTAAATGCAGGAAGCACAGGCTCCCTTTGGTCTCTTTTCTCCTGTGTGTCTCTTCTTGCCTGGATTCAGCCTGATACACTGCTTAGAGATGGTGTGCCATTATATAAGAGCCTCCCAGTGTAGCACAGTGATGGTGAATCTGCATCTCCAAATTTGGCCAGACTTGGAGTCCTGATTCTGCATGTACGAGCTGTTGGATCTGAACTAAACAAGTGATGTCTCTGAAGCTGAGATGTGTTTCCTGTATATTGATGAAAACAATACCCACTTTGCAGGGCAGGCGTAGTATGTAAAGATCCTGTGCTCCTGTGGAGAGCTGGCTACAGGAAGCTGTCCGCAAGCACGCAACATTATTACTATCTGCTCCAGCTCTCCAGAACAGGGCTTCTCAACAACACAGTTGAGAATTACAGCCAATAATTATTTGTTGTTGGAGGCTATCTAATACATTGCATGAAGTTTAATAATATCCATGGGCTCGACCTAGGGGGTAGTTTCCAGTTGCACCATCCCCCAACCTTAGTACAATACAATGACTCCAGATTGTTCTATCTTCCTGGGAACAAAATCACTCCAAAAAGGGAACCACATATATAGCCTGGAGTTATCTTTTAGCGACTGGTTTTCTGTCACTGTGATAAAATACTTGAGAAAAATCAACTAAAGAAATGTATTTGGGCTCATGGTTTCATAGTTTTGCACTGTTGGACAGTTGGCTCTGTTGTTTCTGGACCTGTTGTGAGGCAGAACATCACGGTAGGCATATGGTAGTAAAGCGAAGGTGCTTCGCTAAGACACAGAGACTGAGCAAGCTCACTTGTGTAGCACAGCCCCTCCCCAGGCCCTGTGAGGCTGTGACTCTGTGCATGGATTCATTATCTGATTGTTAAGTCAGAGCACCGCTGCACTGGAGAAAAGGTTTTTAGTATAATCTTAGCACCTGGGGAGGCTGAGGCAGGAGGATCATCCTGAGTCACATAATGAGAGCCTGTCTCAAAATTCAAAACTACCTGGGTGTAGTATCACAGGCCTTGAATCCCAGCAGTCGGGAGGCAGAAGCAGGTCCAAACTCTGTGAGTTTGAGGCCAGCGTGGTCTACAGAGGGAGTTTGAGGACAGGCAGAGCTACATAGCCCGTGTCTTGAAAAACAAAACTCAAAACTGGGAACATAGAAGGAACAAAGACACAAACAAACAAAAAAAAATGCCAAACTAGAACACAGGTGTTGACTCTTAAGATGAAAATCTCACCAGCAAACAGCTTTAGAGTGCAGAAACCTGAAGCGATTCTTAGAGCAGAGAGACCAAGTATTTCAACCACCTTTAGGCATCGAGACAGGAAAGTCAGCCCTGGGTTTTAACAGAGCACCTCCCTTTCTTTCCCACCCACTGTTGTGCTGGTGTCCGTCCAGAGTCAGAGTCAGTCTCTCCTTGCCCTCAGGTCCAGGACTCTTCCAGGAAGCAGATGGCATACAGAAGCTCCAAGCCCCCTTCCTCTGCAGATCCAATTCCTTAGCACAGTCGTGCTCCCCTCTTCCTCCTCCCACCCAGAGCAACCTCAGACATCCAGGCTCCCTCGCTCAGAGCTGAAACTGTAAACCATGGCCGTGAGTGGTGCTCCAAGCCTAGTGACAGGAGAAGATTATGGCTAACGGGAAAGTTGAGGAGGGGGCAGGTGAATTATCAGCATGTTTCCCTAAGTCTCATTCCCTGTTTGAGATTTCTTTTTTTAAACATACTCAGAGCACATGTTCAGTTTTAGGAAGAATTAAGAAATGGCAGCCTGTATGTGACCTTTCTAAAAGCCATGGGAATCATGGGACTACTTACTTCTGACTGACCAGAAGCCTCTCCTGCCTTACTGCTAGGCTACATTGTCTCCCTGGAAACAGAATCTCTACTAGAATAAAAGTCACTTTGGGCATTCTAGTGTCATGCTTTTTCTCCTTGAGTGGAGAGAGACAAAAGAAAGGAGGTGATGTGAGTGGAGAGAGACAAAAGGAAGGGGGTGATGTCTGAACACTGCCGGTGTCCAGAGGATCCCTCAGCAGGAATGCCGGCATTGCTATGAGACGACACAAGAGCACTCACCTGTGCTAGTCTGCTTTCTGTCGCTGTGATAAAATACAACCAAACCAACACGGAGGAAAGAAAGGATTTGTTTGGCTTATGCATTCACACCACAGTCTGTCACTGAGGGAAGTCTGGGCAAGAACTCAAGCAGGAGCCTGGAGGCAGGAACCGAAGCAGGGACCATATTGAAACACTGCTTACTGACTTGCTTCCCGACTCGCTTTCCTTCTTAGTTTTGTTTGTTTGTTATTTTTGTTATTTTTAAACAGACACTTACTATGTAGCCTTGACTGTCCTAGAACTCAATATATAGACCTAACTAGCATTAAACTCATAGAGATATGCTGGCATCCGCTCCCCCCTCTAGACATGCATCACTGTACCAGCTGTTTTTCTTCTATATCCCAGGCCTAGGAATGGCACCACTCACAGTGGGCCGGGCCCTCCTGCATCGATTTAGCAATCATGAAAATGCCCCACAGACATGCTCACAGACCAGTCATTGACGGAGGCAGTTTCTTGACTGAGGTCCCCTCTTCCCAAGGTGTCAAGTTGAAACTATGACACTACCTTAGCCAGATTCTCCATGCCAGGACCAGGCCACTTTAAATAATGGCACTGAGTTGTTCTAGACGGACCATGTGGCATCTTTGTGATGCTAGGAGATGCAGCTCTCCATGAGGTGGGGAGGGGCATCGCTGCTCGAAAAGACTTCTGTCCCTTGGGACAAACATACACACTTTTATTCTGACTGGTCATTAAGACACTCCCTGCACCTTTTTCTTGAACCACCTCAAACGAGGCCTGAGGTGATAGAGAAGGGGCACCAGGGAGCTCAGATGCGGCACCCAGTAATTGTAAAGCAGAAGGATAATCCCTCTCGGTGAAAACCCAGCTCCAAGCAAAGGTAGTGTAGTAGTTCCCTGTGCAAAAGATGAGAAGCAGTTCCGGGCTCCAGAGAGCTGCTCAGTTTCCTCCTCCTTCCAAGAGACCCTGGGAGGGCTCTTGTTTTTTAAACTCCCATGCTGTGTACAAGCAAGCACACACACACACACACACACACACACACACACACACACACGCACGCACGCACGCACGCACGCACGCACGTGTGCGCACACTCCTCAGCAGGATTTCCAGGCTGGCTGTCCCAGGAGGCTGAAAAAGAACACTGCAATTCTTTCTCCCAAGTGCAGGAAAAACTGGGGCAGTGGAATAGGAAGATCTGAGAGGAAGACAGCTGTGAACAGAGCTGACTGGATACCGGAGAGATCAGCATTTCCTCAGCAAGTAGTTTTTAAAAAGTTGCAAAGGGCCAAATACATTGTATACATGAATGACATTGTCACATGAAATTATCTTTTAAGGCTTGGTTATTATTATTTTTTTAATGTATGACTCATGAGTTTCTTGGTTAGACAAGTCTGTGCCAGTCTGTGCCAATCAAGGGAAGGGAATCATTAACAAGACATTGGAAAATGTTCTTTATGGCCATTTGATGTTGCTGTGACATTGAAGTCTGTTCTCCCCAGTGCTGAGGATTGAATCCAGAGCTGTAAGTGCTGCACCACCGAGCTGCCTCTCCCCCTCCAACACACCCATCTACCTGAACAGGGAGGAGACTAGTCGGGGCTTTGTCACAGTCACACAGTGAGTTCCTTGTGTCTGGAGCCAATATCATCTGTGTCCGACTGTGATAAACCCTAGTGACCACATAAAGTTTAAGAAGTGTTCCTCCTGCAAACCGAATGTCAGAGAGTGACTGTGTGCCCCCAAATTACTTTTCCTTTCCTAAATGTTACAATATAGTCATTGTCCTGATTTTATGCCCTTTTTATCTCAAAAAAATAATTCCTTCTCCTACCTGTCAACTTAAAGGTGGAGAAGCTGAGCACAGCCAAGTCCACAGGACTCTCAGAATACCCCATCTGGCCAGGCATCCCCCAAAACTACACTCAATTCTATGTTCTTTCAAAACCTCCATTCTTTAGTGGGAGTCAAGGCCATCGCAGAACCTCAGCCCTTGGTACATAGACCCACAATTTACCTTGGCCTCATGAATGGTTTGAGCAGCTGTTCTAGAACCCTGACTTGGCCTGGCTCATCCTCTGTCCAGGCTATTCTGCTCAGCTGAGCAGATAATGGGAACCCATGATGCTCTGCAGATATCTTGTTTTACAACCCTGAGAAAATGAGTGAATGTCCCAGATGAGTTTGTAAATGTAAACAGAAGCAAAATTTCTTCCCCCTCCCCACACCCCCCCCAGGGACATCCCAAGGATTTTTGACAGGCTGTAGGAGGGAGCCTGGAGAGAGAAATTGGTCTGGGAAAGAATGAGCTTGGCTCTTCATTGTATAAGACCTTGATGCTTCGAAGTTCATCCGAGAGCTCCTTCCACAGTCTGCTGTTCAGGGTTGCATACTTTTCCCCTTAAGGCAAGAAAAGGGCTGGCGATGTAACTCAGTATAATACTTGTCAAGAATACACAATGTCACAATGTTCTGGGTCCAGGCTGCACCCCGCCCCCCGCGCCTTCCCCAAGAATAAATAAATAAAGATGAAAGAGTCTACAATGCCCATGTTAAGTCTGGCTTCCTCAAGGCATACTCCCTTCAGCTGCTGAGACAGCAGGAGAACTTTCCTATCTCAGGGACAAGGCACTCGGATCCCATGTGTCCCCTGTGGATGCAAACACAACTCTGATAACATCACAAACCAAGAAGAGATGACTTAATGGGGAAATCATATGCAGGTTTCTCTGTTCGCTAATAAGAATATAAGGATACACTTTAAAAAAACAAACAAACAGAATATTAAGTTGAACAGAAAGGTAAAAACAGTGCTGTCTGACGTCTCTTGCAACAGTTACACTCTTCCTATCTGCCCCAGGTCAGAGCAGCACCCAGACAAGCTCCCAACACATCAGCTACAAGTCTCGTGCATCCACAGAGCACATCCTACTGACCTCATGAATTTTCTATCCATTAGTATCGAGAGAACAGATGTGTTGAGTGCTGAATTCATAATTGTGCTTTTACAGAGGCTGGAGATAGCCTTTGCCTGGACTGCTCATGGTCATAGGATATGAATGTCCTTTGTCAGGACATACCACTGTTCGTTGAATTATTTCACCTTCAAAAAAATTCATTTGACTGAAAGAACAAAAATACAAGACTTCACTTTGTAAAGGTCCTGGCATGTCTGCCTGCATGCAGTAGTGACTTGCTTAAAAAGAGATGCTTTCACCTTCAGGTTCAACTAACTCTGCCCCCTCTTTACTGTGTGTCCCCCTTCTAAAGCATCTCTCCCTCCCATTCTCATCTCTACCTAACAGTGACGATTCTTACCAAGTCATCCGTGACAGATTAGTGGCTAAGTGCAATGGAGATTTGAATTCTTGTCTTGGCTGACTGAGGTTGAAACTATCAGTCGCTTCTTACTTCTTCCATGTAATATGCATTCTTCTTGGTTTCTTCAAAATCACACCATCCTCAATTTGCTATATCTTCTTGCTCTCTACAGCCATGAGATGTTTGCTGGTACTTCGATGTTCCTGTCTTGGCACTGACTGCCTCACAGTGGCCTCATTATCTCCGAGTGACTTGGGCAGTGTGGCATTCCTACACCTCACCTTCATTTCCTCATAAGTCAGCTTTGCCTCCTGCCATTGCTTTTGTGATGATCCCCAAACACCTACAACTCAACATATCAAAGCCTGAGGTCAGGTGGACATGATGGCACCAGTCTCCTATCCCAGCACGTGGTCGGCTGAAGAAGACTGTGAGCCCCAGATCAGTCTGGACTAGTTAACTGAGACCTTGTCTCAAGCAAAAGAAAAACAAAAACAAAAACTAGGGCCTGGGGCTCATTGGTGGAATAGTTTGCCTTATATGTGCAAGTCCCCGGTTTGATTACAAGTACTACAAAGCAAGAGTCAAGTTCTTTGAACTTTTATTGATTCCTTCTCTTTGGTACTAAATTTCATTGAAAAGGTACAGCGTCCCACATAGTTATTTAGGACACACACACACACACACACACACACACACAATCAACCAATTACTTTATATCATTCATTCCTCTTACCCCATCACAGTGCCATGGCTTGAGTCCAGGCCACCCTCATCTTTTGTGACTATTGCAATAGCCTCTTGTCCATCCCAGAAGGATAAATTTATACCTAATCACATCCCTTTCCTCCCTACACCCTCTCTCTATTCCCCCTCTTTATTTCTCTTGGGCCATAAAATGAAGTCTGAACTCCTGGTGGGGCTTAGAAAGTCATTTATGATGGGACCTCTGCTGGGCTCTTTGGTCTTATCTCCCATGGTCCTCCCATTCCTGACCACCCAGCAAGCATCTGCAGTTCCCTGAAGGAGTTCAGCTCCTTGTGAGTCCTGTTCTTTGGACTTCAAGGCACTCTCATTAGCTGCTGCTAACTTCTGCACAGTCTTCAGGACGCTGCTTTCTGCCAGGCCCAGTGGAGCATACCTTTAATTCTAGCACTTGGGAGACAGAGGCAGGCATCTCTGTGATTTCTGAGGCCAACCTGGTCTATATAGCAAGTTCCAGGACAGTCAAGGCTACAAGAGACACCCTGTCTTGAAAAACCAAAGAAAAGCAAAAAGAAAAGAGAGAGGAAAAAAAAGATGCTGCTTTCTGGGAGCTCAGTGGTCTTGTGGTTTAAGCCTGGTTTAATGTTCCCTGAAGGCATTTTTAGCCCAGAACTTAGTATATCAGCATCTGAGAAGGGGTATTTCTTTCCTGCGCTAGCCTCGGTCCCTGGAGGTACTGAGAATGGAGCACTCATCACTGTACTCTCAGATCCACGTACACATTCTGGCTCAGAGTTCTCCTGTATATTTACAAGGGGGGAGGAAAAAAGGAAAGTTCACGGAACATAGACCCAGGTGCTTTGGGTGTAAATGCCGCAAAGATTTCTCTGTGCACAGATATCCCCAGCTGAATATCGGGCCCGTGTCTCATGCTTTGTTCAGGCCCCTGTCGGCCTCTGGGGAGCTGGGAGTACACCTGTGTGTCACTATCCCTGCCTCCATTCCTCTGACTGAGACCCAATCGTGACATGAACTAAAGAACTTGATGTTTGTCTTGTCTTGGCTTTCACTTCTCTAGAAGCAGGGACAAAAGTGTCTGCAGTGCTCAGAAATGGTTAATGTAATACTCATTTGGATCAGGATTATTAAGTAAGGATTCGCTGAGCATTGTGGGTACCTAGCTAGGTGCTAGAAGAGAAGTAAAGGCCTTTCCCTCTGCCTAGACACCCAGCAGATGGAACATGTACACGGTAGGTGCTGAGAGATGCCATATCTGTCCTCGGGGTAGAAGTTTAGAGAGTCTTAAGATTTAAGCTTTTATCTCCAGGGAGGTTGGTTGAGTTTAATCTTCATAAGATTTATTCATTCACCTATAAATGTTAATTAAATGCTTATGCTAGTACCAAGATAGGCAAATGTATAGCAATGAAAACGGCAGTAATTCTCGAGAGATCTGTAATCTCAGTCTTAAAGAGAGATGGTTTTGTATTGCTCCTTAACTTTGGGTCAGAGCCATCCTGAATCTTCTGGACATACACTTGAATTGAGATTGCTAAATAGGGGTGTACTGAGCACATACATCCCATAATTCAGTGTTAGAATGATCTCACCCTTGACTTGAGACGATGCATTTTTCTCCTCACATAGAACCTTTTTTCTTCTTTTTCTAAGAAAGGCTCTCATGCTGTAACACACGGTGGCCTGAAACTCACTATCTGATCAAGGCTGGCCTCAAACTCATGGTTAGCCTCCTGCCTCAGCTTCCCAAGTGCTGAGATTATAGGCATGAGCCACTACACGAAGCTAGAATCATATATGAGATGACAAATACCTGACTCTTTTAACACCATGATTGATCCATTAAAAACAACAAACAAAACCAATGAACAAGAAGAAGAAGAAGAAGAAGAAGAAGAAGAAGAAGAAGAAGAAGAAGAAGAAGAAGAAGAAGAAGAAGAAGAAGAAGAGGAGGAAGAAGAGTCAAGTTGACTGTATTTAAATCGGAAGGAAACTTCACGGTCAGAGATCACAAACTGTAAAGGCTGCATTGGGATCTGAGCTGAGTTCCGCATTAGAAGGAACCAGACTAGACAATGAAGAGCCTTCCTGGACCTCATCAAGGCTTTGGTCCCTTTCAGCCCCAAGCAAGACACCAGCTCTAGAGCTGGATTTGAGTCGTTGTATGATGTCATGTTTAGGAAGCAGTGGCCTTGTGAGTGTTGGGATGGAGCTTACTGGGCAGTATCTGTAAGGTGTTGTGGATGTTGTTATGTAGACCTCTTCCCAGCTCTGTCACCTGCTCTAAAGAGCTGGTGAGCCAAGATTCTCTTGGAAGCCATTGTTTTCTCTGCTGTGTTGATTTTCCTTAAGGGAAGCATGGCAAGAGAAGTCAGTGGAGCTCACATGGTAGTTCTGCCGTGTAGAGTGTCGTGGGCCATAGAATGGTTCTTTTGACAGGTCCCACCTTCCCTTTAAAGGTGGTAACCTCAGGCTTAGACACAGGAGTTCCGTAGAAAAAGACAAGAGGAAAGTATCATGGGAGACAATCATGGAGGGCTTTGGGTGCTGAGTGGAGGCGGGTATAATTTGTCCTAGAGACCATGCAGTACTATTAAGAGTTTTGGAGTTAGAATAAACCCATTGGCGAAGCTAGGAGTGTGCTTCAGTCCTACAGTTGGAGCAAAGGTCGGGAGAGAATTCAAGGTCAGCCTGGTAACCAACTGGGCAAGTAGTGAAGTTAGGTTGAATCTGGCAGGATTGAGGAAGACGATGTACGAACAATGGTTGTGCCAGGCCACCAGAACACAAATAAAGCAGGTCACTCAAAACACACTGAGGTCATCATGTCTGGTCAGAGGCAGCATAAGACAAAAAGAAGCGGTCTGGAGCTGCCGTGGAGAAGGGGAACTTTCAAGCCTCTCAACCAGCGGGGCCCTGCCTCTTCCTCCCTCCCTCCCTCCACCTCCCTATCATCTTACCTCCTGGAGTCCGAGCACCGATGAGAAGTCCCTCTTTCTTGAAGGTTCCTGAAGGCTGAGCAAGGTCATTTTATAACCTCTATGTCAGATCGTAGCTGCACCCTAATAAAATTAACCTAGCTAACTGCTGGGGACCTTGGGGGAGCTTCTTAACTCTCCTGCAAAGCAAGGAGTCAATGATGCTCTTCTCATCTTAGTCACTTTGTAAAAGCTCCAGCAACACCTACACTGTCGGGGGGGGAGGAGCTGAAAGGCTATTCGGCAAACCATCAGTCTAATGCAGTGTTACTGGAGACCCCAGGAAGCTCTAGACAGTTCTTGGCCAGGTGAGCTGTTATCACTGACTTCTCTGTGTTGAGTTAGGTCTTTTATGAAGGTAGGGTTACTTGTGAACTTATTTAAAGTTCTTCACTCAGACTCAGGGGCCCACAGCCAATCTAAGAGTCTAAAATCTAAATCTCAAACATTCAATTGTGTTCTGGGCCTTGGTGGACTGTAAATCCAAAGTTACACAGGAGTCTCTGTTGTTCAGGAAGAATCACTCTGTCTGTAGAGAACAGCAGCACCCCTCCACGGTACAGAGAAGAGAATGTAGGGACATCCATGCATGCACATCCATAGGTACTGGTCCTCACCAGTTTTCTATAGATACACAGGTATGTTTTGTGTGTGGTTCTGTGTTGGGTGCTGGGGTTAGTCTCTTAGACTCTTGTAGACAACATTAACTTCTTGTGTTTGACCTCATGAACCAGTTGTCACTCTTGGCCAAGATCACTGTGCCAGATATACAAATGAAAGAGCTGTTCCTCACATAGAGTACCAGGCACATATATGGGAGGATGGGGGAAGGAGAGGCATGCTCAACCACCATGGAGGAAAAGGGACTGTGCAGAGCGCCCCCTGCTGCTTGCTAGAAGAGCCATGAATAGCAAAGTCATTTTCAGCACCGACTGGCCTGTCTGCAGTAGGAAGGACTTGCGTTGATAGGCGCTTGTCTGTTTTGGATCACAGAGCCATGGGCTGTGTTCTTCACTAACCTTTTGGGCTACCTACTGCATTCCTGTTTGTCACACATACCCTGTAAAGGTCATGTCTCAGTAACGATAATTCCCACGCTTCCTGCCTGTACTTCTCAGGGCTGGAATCTCTGGGGCTGTCAGCCAACAACTCTCACAGTTACTGGTGATGCAAAGCAGGCTCGTGGGTCCTGTGGCTCGGCTGGGCTGGAACTTTCTGCACACCACAGCAGGGAGGAGGAGGCGCTGACCTCCAAAGACGACATGTTTATAAAGCAGTCGGGTCGAGAACATTTTGATTTGATAAAATGAACTCTGTCTTCCCAAATAACCACACATGACCAAATCTGCAAGTGACAGAATTTCCCAAAACCTCAGCTTGTGGGGTGACTTTGCCCACCACTAGATGGTCTTCCAAGCCTTTCCTGCATGGAAAATTTGAATTTATTATTATTATTATTGGAGTTTTTAAACTTATTTTATTTTTATCTTTGAAGTACTGAAACTTGAACCCAGGACCTCTCACATGCTAGCTAAGCATTCTACACTGATATCCACCCCCAGCCCAGCTTGATTATTTTAAATGTAGACATTCACACAGGTATACAGTTGCCATTCACCATCCTCAAAGCTAATACCAATCCTTTAATGTTCCTGTAAGAATTCAACTGATAGACGCTCATGTTCTCTGGTTTAATATTAGAGTTCTCACATGTTTCTGAATCTTCTAGGCCGAAAACCTACAACTAAGTTTGTAATTAATAATAATTAATAACAGGATTAAGAAGGTGAATATGGGGCTGGAGAAATGGCTCAGTGGTTAAGAGCACTGACTGCTCTTCCGGAGGTCCTGAGTTCAAATCCCAGCAACAACATGGTGACTCACAACCATCCATAATGAGATCTGATGCCCTCTTCTGGTGTGTCTGAAGACAGATACAGTTGTACTTACATATAATGAATAAATAAATCTTTAAATAAAAAGAAGGTGAATATGCATTTACTAGCCAGTATGTTTTGGTTTGTTCTATAAAACAGTTCAGGCTGCCTTTAACAAACCATCTTTAAATATTTTTAAAGCACTGGAATTGACAAGAAGAGCAAACCTTTAAACGGGGCTTATACTATAACAGACAGTATTCTTGGTGCTTTAAGCACAAATTCATTTATTCTCATAATTTTTAGCTTCATAGCTATAACTGCCACTAAATCACAGATGGAGAAACTGAGGCATGGATATTTAGCCAGTGTTTTAGTCTGGAAAGGACCAAGAACTGTTTTTAAATGTGAGATTCCGGACTGGAGCAATGGCTTAGCAGCTATAAGCACTGGCTGTTCTTCCAAAAACCATGGGTTAGATTTCTAGAATCCACATGATGGCTTACAGTCTACAGTTCCAGTTCCAGGGAATCCTATATCTTCTTATGGCCTCTGATGGATACTGCTTGAATGTGGTACACAGACATACATACAGGCACAATACCTATACACATAAAATTTTGCAAGTAAATAAATCTCAAAAAAAAAAAAGCTTAGTGTCACTCCTAACCCTTCTTATTTAGTGGATACCCTGCTAACACCTCTACCTAAAACAAGCAGGGAGGCGGCACAAATTCAAATAATCCCCAATTACTTTGGGAAAGGGCATTGTACACTCAGACCACGCCTGGAGATGCTTCCTGCTGCCATTATTCCCATTGTTGGGTATAGTTTGGGTTCCATGAAAATGTGAGCATTTTCAAGTGCGACCGTTGTGTTCAGGCATCTGTTCCCTCACACAAAGCCACGTACTGCTGGTCCTTGGTCATGACCTCTGCAGGAGACCTCCCACACCCAGGCACCCATCTTATTTATAAGCCAAGTTCAGTCTGCCTTAGACTCTGCTATGGCTGGAATTGTACTGAGAGTTCCCTGTGCTCTCAGCAGGTGATGGAAGTTTCAGGCGCCGAGAATGTCAGAGAACAGGGAGGGGACTTCTGGAGTAGAACCAGCAATATGAGGGTGACAGTGTCCAGGGCATATAAGCCAATAGGGAGAAGTAAGCAAAGTAAGAATATCTATTGTGCTAGAGCTGGCTGTGCTGGTGACCACCTGTAACCCTAGTACTGGGAAGGCAGAGGCAGGAGGGTTTCAGCAAACAGTGCATATATATATATATATATATATATATATTAAATAATATAATTATAATTTATAATTAAATATATAATATAATTATATTATATATATTTACTATATATAATACATAATACACAGTTTTAGCACACTATGCTTTAGCATTCTTGTAATTGCCTTTTTTAAAGATTTATTTATTTATTATATGTAAGTACACTGTAGCTGTTTTCAGATACCAGAAGAGGGACTTAGAACTCAATACAGGTGGTTATGAGTCACTATGAGGTTGCTGGGAATTGAACTCAGAACCTCTGGAAGAGGAATCGGTGCTCTTAACTGCCGAGCCAACTCTCCAGCAAGGATTGTAATTGCTTTTTTTTTTTAAGATTTATTTATTTATTATATGCTTTAGCATTCTTAATCCTCCAAATCCCAAATCTGAAATACTCCAAAGCTGCAAACTCCTTCAAGAGTTATCATAATACCACAATTGGAGAATTCCATACCAAAAGCCTTTGTTTCACGGACAAAATGATTTCAAATATTGAATGTATAAACTAGCATAAGGCTATGTGAATGAAGCATATATAAAATATAACTAAAAATTTCACCCCATCTTCAAGGAATCCCATTGCCTGTGCTCAAGTATCCCCAAATCTGAAGCCTAGAAGCCAGGAGTACTGGTGAATGCCTGTAATACCAGCACTTACTCAGTAGACGCAAGAGTATCGGAAGGTCAGGGCCCCCTCAGAACACTGTCAGTGCAAGGCCACACCAGGCTACATGAGACTCTGCAAAACAGAAACTGAAATTCAAAATGCTTCAAGCATTTCTGGAAAAGTTTTTTCAGTCTTAAGATAAAAATAAAAAATAAAAAAATACTTTTTAGTCTACGTCTCTGTTCCCAGTTCTTGCATTTCAAACGGTCTATCAGGTTGTCTCTCTTGTCAGAAGGTTTCGACTAAAAGCTTAAGTCTGTAGTTACATCGCTTTGTTTTGATTTTTCCAGTTCTGGAATGGGAGTCGAGTTCTCACAAACACTGGCCAAGTGTTTCTGCCACTGAGCAACATGTCTAGCACAGTACAGGAGAAATCTTAAGTGGCATTGTTTTCCTTTGGCTCTGCACTCCCGTGTTACAAACACTCTTGATTTGGCTTAAGTAATGCCTTTCACTTTGGCTTTGATCCCTACTCATGAATCTATTTTGCATCTGGAAGTTTCCATTGGGGAGTTCCTGATGTGAGGGAAACTTTATTTTTACAGAGCATGTGGGCTGAAAGTTCCAGAAATCTACACCTTTCTCACAATAGCATTTTCGTCCTAATAGCCGTTTCAAAACATCATAATAAATATGGTAAGATAGTAGTCAGCTCAGCGGACTTAAGAGGAGACCGCCTAGGGCACAGACCAGCTAGCCTCACTGAAAGCCAGTCCATCCCTGAACCTTTACACGATCCAGCCGCTAGAGGGCACACATGAGCCTGAGCCAGGGCGTAGCTGCTTCTACCTCAAAGCTCCAAGTCGCAGCAAAAAGCGCCATAGAGCCTTCTCACTGGCATTTAAAGACAGAATGTTTCTGTTGTGTCTGTGAGAGAGTAAACTGACAAAGAAATGCCAGAGAGGCTCCAAAGAGGCCAGTAGTGCTGGGCTGAGATGTGTCTACAGCCCTCGCAGGGTTCATTGTTGGGTGCCTCTGACCACTGGAAGAGAAGCCCGTGTTTGCAGACTGTTCCTCCAGGTGTTTCCTGCTCTGGCCGGATGAGGTCGTTGAGAAGCATCTTAGGGGGGCGCTTATTGTCCTTGAAGTGAGAACTTGTGGAGTAGAGACAATTTCAGTCCTTGGGAGATTTTTAAGGTACAGGCTTGAAGTTCCTTGACTACACTTAACCTTAGATCTCCAGTGGAGAAAGGGCTACCTACTGTCGAATTTCCTCCCCTTTCTCAGGAAGAGGAGTCCAATGGGACTCGGACAGCCCCGCTGCTGTAGGAACTAGTCTGACAAGGAGGTGAGCTGAGAAGGGAGAAACCCAAGGTCTTGCTGAACACATACAGATTCTAGCTAGACACTGGGCAACCCCATTCATTTTTAGGCACAGTCTCACAGGTAAATGATGCTTAATTCTTCTGAGCCCAGCCTGTGGGCCACACTAGCGCACAAAGGTTGGTTAGGAAGTCATAGATGCCGTTACAATGACACAAATGAAACAATTTGTGCTCTACTATGGTTCGTGCTACATTTGGTTCAGCGTGGTCTTTCTAGAGCATAGTTGATCCAATCACTTCTAATTTTTTTAAAAAATAGTATATGTATGCATATATGTGTCTTTGTGAGTATATGTGCATATGTGTGTGCAGGTGCCTTCAAGGGCCAGGAAAAGGTGTCAGATTCTTTGGATCTGGAGTTACAGGTGTTTGTGAGCCTTCTAACTTGGGTGCTGGGATCGGAACTTGAATCTTCATGATTGAGTTGCAAATACTTGTCACTGCTAAGCTATCTCTCCAGCCCCCACCCCATCACTTCTTTAAAATAGAGAAGCAAATGTAGATTTCCTGTTGCCTTTCAGGATTAATCTCCTTAGTGGGTCATTCATAAGCTATCTCCCCCACTCCACCCCATCACTTCCTGTTCTGAAAGCCCACTGTAGTCCATCCCTTCTGACAGCCTCATTCGTACTTGCGCCTTCACTGTGCATTGGCAGGCAGGACTCCTAAACACATCTGTGCCTCAATGATTTTTTTTCTCCTCCATCAAGATTGTGAAACTGTCCTGCCCTTGCCTAGGCAGTTAAGGCATGTCCTCCTTCTTTGTAGTCTGTCCTGGTTGGTTTCCTGTCAACTTGACACAAGTTGACATTTTGGAAGAAAGAACCTCGGAAGGGGGCTTATGGGACTTTCGGGGAGGGAGGAAATGGGAAAGGGGAAATGATTTTGAATGTAAATAAAAAAAAACTTAGAAAATAAAATAAAATTAAAAAAAAGAAAAAGAAATGCCCCAATCAGAGTGGCCTGTGGGTACTCCCATGATGCATTTCTTGCTTGATGAATAATGTGGGAGGGGCCAGATAAACGTGGGTCATGACTGGTGGTCCTGGGTGCTTTAAGAAGTCAGGCTGCACAAGCCATGAGAAAGAAGCAAGCCCATAAGCGGTGTTCCTCCATGGCTTCTGCTGGAGTTCCTGAATCCAGTCCTACCCTGCTTGAGCTCCTGCCCTGACTTGCCTCAGCAGTGGACTAGTAACTGGAAGTGTAAACCCTTTCTTCCCCAAGCTGTTTTTTGACTTTTTGTGCTGGAGTTTTATCACAGCAGTAGAAACATTGAGACATAGCATACAGCACTTAATAACTGGGGTTTTAGCTCTTCTAAGGGCTGTGTCACAATCTTTAAACCCGCCTTCCTCATCAGAGGATGGGTTTCTCTTATGCGGAGACCCCACAGCAATTCCTGCCCCTCCCTCCGCAGTCACTCGGTAAGCATTAATGAATGATGCTGACTGTTCCAGAGTTGTCTCTCAACATCCCAGAGCCTCCTGCTTTAGAAGCACTTTACCTGTTATCATTTCTGCTTTGCTCACCCATGCTCGGAGCTCTATTCATTAGAGGCTTTTCTCCCTTGCCAGGGGTCTGGTCCCTGAGCCTTGTATAGGGGCAACCCACAGCTGGGCCACAAGCTGGGCCACAAACTGGCAGCTTCTGAGAGCAAGGGGCGGGGCCCGGAGTTTTGTCTCTGAGAACAAGCCAGAGAACAAAGCCAGGAAGTGTCCAAGTGGGAAACAAGCCGCTGGGCTGGGCCCGTTCGGAGGAGCTTCCTGATTGGCTTGATCTGCTCTGTGCAGGAACTCTTAGAATAACTTTGGAATTGTCCCAGCAGAGGGACAAACGTCTCCACTGAAAAAGAGCTGTCACCTAGTGATGTCAAGCACGGAAAACATGGTTAGGAACACCCAAAAGCTCTGACTAAGTTTCCTTCGGAAAGGTCTGTTTGCATTGACCTAGCCTCCTATCTCCTTCCTGCGCCCGCCTCTGCCTCTAACCACTTTCTGAGTCTCCAGCTCAGGTACAACAAGCCCTGTTGTCCGTGCTTTCTGAATGGTTGACATCCTCCCTTCTAGGGCTCAAATGGCAGAGACCTGTTTGTTGGGCAGCTGGTTGGACCGCTCATGGAACCCCATGGTGCACATGGGCACAGGAGGAAAGGGCTCCTTGCTCAAAGCATCTTTCAGCAGTATAACGTGAGCTCGGTCTGTGGACGAACACTCTTCCGTGCATTGTGAAGGCAGCCCATAGCACCGCACTGTTTATGACTCCAAGGTGGAGTGGTACCCAAATCTACGTGTATCTACCCAATGAACATCCAAGCTGAGGCAAGACACGGTGTGGGCAGAGGTTCCAATTAGCTCCCTCTTCAACCAGCACAGTCCTGTGCCTTTAAAGAATTGGAAAGACCTAATTCTATCCCCAAATGAGGAAGTACTATAGACCTTTACAACAGGAATGCTTCATTTCTTCTTAGGAAACGGGATTGTATTGAGTGGCAGTTGATCTTCGAGGCTCCAATAAACTCAACTCTGTGTCTTATACAAGGCAGCTCAGCAGTTTAGCCTCTGCCAGCCTCAACTTCAGCCTCAGGCAGGTGTGGGTTATAATGGTAAAACCCGGAACCATGCGTGTCCATCCTATACGGTCTAGCTCATGATACATATTCAGAGAATATTAGCTATTATTACCGCCACTTTCGTTGGACACTAAATAATAATTTCTTTCAGTGAAAGAGTCAAAGTCTTTTTTTAATCTTTATTTTCTAATTGTTTTTATTTAAATGGGGGTGTGTGTGAATGGATGCCGTGTGTGTGTCCACGGAGACCAGACAAGGACGTTGGATTCTTTGGAATTGGAGTTTGAGATGGTTGTGAACCACCAGAGGGGGTACAGGGGATTGAACCTGGGTCCTCTGGAAGAGCAACCAGTGCTCCCAACCACAGCCATCTCTCAAGCCCTGAATCAATTTTTTTTTTAAGTATAATTCTTTTTGGTTATTTTTAGATTTACTTGTTTTATTTATGTAAATACACTGTAGCTGTCTTCAAATGCACCAGAAGAGGGCATCAGATCCCATTACAGATAGTTGTAAGCCACCATGTGGTTGCTGGGATTTAAACTCAGGACCCCTGGAAGAGCAGTCAGTACTCTTAACCACTGAGCTATCTCTCCATTCAAGTCTTGAAAGTGCGGCTTGTCTCCCAAGCAGGACTCTTAATGCAGACAGCAGGCACACACACACACACACACACACACATACACACACATACATACCGGGGGAGGGGGGGATCCTGAGTCAGCAGGAAAGCTACTGTGGAGTGCTGAATTTAGGAACAGTGAGTAAACAGGGATTTGGAGGAGAGGAATGTACCGGGTAAACGATTTTCACAGCCTGGTGTGGGAGCCCAGATGTTTCCTGGGGATGTGAAGGAAGGAGAATCATGGGGCAAGATGAAGTAAATGCCAACACTTCCATGATTGTCCCGGTGCCCACATATCTGTGTGTCTCCACTTCGGTTTTTATTTAGATACTCCCAAAGGGAATAAAGAAAAGTTGATTACACGTATAAAGACACACGTACCTACAGTCTGATATCTGACCGGGAATGCAGGGGCCTTTTCTTTGAGCTGTGGTTCAGCGGTTAAGAGCACATACTGCTCTTACAAAGAACCCGAGTTCAATCCCCAGACCCCATGTCATTCAGAGGCTCAAACCTGCCCTTAGCTCCACCTCCAGGGGATCTGATGCCTCTGGCCTCCACAGGCACCTGCACACTCGCATGCACAAATCCACACACAGACGCACAGGCATACATATAATTGTTTTTTAATTCTTTTTTTAAAAAGTGAAAAATCAAAGAAAATGTCACAATTCCTTTTCGTATTATCCCACATCAGACAGGTTTTTTTTTTTCCTTAATCATGGGTAAAATTCTGGATTTGATCCCAAACATTATTAAATAAGCAAACAAACAAATAAAAGTTTTTAAGAAATGAGAAAGCCAACTAGAGTGACCATGAAGCTCTACTCTGTGGGAGGGGTCAGAAGATGGTGAGGACCGAAACAGAAGCTGGGATGGGAAATGAGGCGGCAGAGAGCGACTCCACAGGAGACATCAGAAGGAGAGGCTTCGAAGAATCAGATGTAAGGTCAAGAGAGGTTTACCTGTGTTTCACTGGGCAGAATGAATTCCTCTTTGTGGACTGCTGCAGCAAAGGCATCTGGGGAGTATTGAGCCGAAGGGATAACTGATCAGGGGCTACATGTGGAGAAGCTGCGCCACAGTCGGGTTCGCAGCTGCGAGTGTCTGCCTGCCTTCCGCAGGCCAGTCAGAGCGCCGGCGACAAGAGCAGACTAGATTCTCGATTCCTCCAAAGAGAGACAGTTCTAGAAAAGAACGTCTTTGGGCCACTGCGAAACATTTTTCTTTCAAAGGAGACCACCACACATTTCTGTCATCAGTCTCTTTCTCATGAAACCAAGTCACGCGAGAGTCACATGGGTACTCAGCTCCAGCTAAGAAGAGATTCCCTGCAGAAATGCTTTCATGCATTCTGAGCCATGCATGGAACATAGTCACTAGAGGAAAGGGAGGCTGGTTCTCCATGGGCTCAAGAAAACATACAGATATCATAAAAAGAGACAGGGACATTTTTAGCACCCTAATATGTGGGGCAGGTACACCCAGCTCCTCCGAGGACTAAAAATGCTACGAGGGTTCAGAGGGAGCCAAGCCATGAGGCTGAGAGCACTGTGGGAGAGATGGAGTTGGACCCGGAAGGACTTTGTCATGAGACCTCTTGGCAGGGATGGAACTGAGGGTGGGAGTCCCGGCTTTCCCATCGTGGTCAGTGTTACAAGGAGAGCAGTGTCAGACTGGGAAGAGGTTGGAATAGCCCAAGAAGACTGATTGGACTTGGGAAGGAAGTGATAAAGAAAGACCAGAGCTCTTCATACGGAGAGGATATGACCTGGACACTTGGAATTCTCAAAAGGGCCTTTCTCTTCTCGGATGGTGGTATTCCCATCTGAGGGGTGAGGTAGGAGAAACGAAACAGACTCAAGTTTCCACCGCTACCTTGCAGTCAGGGGAGGGCCTGTACTCTCCTAAGGACAAGTGGAAATCCTGTTTATTTAAGGGCCCTGAGCATTATTCATTGCGAAGTGCCTCGTGTCCTAATGGGACTCCAGAACCGCTCATCTAAATAAAAGGAAGCCGTCTCCTTGTGAATGCGAGTCACAAATGACAAATATTTGGGGACTGCCATAGAAACAGATGCACATCTTCCTGGAGTGTGGGAAGTGGCTGCGGTAGCACCCACTTGATGAAAACAAACAGTATTCTTCCTAATCTTCCACCTGTGATATAGAGATGGAGATACTAAGATAGGGCAAGATAGGTGGTCTGCACAGTAAATACACGTGAAGCAAATGGCTGGGGCCAGAGATTGGGACTCTAGACAACAGAAATTAAAGGGCCCTATGGGAAGGCTTGGAGTCAGGACTTTCCTCTCTTCTTGGGTCATTATTTTAAAATAACAGACTTCTGGATAAGAGCATAGCTGGCCTAGGTCAGTTAGGTTTGTTTTCTTGTTTGTGTGTTTGTTTGTTTGTTTTGAGACAGAGCCTCACATAGCTCAGGCCAGCCTAAGATTCCTTGTACAGAAGAGGTTGGCCTGGAACTCTTGATCCTTCTGCCTCCCCTGCTGAATGCTGGAATGACCGCCCAGCACACTGACTTTGGTTAGGTAAACTCTACTCCTTGGTCCAGGAGGTAGGACTTCTGATGGGTAGTCCTCATGGAAGGTCAGAGAGATTTTTTTTTCCTCACTAGATGAACTGGATAGTATTTAAGGGGGAAGGGATTGAGGAGAATGGAAAATAGTAGACAGGTAAACTTCACAGCTGTCCTCAGCCTTTGCTTCTGTTTCTATGTTCACTCTGAGCCACATATCTGTCTGTGTTTGACCTTCAGTGTTTGGCTGGAACCTCTAAGCCACCAACAGCTTTTTCTGTGAGGCCAGTGTTTAAGGTCAGTCCCCACGGAGTTCACATGGTGGAGGAGCTCGAAGTCAGTGCCACAAAAAGATGCTTATGACTGCAGCCAGTTGAGATCCCCCGCTGAGACTTTTCACTGCAGCGAGGGTATGGGGCACAGTTCTAGCCCAGCCTCAGTTACAAAGGTTGATTAGCAGTAATGAATTAATAAGCTTTGCCTTTAAAAAAAAAAAAACAGAGAAAAAAAACCTTTTGCTGGGTCATTATTATGGTTCTAAGTTTTTACTAGCTTCAGCCCCAAATCTTGGAAAACTTCTAAGCATTCACTCAAAACTGAACAATATATGTGTCCTGTATTGATTGGAATAAGATGTAGATTCATGTCAAGACAGCTACAATGACCTTGGCTTAAACACAAGGTTTATGTCTCCTTCCTCCAGTAGACATAGATGGCTATGGGCCATCTGGTAGTGCCCTCTGGGAGTCAGTCAGGGGCCCGGTCTTCCAGCATATCACCTCTCCTAACTGTGAAGATGGCTCCTATTCTGGGTGTTCACCATGGTACTTAGAGCTTTACCTCCACAGATGCGTTTCAGGAAGAAGGATAGAGAATGGTCAAAGAAGCAAGGGACTGAAGAAGGTTCTAGAAGCTACCCTATAATATTTTCACTTACGTCCCTTTGGCAAGAATGGGCCACATGTGGCCATGAAGAATATTGATAAATGTGGCTGTCTTAGTTAAGGTTCCTCTTGCCCTAATGAAACACCATGACCAAAAAGCAAGTTAGGGAGGAGAGGATTGATTTGACTTACACTATATTGCCATTTGCTACTGAAGAAAGTCAGGACAGGAACTCAAACAGGACAGGAACCTGGAGGCAGGAGCTGATACAGAGGCCATGGAGGAGTGCTGCTTATTAGCTCGCTTCCTATGGCTTGCTCATAGAACTCAGGGCCACCAGCCCAGGGATGCCATCACCCACATTGCGTTGGGACCTCCCCCCAACAATAACTAATTAAGAAAATGCCTACAGTTCGATCTTATGAGGGCTTAATTTTCCCAATTAAGGTTCCCTCCTTTCAGATAATTCTAAAGCAGTGGTTCTCAACCGTCCTAATGCTGTAACCGTTTAATACAGTTCATCATGTTGTCTGACCCCCATAAAATTATTTGTGTTGCTATTTCATAACTGGAATGTAAATATCTGTGTTTTCTAATGGCCGTAGGTGACCCCTGAATGGGTCACGATGTACAGGTTGAGAGCTGCTACTGTAGTTTTCCTGGGAAGGTGACGTAATACTAACCAACACGGTCAGCTTTGTCCTGTTTTGCTGTATACCCCGCTCAACTCTAAGGGCTGAGTTACCACAAAGCAGGGCAGAATGGGAACTGAGCAACCAACAGCCTCCTTTGCAGTTTTTACGCAGGCTGGACACATAAAGGGCCGGTGCAGCCTGCGGCTCTGAGAAGCATTTCCCGTGGCTCTCATTTTGGCAGGCTGGGCAGACAGGTACCTCGCTTGACTGCTCGGCTGTGAAACTGCAGTTCAGGGGAAGAGCTCAGGTGGATGAAGCACCTTTGGCTAGCCCGTCAGCGTCAGCTTTCATTCTGAGAGAGCTTGTAGATTCAGGCTCATGTCAACTGAGCAGCAGTGTGGAGCCCTCCCTGTGTGTCTCTCGGTAATGAGGAAGGTTGGAAAGGTGCCATTCGTTGTCAGGATTATTCTGAGATATAGCCCAGTGGCTGAGTACTCGCTTGCTCCAGAATATACTTAAGGTCCTAGAGAGTTCATGAATAGTTGTTGTTTTGTTATTTGTCTCGCCTCAACGCACAGTTGGTACAGAGTTTTCTTCGTGAGGATTCTGGACATCTCCCTCCCCCTGGGTCTTTCTACCATTCCCCTTGAACTCTCCTCACCACCTCACACCCATCACTAGTCCTCAACCCATGTCTGTGTTCCCTGGACCTTGGTTTCCAATGAGTTCAGTGTTTGGAATGGTTCCTTGTCAATTCAGGTGAATTTTCTTTTCTTTTAATTTTAATTTTTTTTCTTTATCAACAATGATAGAATAGTTCTGATGCAGACACATCAGTATAATTTTATATGTAATTATGTAAGCTTATTGAGTCATTTCTAGGTGTGTGTGTCTGTATGTGTGCGCACATGTGTGTATCTGTGGGTATGTGCACATACATGAATGTGTTTATCCATAGAAGTCAGAAGAGGGTATCCGAGCTCTTGAAGCTAGAGTTAAAGGTGGTTGTCAGCCAACTGCTTTGGGTCCTGGGAACCAGCTCAGATGCTCTGGAAGGGTAGTGCAAGTTCTTAAGCACTGAGCCATCTCTCCAGCCCCAGAAACCAAGTTTTTAATATGATTGTTCTCTTTTGGATTCAACTGAAAGACACTCAGAAAAAAGGAAACATGTACCAGCTTCTGTAGGTCGGAGGGCAAGGATGCAGCAGAGGATCATTGGAAGCAGCACTGAGTGCCTATCTTGGTCAGCCTTTCCCATCTCCTCTCTTTGTGTCTTGAAATGAGGCTGACCTACAGCAGAGTCTTGAAATCCAGGTGTTTTGAGGGGAGGGGAAAAGAAAGGGCAGAGCACAGGGAGTTGTTGGGATGTGGATGGAATGCTGGGACCTCTCTGAAGCACCATGATGAGGCATGCGACTAGAGGGAGCCTGGTCTGGCTGAAAAGGCCATGCAAGGCCACAGGCCACTGAGTGATTAGGAAGATAGAATATTCTGAGATATGTCCCCTGTCTAGCATGTCTGTTTCTCGTTTGCACCCTTCAAAGCCATGCTAATGTGTGGTCTACCCAACCAAGTTTTCTCCTTTTATCAGAAAGGAATTGCATTCAGCTGTGGCCACAACAGTGGCTTTGACTCCTAACAAGAAAGACAGTCTGGAGGTGGTGTGGGTCTTCATTATGGCTTCTGGGTGCCAAGCTGCTTCTGGCTTGCAGAACTCAGCTGGTCTTACCACATTCTTGCCTCTATGGGCAATGGGCGACTGTTCCTCTAGCACCATATCCCCTAGGACCATCAAAGAACTGTGAACCCCCAAAGATGTTCACATCCTAACCTCTGAATCAGTGACCATGTTAAGTCAGGTGGCAAAAGAAAAATGAGATGTGTATTTATCTGCAAGAAAATAGCACAGGCACTTTATAAAGAAAAGTGAATTTTACTGTTTCGGAAGTTGAAAGTCAAAGACTAGAGCTTGTTCACCTGGCTTCTGGTGAGGGCCCCCTTGGCTACTTCTTGGCATGAGAATGAGAGAGGGCAAGTGGGAAGAAACCACAAGGTGGGGCAGGAAATAAGGATTCAAGAGTCAGGCTCTCTGTTTCTACAACACCATGCTGCAGGCAGTAAGTGAGGTCCAGAGAACTACATCAACCCCTTTACAGAATAGCTCCCTCAGTGACTGATACCTTCTAGATGGATCTGCCTTTTAAAAATGTTACTACCTTAGCATTGCCACAGTGAAAGCCAAGTACATTCGTTGTGTGTGGGGAGCTCACTATCCAAACCATACCACGTAGACCAAGAGTCCGAAACAGCGGCAGAGATGGGATACACCGAAGAAAAATAGCCAGAGAGATGAGACATGTACTTCAAAGATGGAGGGAGAGGTCTATAAATCTGGAAATGTGGATGGTCTGGGGGAATTGGAAGAGAGGAGGACATGAATGCTCCCCTAGAGCCTCTAGAAGGGAACACAACCCTGACAAACATTTTGATGCTTGCCTGATGACCCCCATGTCAGATGTTTGACCTGTGGAAATGTAAGCTAATATATCTCCATTGAAAGCCACTGAGCTTGTAGCGGGTGTCATGGCAGCAACCAGAAACTGCTATGGCACTCTCCCATGAGGGACCTGTAAGAAAAAGAAAAAAAGAAAAGAAAAGCCAGGGCATGTGTCTTTGAAAGCAACACTCCTTCTGCACTTACAGAAGTTTCTACCCTTCCCCCAACACACACACTCAATTTTATGTACATGTTGTTCACCCACAACTGACCCGTGGCTGCCTTTACCTAAGTGGAAGCTGTGATATGGGCATTTCATCTAGGCTCATTGCTCTCTCCAGCAAAATGGAATTAAGCTAAAGAAGAAATGATGCCGAGTGGACAAATTGTGGTTTTACCACACTTAGCCCCAACAGTTGTTCTTTACCCTCCCGTTACTCTTTCCAGCTTTACGGGGGGTGGTTACGTAGGTGACAGAGAGCTTTCATGAGCAGAGTCTGTACTTGATTTGTCTTCCCGTTCCTGGTGCTCCACACCTTGCTGGGAACAGAGAAAGTATTTGCAGAATGTTAAGTAGATGGATGCATGAGTGAATTTCAGAGAATGATGGCTATTCTTTACAGAGTCAGGGGTCCTTTGTGTACTTCCATGAGGATGCTCCAGAGGGTTGGATACATTGTATAAGACCCTTTCTGGAGGGTTGGATACATTGTATAAGACCCTTTAGCCAGGATCCAAGCCTCCTCTCCTGCCATTAGTTCTCCACAGCTGTGTCGTGCTCTTACAGCCTCCTCTGGGCTCAGAAGAAACCAAGCAGGCTAGTCAGAGGCTGTTGTGTATCTGCCACTGCCCGTAAAGCCTTGATTAACCTTGTATAAATTACACTTTCTGCCCGTTTGTTATTTTTAGCGCAGCAATATCTACTTGGCACCCAGAGACAGAGTTAGGTTCCAGTCATGAAATGATAAAACAACAGTACGTTGAACCTCTTGACACTGTTTCTTGAGAGGTTCCCCAACCCTGAGACTCCAGTTTGTATGACTGAGATGGTAGCCTGGTCATCCAGTACCCTAGGCCCCTGGCCCAAAGTCACAGCTGTTTTGTAATAAGGAACCTTGGCTTCTTAGACCTGGCTTACTTAGGCTTACACAGACTCCTCTCCTCTCCAGTCATTCCATTTGGGATAAAACTCAGTTGGTATCAAAAGGTTTAGTTTCGTTGTTTCCCTCTGCACCTCTCCCTTCCTTCTCAGTTACGAAGCAACACGGTATCGTGACCCAAATCTTTGGCATCTGAACCATACAGATGAGCTCTCTGAAACAGGGGCAGACTGTGGAGATGCAAGCCAGCCTGTGGTCATCAGGTCAAAGAGAATTTTCAACTACCTGAGAGTGCTTAAAGAAAGTTCCGTAGGGACATATCCCCCAACCCTGGAGGTTTTTTTTAAAGTCAGCCATATTTAACACTATTTTGGGCTGTTTTTATAATCCTTTCAGTGCCTACTTCTGCTGTCAGTTAAACACACTCAGTAAATGTTGGGTTTGTGTTGACATAGCTGTTAGCACTGTTTAACCCCTTGACTTGACACCAAGAAACTGAGACCCAGGTCCCTGCTTATCCCACAGCCTGTGAGACACTGGTTTCTCAGCATGTGGTCTTGGGAAGTATTTTAAAGGCAACCTAGTTAAATAAGTAATATGTGATTTTTAAATTTATTTCATGTATATGAGTACACTGTTGATGTCTTCAGACACATCAGAAAAGGGCATCAGATCCCATTACAGATGGTTGTGAGCCACCATATGGTTGCTGGGAATTGAACTCAAGACCTCTGGAAGGGTAGTCAGTACTCCTAATCTCTCCAGCCCCAATATGTGACTTTTTTTATTACAGTTTTATTTATTCTCTCTCTCTCTCTCTCTCTCTCTCTCTCTCTCTCTCTCTGTGTGTGTGTGTGTGTGTGTGTGTGTATGTGTGTGTGTGTGTGTGTGTGTGTGTCTGGAAGTGAGAACATATATGTCACAATGGATATGTGAAAGTCAGAGGACAACTTCCAGAAGTCGATTCTCTCCTCCTACTGTGGATCCCAAGGACTAAACTCAGTTTGCCAGATGGCAAGCATCTTTAATCCTTTACACACTGAGATGTCTGGCTGGGGATCAAAGCCAGGACTTTGAATGTGCTAGGCAAGCACTCTAACGGTGAACTATATACCTAAGCATGCTATTTTTTAAGTTGAATAGATACCAGAACTTATAAAAACAAAATTAAAATAATCTATAGCTTATTATCCAATGACTGACATTTTTCTATTTTTTTCAGTCTTAATCTTCATTAAAAGTGGCCTGCTTCTATTCAGATTTGGGCATAGTGGTAGGACAGGTTAAGTTCTTTGTAATCTTTCTAACTTAGATAGTATTAGATAGACAAATATATACCTAATTAGGAATATGTACATATATGTATGCCTATGTATCAAATATAATTAAGATATATATTACAGGGATATATTGGAATATAACTACATATGATTTTATGCACACACGTATTTGACTAGTCTCAACTGACATTACAATAGTGCTATGTAATAAATTCCATCCACCTGGAGCCCCAGGATTATAAATCCAAGGCCAGCCAGGGCTACAGTAACAAGACCCTATCAAAACAAACAAACACAGGACATGGTGATACAAGCTTTAAATCCACGTACTTGGGAGGCAGAGGCAGAGACAAAAGCAAAGACAGGTAGATCTCTGTAAGTTAGAGGCTAGCCTGGTGTACATAGAGTTCCAGACAAGGGCTGCGTAAAGAGACTGTCCAAAACTAGAGCTACCTCCGTCAAACTCACTGTCCTAAGTTTCTGATATTCTTTCTGATGCTTTTGTAATCAGGACTCGGCTGGGTGACTGTCACAGTGCAGTATTGACCAAGCATGCCTTCTACCCATGGGCAAAACTCAAATCCTTCTTTCTGAGGCCAAGGTTACTTAGTCTTCTCTTGGCTCTTGCCAAAAGGTACGAGAAGAACAACCCAATGCAAACCTACTCCAGCCTCTGGGATTTGTGTCTTGTTTTCTCTACCTCCTCCCACCCCCAGGATAATTCACAGACATGTATGCAGAAGATTTTGCTGAACACTTGGGACAGCAGAAGAGGTTTACATCTGCATTCACATCTCAGCATCCCTTGGCCCCTCTCGTTTGGATTCTATTTGCAGTTAGCCCACACACAACCTCCCTAGTCCATGCTTGCTGGAGAATTTTCTCTGGCTTTAGGGATTCTGATTGTCTCATCTTGCTGACTTTGTGCAACCTAATCCAGCTTTTGCATTGATTCATTGAATGTATGCATATTGAGAATGTGTGCCCTTCCCTCACCTTGATGAATTTTTAATCCAGGTTGGGAAATTAATAATGCCTGTTGCTATTTGGGGGCCAGGTCATTCTTCTCTATTGGGACTGTTTTGTGCATCTTAGGGTGTTTATTAGCATCCCTGGCCTCCAGATGTTGACAGATGTCAATGACATGAGTACTCATCCCTTGAGATATGAACAGGGTAGAGACACGGGAGCCTTCTTCCTCCAGGAGAAAATCACCTCAGTAGAAAACTGCTGCTATAGCATACAGTAGACCTGATAAGAATGCTGGTAAACTGCAGTAATGGGCTAAGAAAGATGAAGGAGTGAGGCTAAGGGTGTCGCTTAATTGGTAAAGTACTTGCCTAGCATCTGTCAAGCCTTGGGTTCCATTCCAAGGAACCAGGTACATGCTTGTAATGTGACACTCAGGAGGCAGAATCAGAAAGAGTTTGAGGGGACTCTGGGATACTTGAGGCCCTTTCTTAGAACAAACAAAACAACAGGGGAGGGGGAAAGGTGCAGAAATGGGAAGTCTCTTCTGGAAACTGAAGGGGTGGGGGCACCTAGACTGTGACCTCAAGAATGGCTCGAGAAATGTAGCATGTGAGAGCAAACAGAGAGCCACTGTGCAAGCTAAGCACAAACAGAACAAGGCATGGCAGTGATGGGGTGTGTGTGTGTGTGTGTGTGTGTGTGTGTGCGTGTGAGTGAGTGTAAGTGTGTGTTTGTATGCGAGTGTGTGTGTGAGGTAGCATGGGGATGTGGGGGGGTCAGTAACACAGGGAGGCTGGATATTTTGGGGTCCTGTAAGTCACATGACTCCTCCTTTTACTGAGAGGAGTGATGAGTGTGTCTGACTCTGTGCTCATTTGAGGGACGTACATCCAGGGACAAAAAAACAAGCCAATGATAGAACCCAGTTTCACCCTAATCAGTTTGTATGTCCCTTGTCTCTGAGAAATGTCACTCTGAACTCTTCATTTTAAGTGGTAGCCAGTTCCCAGGAGAGCTGAGACAACGGGAGAGGAGGAAAGCAAGGGAGATCACCTAGTCAGATGTCAACTACTCAACTACAGTGGGGGCCAAGAACAATGTCTAGCAGCAAAAATGGATGAGTGAATGACAATAGGTGAATGAATGAGGGAATGAATAAACTGCAAGTTCAGACCAAAGAATTCAAGAGGGCCAGAGTGCGGAGTCTTTTAGACAGATGACATCCATCTCTGCATACTCTGCAATGACATGGCTACAGTACAACACTGGCCCAGTTTCCCAAAGCATGCAATGTTTCTGAGCAAAGAGTATGTGAGACATTGTGGGGTAAATGCGCTTAGAGCTAGGACAGTGGTCAGGGGTGGGGGCAGGAGTTCACCCTCCAGCCTTGCGTTCTTGTGTCAATGCTCTGCAACAGGTACTAAACCATCCAAGGCCTTGATGGTCTTATCTGTAAAATGGGGTCCCTTAGAGTCATTGGGAAGATAAACTGAAATAACTCATGTTTACTAGTCAGGGTTCTCTAGAGTAGCAGAACTTATAGAATGAAGTACACACACACACACACACACACACACACACACACACACACACACACCATGAATCACCTACAGGCTGTAGTCCAGTTAATTTAACAATGCTGGCTGTGTTGCTCAGTAGTTGCTCAGCCCACAGTAGAATTCAGTTAAGTTTCTCAGTCCACAGGGCTGGATGTCTCCTCTGGTTATTCAGTATATGCTGGAGCTCTGAAGAAGTAGGCTCTAATGCCAGTGAGGGAATGGATGTGCTACAAGAAGGCCAAGGGCAAAAGCTTCCTTCTTCTATGCCCATATATGGACTTCCAGCAGACGGTCCTGCCCAGATTTAAGGTGTGTCTTCCAGACTTAAGATCCGGATCAAAGGTCCAGAGTTGAGGTAGATTCACCCACCTCAAACCAAGCAAAAGATCTCTCCCAGGTGTGCCCTCCATTTCGGGATTGTAGTCCATGCCAGATGTAGTCATGGCGACAACCAAGAACAACCATGTCAATTCCTTCTTGGAACGGTGCTCAACGAAAGCTAATTGTCATTCCTGTCATTGTACAATGCTGACAGATGCTGAAGTTTGTTTCCAAGTCACAGCCATAGCTATTCTTCTGGAATATTCTCAGAGACCCTCAGCAGTGCTAAAAGTTCTCTTCTAGAAACTATATAGAATAGTAATAGCAATCAGAGAGACTATCCAGAAACTTGGTGGCAGTTGTGTTTGTCCCTTCCATTGTGTCTCTTTTTGTCAATAGAGTTCACTGAGGGAGGACTCCAGAGTTCTGCCTACTAGCCACTTCTCGGCAGTATATTTCCTTTGAGGAAGACTGTCTTTTTGCCCTTTGCCCTTTGCCCTTTGCCCTTCACCCTTTGGCCATCCAAAGAAAAAAGATGTTATTTATATAGCTAGGAGATTATGAAGCTGTCTCCTTCTGACTGTATGTCCTGAGCTATGTATATACAATCTACCTCTGAATAAGAAATGTACACATCAGCAAGGAGTTGGGGTGCCAGTGCCAGAGCAGTGGCCATGAAGCGACGGAGCTAGCCCTGGGTTGTCTCCCTTTGATCAACGTCTTCCTGGTAACAAAGTTGGATGCACAGGATACTCCGTAATGGAAAAACTTTGGCCTGGTTTCTCAGCGTAGTGAACAATGAAAGTTACAGGTCGCCAGTAGGAAGGTGGCTGCTCCCTGGCCAGTGGACAACAGGACAATAAAGCATCTTGTGCTCTGTTTGTGTGTCTTCCAGGCTGGAGCAGGAAATACAAGCGCTCGAAAGTGAAGAGTCCCAAATATCCGCCAAAGAGCAGATCATCCTCGAGAAACTGAAGGAGACAGAGAAATCCTTCAAGGACTTACAGAAGGTGAAGGGAATAAAAGCAGAGTTTCTCTAATCCAAATCAAGGGGCAGTCCCGTAGGAAAGGCTAGAGCAGTGGTTCTCAACCTTCCTAAGGCTGCGACCCTTTAACAGTTCCTCATGTTGTCGTGACCCCAACCATAACATTATTTTATTGCTTCTTCAGAACTATAATTTTGCTACCATTATGGACATAAATAAATATCTGATATGCAGAATATCTGATATGGGCCCCCCAAAGAAGTCGTGACCCATAGGTTGAGAACTGCTGGTCTAGATGGTACCGGAGAACTCTGACCCATACACTCTGAAAAAAAGACAGAAGTGCCAGGAACTGGTGCTGTTCCTGCAGTAGAGTGGCCTGTCTTCATTAGGAGGCATGGGGACAAGTCTATTAAATTAATCCCATTTATATGATGCTGTCCACACCCCATAGTTCCCCAGTGTCTGAAGTCTTCAAATTATGCATTAGAATTATAAGGCCAGTTCCTATTAAGCAGATTAGATGACCTAATGTGACTTTAATTAGACTTTGTCTTTTAAGTCTTTCCTTTATGAAAGGGCTAGAGGCAACACTGAGAAAATGGGCAGGAATCCCAATATACAAGGTGCAAATGCATGGGACTCCCCCTATGTAAAAATAAATGGCTCTATGTGGTAACATGCAGAGGGCTCTCGAGACTCTGAACTTCTCAGGACCACATTCTCAGTGATTAAAAAACAAGCAAAATAAACAAATAAACACCCCCACCCCCAGAAAAAAACTCAAACCTGAGTAAAATGAAATTCAAGATGGGATCCTTCTAATAGTGCATCTCCATCACGACTTAGAAGAGGTGCTGGATGACTGAAATTATCTCTCAGTAAACTGATTGACATTTTTATAAATTGAGAGTATCAAGTTCTTCACTGATCCCAGGGGAAAAGTAAGCTTGGGTCTTGCCTGCTGCTGGCCAAGTTCTGGGCCTGTATTTTGGGGGCTGGGAGTGGGACACGCCACACACGCACAGTGACACTCTGCCCTGGTTTTGTCTCCACAGAGTTTCTCCACTGCTGATGGAGGTAAGTGCACGCTGCCCTGGTTGTACTCAGATGCCTTCCTCCTGGCCTGCCGAGTGGTTCTCATTCATACAGACTCACCAGGAGACAGATGTAAAGGGACACTTCCTAAGGGCATTCCAGGCCAGGGGCAGCAACCTATCTGGCAGCACCCTAAGAGGTCACATTGCCATCTTTTCTGCCTCTGCCTCTTGATTTGATGCTTCTGTTAGCACATTGGCCAGCTTTTGGTCCCACAGCCTCAAACACTTGCTGTTAGGACTTTCCTTGAAAGGGGTTGGCAAAAGAATGTGCTGGAGTCAGAACTAAGTCTCTTGCAGGAACTGGCTCAACACTCCCAGTAACTAAGTCACATTGGAGGTGATTTGCTGTCTAGGAAAACTTCTGAGGCCTCTGGAGTTTTCTTTACTCTCCTTTCCTCTGTCCTTCCCGAACTATTCGAGAATCTCACTAGCCTTCCAAGGAAACTGGGCAGGGAATAATTTCCTTCCCTGCTGTGACATCAGACTCTGAGGCTTGGAAAGTAGGAGTAGGACTCTAGTCCCCAAAATCACAGCCAGACAGGAAGGGACAGGTCCTGTCCCCTCCTCTGCCTTCCTGGGCTGTGGGGATGGACTTGGGACTGCGCTTCCGTGCTGTACTGCGTCCTCCGACCTCAGCAATGAACTCAAAGTTGTCATTTTCACGTTGGCCCTCCCTGGATGGGCCTTGAATACAAGGACACATGAGAGCATCAGCTGCCACCTGCTTCTCTCGTGGCTCTCCCACAGTCAGCCTCTAGCTCAGGAAGAGGGTCAGAGGTCAGAGGAGTTGTCATCAGAACATTTCCTGTTGTCGTTCAGAAAAAAAAGGGGAGGTAGGATAGTTTTTTAAAAATATGATGACGTGTAATACATTTCTTCTGGATTGACCACAGACCAGACATTTGTATGTAGGACAGCTCTGACTGGTGCAAAAGATAAGCAAAATAAAACAACAGAGAAGATATCACGATTGTCCCTCCAGCCAGTAAAAGACCGTGATTTGAGCTCCCTTGTGGGTGATCTTTGAGGAGACATAAAGGAAACCTTCTGTTCTCAGAACCCATAGCAGGAACACAGCAACAGGAACCCTGGGAGAAAAGAAGCAAGCACATTTCTAGGAGAGAGGCCCAGGGCGGTCATCTAGGAGGTGACTCAGTTGGGGCTCTTCTGTGCTTTGAAAACAGATGAAGGGTTGGCCTTGGGAATCAGGGAGCACAGCACAGAGAGAAGCAGTGTTTAAAGGACTGTGGATGTGGAGTCACTGCCAGCCTGGGCTGGGGCTGGGCCCCAGACCCACAGATACTTGTACCTGTAGAAGGCATGTTGTGCTTTCATGCTGTGCCCCTCCCCCTCCCCCTTCCTCTAACCAGTACCTTCCTTGGAATTTTCTCTTGTAGTTAGGGAAGGGAGGGCATCTGTATGTCCCGCCCCTGACAGGCTATGACTGCCATGGATGCCCGTGTAGTCCACGACTCAGTAAGCCAACGTGGTGGACTATGTTACCAGTTGTTACCACTGTCTCTTTCATTTGCACCTCCACTCCTTCCCTCCTGCAGCCTTCCCACTGTCTTCTCTGGACCCTCTGAGCATCCGCAGAGGTAGGAGGGATCCTGACAAAAGAATTTGGAAGCCTAAAGCTGGATGAACTCAGGCATAGGAGAACACGATTTTCGGGGATGCTTAGGAGGGATTGCTGTGGTCTTACCTGTCCACCCGACACTGTGATTCCCAACCTCTGGTTCTCACTAAGCCTGGATGACCTCTCCATCAGTTGCACTTACTAGCCAAGAAAGAAGTATGAAGAAGGACACACACTGATAAGAATATGATCAATGTCTAGGTTGTTTTAAGGTCTGAGATAAAACCCACAATGGGTCCCACTTGGGGGACTTTGAGAAGCCCGGTTTTGTTTCCAAGATCCTAACTTGATGAGACACTCTTAGAATCAATCAACTCTTGTTATTAAGGCTTAGTAAGAAATTATTCTAGACCAATACTGAAAGAAAATCTCAGTTTCAGAGACATGTTGATTACATAACTGAGTTCTAGCTTGGACTAGATTAACTGTGTAGATGCTGCAGAGTCAGCCACAGCATCCTGTACCTATGAGTGCTGATATGAGGAGGAGTGTGTGTATGTGTGTGTGTGTGTGTGTGTGTGTGTGTGTGTGTGTGTGTGTGCGTATACATTTGCAGATACACACACACAGTGGCCCTTCTTTGAGTACCTCTGAATATGACCCCACACATATTAGAAGTGGTAATATTGCTGGGGGTTTTTATGGGTTTTAATGACAACGCCCTGGTCATCAGGAACAAACAGTTCATTCCACTCTTGATTATAATTTCCTGATCAAGCCGCAATGCGCCCCTCCTCTCTTTAAATAACATTGTTACCTACCTGAGCCTTCAGCCTGTGTATGTGCTGTTCTTATGGTGTTTTGTCCGAATATAAATTGCATATGGTACAGGCTTTAGATTCCTTTTTGTTGCTGTGATAAAAATACCCAGACCACCCCCCACCCCCTTCTATTAACTTAGAGGAAGAAGACTTTATGTTAACTCATAATCTCGGGTTACAGTCTGTCATAGTAGGGAAGTCAAAGCAACAGGAATTTAAAACAGTCAAGAGCAGAGCGAAATGAATGCATACCTGCTTATTTGAACTCAGCTGCCTCTCTTCATTTACAGTCCAAGATTCCCTAACTAGGAGATGGTACCAGCCACAGTGGGCAGTTCTTCCCACATCGATTAACATAAGGCAATCTCCCCAGGGGCTGGAGAGATTGATTGTTCTGCATTTAAGACTACTTGTTACACCCTGCAGTAGTGATGGTGCATGCCTTTAATCCCAGCACTCAGGAAGCAGAGTCGGGCTGAGCTCTGAGTTCAAAGCCAACCTGGTTTATAGCATGAGCTCCAGGACAGCCAAGGCTACACAGAGAAACCCTGTCTCAAACAAAACAGAACAGAACAAAACAAAACAAACAAAACAAAACAGAAGTAGATAGAGGAGGGCAGGGAGGGAAGGAAAGAGAGAAAGAAAGGAAGAAAGAAAGAAAGAAAGAAAGAAAGAAAGAAAGAAAGAAAGAAAGAAAGAAAGAAAGAAAGAAAGAAAAGAAAGGAAAAAAAGAGTATTTGTTGCTCTTGCAAAGGACCTGGGTTCAATTCCCAACACACACTATGTGCCCTCCGGTTCCAGGAGATCCAATATCTTCTTCTGAATTCTGAGGGCATCAGACATATATGTGGTACATATAATTCATGCAGGCAAAACACTAATACCCTAAAATAAAATAAACCTAAAAAAGAGACAGGCAATTCCCTATAGATATGCCTACAGGCCAACCTGACCTAGAAAAACCTAGAATTCTCACGAGGCTGTCTTCCCAGCTGATCTAGATTACATTGAGAATCAACTCAGACACTCAGTAGCCAGCACAGCATGGATCCTCTGCTATCGTTCTAATATAAAGCCTTGGCCAGAACAAGCAAAGGAACATGTCTGTGTGTCCTGGGCCTCTCCCAGTCTTGCTATGAGTTACTGATCTTAGATTCCTGTTCTATCCCAGTCTGTGGTGTCCTGAGGCCACACCCAAACCTCTATGCCATGATTGGGAAATCTCAATGTTTGATTACTTATTAAATTACATTTTAAGGAGAGTTCTCACCAGGGCTGCCCATCTAGCTATAGCTATGTGTGTTCTTCATAACTATTGCAGTGTTTTAGCTGTGAAAAGCTCCACTCTGAATTTCTGTCCCACGGGTGATGTTCTCTATCCTCTCTGACCCCAGAGAGAATGCTGAGAGACCTCCTGGCTGTGACAGGAAGAGGACTGCTTAGTGACTAAAGGCCATTTGTTATACTGTGTGCTGAACTTACATGGTCTCCTGGATGTGGAACAAATAAGGATTCTTTTTTTTTTTTTATGACAGTTTCTCTATGTAGTCCTGACCGCCCTGGAACTTGCTATGTAGACTAGGCTGGCCTCAAATTCACCTAGATCTCCATGCTTCTGCCTCTGGCGCTCTGGGCTTAAAGGTCTGCACTATCAGCCCGACCTAAGGTTTGTACCTAATACATTGAGGGGGCTACTCTGGTCCCCCTCTGATGAGCCACACCATCACCCCCAACCCCAGAAGTCATACAGACCCAGCCCTCTAAGAGTTGTGGTCAGCTGGCTTGTAGCTGGTGCACATTAGACATTTCCTCATCCATTTGAATCTGACCAGGAGGAGCCTTCCTGGAGTAGGTAAGACAGAAGCTTGAGCTACTGACTTTCAGGAGCACTGTCTCATGCCTGTAAGTGGCTTTTGCTTTCAGCTGCTGAAATGTTCACCCCAGCAACCCTATATTTAACACAGAATGTACCAGACACACATGTGACCAACCTCTCAGGTCTTACTTGGTCTTAATGGCTTGAACCTCTATCTCTCATTTGAATGTGAGAAGCCACACTTGCTGAAGTACCATTCCAGAGATGTCTGGAAGTCTTCAGTGAAAAGAAAAAGGTCTCCAAGTAGTCTGGTCTAGTCATCATCTTCCCTCTCCCCATTCACTGTAGTCTCAGAGAGCTACTTCGTCTTTTCATGAATCACTGTAATCAAAACCTTCCCAGCCCCTGAAGATGGGCTTATCCCACGCTGCTGTTGCTGGCCCTGCCTTGTGCTTGTTTGGGATTTGCATCCTTCCGTATCTACCCCACAGTGGATGCGGAAAGATAGCTGCCAGCTGAGTCCATGAGTAATAGAAGTTTGAGGTTAGAGAAAAATATCCAACATTTATATGGCTACTCAGCCCCTGGTTCAAATCCAGACCCACCTTTAGGGACTCCTCTCCGGGCTGCTTCACAACATCCTCCTAGAAGGATTTCCTCCCTGCAGTGAAAGGATATTCAAATCTGTTTTTTCCTGCCTGGGACCCAAGCTCCCATATGTGTAAAGCTGGAGAGAGAAAGGAAACATGACCTTCATAGTCTAAGGTCTTCCCACCTTGCCTTTGTGTCTCGTTCCTCCTTTTGTTTGGTTTGAGGGATTGTTTGAGACAGTCTTAGACTATGGCCCTGACTGGGCTGGAATTCTACATATAGAAGACTGGTCTCAAACTTGTGGCAATGCTCCTCCCTCTGCCTCCTGAATACTGAGATTGCAGGCATGCACTACCACATCTGCCTGAGGTTTCATTATTGCTCTTCTTGTTTTAAGACAGGGTATTTCTCTGTAGCCTGGGCTAGCCTAGAACTCTGTATATAGCCCAGGATGGCTTGAACTTATGGCAGTGTTCTGGCTTAGACTCCCAAAAGATGGGGTTACAGGCTCGAGAGCCCTTATATCACGTCCTGTTTTTTTGGTCCCATGTGGTTGATATGGAAAAATCCATTGTCTTAGAAAAACTCCACCTTTGTCCTAAGAACATGATGGTCCAATATCAGCACATCCTGCACTGTTCAGATTCATATGTGAGTTGGGACATAGCCTGGTTGCCATAGAGTGAAACTGATCCTAGTCCAGTGTCTGTTTATAAGTCTTTCCAGTGTGAAGGCTAAAAGGGGTAAGTGGCAAGAAAAGGATATCCTGGAACTAAAGCCACACAATAGGGATAACCATAAATAGGGAGCTGGAGAGATGCCTCAGCTGCCAAGAGCGCAGGCTCTGCAGTCTTCAGATCCCACCCCCAACATAACAAGCCAGGCATCCCTGTAATCCCAGCCCCAAGGGTGATAGGAACAGAAAGATTGCTAGGGCTTGCTAGCTTCCAGCCTAGCCAAGAGAATGCAAGCCATTGGGTTCATGGAGAGACCTTGCCTCAAAGGAATAAATGGAGGGCAATAGAGGGAGACACCTGACCACTTCTTCCTGCCTCTGTGGGTGCATCCGTGTGTACACACACTTAAGACACACATGTAGTTGTTTTCTTTTTAAGTTAGGGTAGGTATGAAATTGGAATAGGCACAAGACTGATGGAGGCCAAAAGTGGGAGGTGCTAAGGCTACCATTCAGGATCCTGAGCCACAGAGAGAATACAGGAGAAGCTGCTGGCGAGCAGCTGTGCAGATTCTGATAGGGGCATGTTGAGCAGGAGGTGATGTGGGATCTTCAGTGCAAAGACACAGGGAGCAGTTACATGCAACTCCTAATGAGTGGTTGTTGTTCTGGGATCCTTAACCATATTGTCCAAAAAGGAGAAGCATCATACAGAGTCAAGCTTTAGCATCATAGAGCCCGGCTTTAGCATCATAGAGCTAGGCTTTAGCATCATAGAACCAGGCTTTAGCATCATAGAGCCAGGCTTTAGCATCCTACAGAGTCAGGCTTTAGCATCTTAGAGCCAGGCTTTAGCATCCTACAGAGTCAGGCTTTAGCATCATAGAGCCAGGCTTTAGCATCATAGAGCCAGGCTTTAGCATCATAGAGCCAGGCTTTAGCATCCTACAGAGTCAGGCTTTAGCATCATAGAGCCAGGCTTTAGCATCATAGAGCCAGGCTTTAGCATCATAGAGCCAGGCTTTAGCATCATAGAGCCAGGCTTTAGCATCATAGAGCCCGGCTTTAGCATCCTAGAGCCAGGTTTTAGCATCCTACAGAGCCAGGTTTTAGCATCATAGAGCCAGGCTTTAGCATCCTACAGAGCCCAGCTTTAGCATTGAGCAGAACCAGGCTTTCTAGCATCTCCCTTCAATGCTTTCTTGCTTCTCTCTGGGAGATACCCAGTTCCTTATGTCTTGCTCCAGGCCTTTCCTCTTCTCCTGATACCTTAGCCTACCTGCCAGTGTTCACCCCTTTGCATCTCACCTCTTAAGTGGGCTTGACAAGCTGATGCTCTCCTTCCTTAGTCCAGTAAGACCTCCTCTGCTGAGCTAACAGTGGCAGAAATGGTATTTGCAACCTCAGCCTGAAGTAGCAAAATCATGAGATAAATTCTGGAGTTTGCTTTAATGTGTATAAGAAGTGATCTTCTGAATGACTATATTTCAGAAAGTTCTGTTTCTGGTTCAGAGAATATTCTTGACTTTTCCCCCTCTTTCCCTGAATTTATATTTTACTGTTACAATCAGGGACTACATACACTAGATAACACAGTTGGTGGGCAAGTCACAAATTTCTGTTTCCAGAATTTTATATTGATTTAAAATAAATGTATAAATATACCACATCTTCTGAATCCATTCCTCCGTTGAGGGACATCTGGGTTCTTTCCAGCTTCTGGCTATTATAAATAAGGCTGCTATGAATATAGTGGAGCATGTGTCCTTATTGCATGCAGGTAAAGTCTCTGGGTATATGCCCAGGAGTGGTATAGCCGGATCCTCCGGAAGTGTCATGCCCAGTTTTCTGAGAAGCCGCCAGACTGCTTTCCAGAGTGGTTGTACCAGCCTGCAATTCCACCAGCAGTGGAGGAGTGTTCCTCTTTCTCCACATCCTCGCCAACAACTGCTGTCTCCTGTGTTTTTGATCTTAGCCATCCTGACTGGTGTGAGATGGAATCTCAGGGTTGTTTTGATTTGCATTTCCCTAATGACTAAGGATGATGAACATCTCTTTAGGTACTTCTCAGCCATTAGATATTCTTCAGGTGAGAACTCTTTGTGGAGCTCTGTACCCCATTTTTTAATAGGGTTACTTGCCTCTCTGGAGTTTAACTTCTTGAGTTCTTTGTATATCTTGGATATTAGCCCTCTGTCGGATGTAAGGTTGGTAAAGATCATTTCCCAGTTAGTTGGTTGCCGCTTTGTCTTTTTGACGGTGTCTTTTGCCTTGCAAAAACTTTGTAATTTAATGAGGTCCCATTTGTCCCTCAACGGAGGAATGGATTCAGAAGATGTGGTATATTTACACAATGGAATACTACTCTGCAATTAAAAACAATGAATTCACGAAATTCCTAGGCAAATGGTCAGAACTTGAAAATATCATCCTTAGTGAGGTAACCCAATCACAAAAGATCACACATGGTATGAAGTCACTGATAAGGGGATATTGACCCAGAATCTCAGAATACCCTAGACACAATCAGCATATCAATAGATTTCTAAAAAGATGGAAGGAGAGACCCCTGGTCCTGGAAAGACTGGATGTAGGGGAACGCCAGGACAGAGTAATGAGAGGGGGTTGAACGGAGAAAAGAGGGAGGGAAGGGGGCTTATGGGACTTTCGGGGAGGGAGGAAACGGGAAAGGGGAAGTGATTTGGAATGTAAATTAAAAAAATAAAATTAAATTAAATTAAAAAAAAAATAAAATAAAATAAATGTATATACTCTGTGATTTCAACATATCAATAAACAATGGAATGACTAAGCTAAATACATATTAAAGACATTTGTCACTTCGTTTTTTAAAGATTTATTACATTTTATATACATGAGTACAGTGTAGCTGTCTTCAGACACACCAGAAGAGGGCATTGGATCTCATTACAGACCGTTGTGAGCCACCATGTGATTGCTGGGAATTGAACTCAGGACCTCTGGAAGAACAGTCAGTGGTCTTAACCTCTGAGCCATCTCTCCAGTCCATCACTCTTTCTTATATGTGAAGAAATTATACTTTGGAAATATTATCACTTAAAAATCTTCAGAATAGATTGCTTTTCAACTCAGAAATTTCCTTCCACCATGACCTTGCATTCTGCTTTGCTTTAGGTTCTAGATCTTTCCGTGGGTGATCCTTGTATCTATACCACAAATGAGCTGATTTAACTTATTGAACAATGTACACTGAGTACACACTTGGTGCTATGGCTAGGTCCCCAAGGAAGTTATAAAGAATATAGAGCAGTCTCTGTTTCCATTGACTTTTCTAATCCAATAGGAAAGGAAAGACAGCTAAGAATCATAGGAAATGTGTTTAGACCAGAGTACAGAAATGTAGGGCTTTAATGCAAATGCAGATATTCTTAACCTAGAAGACACAGCTTTATCCTGGGTATGATCTGGAGGAGGAGGAGGAGAAGCGATTAGGATGCATAGGATGCGTAGGATGTGTAGGATACGAAGGTTGCGTAGGACGTGTAGGTGCGCAGGAATGGCGTCGGATGAAGATATACAGGATGCGTGGGATGCATGGGATGAAAAGAATGTGCAGGATACAAAGGGTGTGTAGGCCGTGTTAGTGCGTAGGATGCGCAGGTTGCGAAGGATGATACGTAGGTTGTACAGGATGCGCAAGATGCTCAGGATGCGTTGTATGCGTAGGATGCGAAGGGTGATACGTAAGTTGCGCAGGATGCGTCGGATAACATGAGCAGAGCCGATTGCACAGGGTTGAGCATAGAGGCACACAGTAGTAGATGCTCAGCTTCTGTGCTTCAAAGAGAAGTGATGATGATGGCCGGGAAGGGTAAAAGGGAGTAGAGAGAAAACAAATGATAGGGCTAACAATTTGGAAAAGAAAGAAAGGGGGGAAAATCAGGGTAAACCCTTTCAGTTGTTTGGGAATCATCAGGCAGTGAAGTCTGAAGAAATGCTCTACACCAAGAGTGTAAACAGTTATACATGTGATATAGTGTTTATAATTTTCACAAATCATCTATATGTTTCAATATTTTGTACCAGAAGAAAACTACAGAGTAATATGCTAGCCACAGACCCACTTTGAAAACTAGTTCTTTCTATTTATCTTTTAGGGGCTGCAAATAAATCAAACTGTTATTGTATAGTGGTAGCACCGTAACTGATTACTTCCCTTCCATAAAACAAAACAAAATTTTGTCATAAGAAGTGTTTTGGATTAAAATATAGTGTTCAAACATTATTTCAAATTTAAAAAAAAATAGGTTTTGACAATAGGGACATAGTTGGCCTTTAGAGGATGGAGACTCCATTTGGTGGTTTCAGATGGATGAGAGCAGTCCAGAGGGGCAGGGAACTCAGTAGTGGCCACTGTCACTTTTCTCTACCGGAGGGTGTCAGTGTATCAGACTTGTCTAGCAAACACAAGGCCCTGGATTCAGCAACAGCATTGCGGGGAGAACAAAGAGTACCTTAGTGTGGTAAGAAGAGAAGGGAGCACTGTGTTCCATGCACATTTCAGTGTGGTGTCCCACGGTTAGTCACTCGTACCTAATTCATAATGACTCTAAATGGCCCTCCTGGGCTTCCTTACACTGTCGGGACTTATTGGCCTAGACTCTGCATCTTTCTGATAACTACTCCCATATACACAGTCCTGAGGCTTGAGCCCTCCGGGCAGGATCACTCCGGTCTCAGTTGCTCTGCTGTTTTCCAGCCACCAAACATCTGGCATTGTTGACACCGACGCTCTTGTCCAGTAGCTGCCTGTGGGCCATTATGTAGGGCAGGAAAGCTGCTGTCTGGGCGGTGAACCCATTGGGCCTCCCGGCACTGTGTCTGTTGTATTCCCTGTTTTCTGCTACCAGAAGCAGTAAGTTAAGTTTCCTCTCAGCTTTCTGACCTGCCAATCTGTTCACCCACAACGGATCCATCGCCAGGGTGGGAAAGGGCCAGCAGAGCGGCTGGTAAGTTCAGGGACCTTTTTGCTTTGACAACAGGACTGTCTGTGGGCTTCTGCTTCTCTGGGCTTTGTTTATGAAATGGGTGTCCAGATGTCCTCACACAGGGAGGCTCGTCCTTAGCCCAGTTTCAGATGTGGCACAGACAGTGGCCACACAGGGCAGGCTCAGGCCCCGTAGGTAACTGAGGGCTAGCAAGAGGAAGTTGTAAAGAAACCATAGGACATTGTCCCTCCAGCTTTGGTGGGAAGGATACTTTTTCCAGTATCTGTGGTCACTGTATCTATCTCTGCTCTTAACAGTGAATCTGCATTGTGTCTCTGGGGTTGAGGGTTGGACTTGAGGCTGGGTGGGAAGGTTTTGTCCAAAGATTATGAATCTATTGCAAGAATCTTTTGGGAATCAGGCTCTTCCCATCGTATGAATACGTACCTCCCAAGTCTTCACTTTTGTGGAGGTCTTAGTTATTGGGTAATATTTGGAGTGTAAGCAAAAATTTAAAGAATGTGTGCTTCTTGCTAATGATTCAGACAGTGGCACATCGTCCAGACTCTATATTTGAGAGTGTAGAATATGAAGAGTCATGCTCAGAAATGTGTCCCCAGAGGTCAGAGCACAAGCACACAAGAAATAACTCTCCCCACTGACCCATTTGCTCTACTCGGTGAGCTGGGTCAGGCGTGCGTAAAAGAATGACTTCACCCCGAGTTGCAACTAGTACGGGTGAATTCAAAGCTGATCATTGGGTTTTGATTTATACATGCTAGATAAATTCATGTGTAAAATAAGTCTCATAATGGCATAGTTACGAAAACAAAATAATCGTGGGCTTCTAAAGCAGAATAATCCTTATATAGGTCAACCTGAATTTTTTTTGAAGCAGAAAGTCCCTCCTTATTTGCATATAAGAAAACATAAAACAGCAACCATTGACACAGGTGGCATGTTCACCAACTAAATTTCAATATCCAGAAGACACCTCTCAGCACTTCCTTACATAAAGCCTGGTGGGGTTGTAAGTGACATCTGGCCACAGCCGGGATAGGGTCTGCATTCCCTGGAGATCTAGAGGAGGGGCGAGCTGGAACCTGAAGCTTACATCTGTTCTTTGAAAGACCCACTAGTAGCCATGCTAGGGACTCTTTTGAGTACCTCGGGTTGTATGTCTAAGGTCAACTGGGGTAATGTGTTGAAAAATCACATGGCTTCCTACATGATACTGACAAACTTGGTGCTGATGGATCCTGGCAATTTGTGGCAAGAAGCTTTTCAGTTTTTTAACTCAAATGTCATGAAGTATGATCCCAATTAAAGGCTCACAGATGTATGAATTGATATCAAAAGGTAGAAATAGAGGCTGAGTATAGCACAGATACCCTTAATCCCAGCACTCTGGAGGCAAAAGGATCCTGTGGCTTTGAGGGTAGCCTGGTCTACATAGGGAGTTCCAGGATAGCCAGGACTATGTAGACAGACCCTGTCTCAAAGAGAAATTGAGAAAGAGGATGAGCGGGAGAGGGAGAATGAGGGAGGGGGGAAGGGGAAAAGGGAAGAAGAGAAGGATGGAGGAACAGATTGGGACAGCATTGATAGCCCAGCAATGCAAAGTGTAAAGTTCAAATGCACCTGTGCAATTGAAGCCGCAGGTAAGAATATACCTCCTCTTACAACCTGGCACCTTTCCAGTCTGAGGAGACCACAAATGCATGATGACCCAGATAGAAAGTGTGTTTTCAGAAGTGTATTGTGATCAGAGCCTTTTAGAAAATAAATTTGTGTATACACTTATTGGCTAAGAACACGTTTACATTCAAGAGTAGTTATCGGCTTTTGAGCATCATGTGGTCAGCTATTTTGTCGGGTTGTCTCTGGAATGGGGTGTTCACATCCATCATCAGGTTTACAGTGACTGTAGAGTAGCATACTTACTGGCAGCGTGTGTCACTAGAATTCTTCCAGGTACAACCCACCTTGCTCTAGAAATGTCCTTTCAGAAATATGTACAACCTCAGGCCATTTGAATGTCTCTACTGAGTATTATTACCCACAGTAATAATACTGTTTAGAGTTTGGAAGGTTTGGGATTGTCTTAAAAAAATGTGTTTGGAATTCTGAGGCCCTGTTCCAGCCCCTACTGAAATAGAATCCCCAGCGTTCCCAAGCCACAGTCATGTCCCTTGCTGAGCAAAGTGTAACCTCTGCCCAATGGGTCCATTCCCTCTCCCACTGGTTCTGTTAAAACACTTCTCCTGATAGTACTATCATTTTTCTATCTCATCTTCTACCTCGTGGTCCTTATTCTGTCCCTTGAACCATGTTAGGACACTGGACAGTCTCTTGGTTGTTTTAACAAAATTTCCACCACCCTCTCCTCTCCCCTCTCCTGACACACCTCACTCTGTCTCCAGTCTTTTAAAAGTACAATGCTCAGAGCCCTCTAGGATACTCTGGGGTAGACCAAGATTCTCTCTCAAACATGATGCCACAGCTGTGGTGTCAGTCACCCTTGCCGTTCAGCCTCCCTATTCAAAGTGAAGCCTCGGTGCCACTCTGCTGGGTGACGCTACTCAGCATCTCAGTCAGTTCCATGGCAGGCAGTGTCTGAACGCTTTCAACTAAACATGTAGTCTGTCCCTCTCCATTGCTTCCGTACATTTCACAAAGGCCTTCAGATTGTCTTTGTTTAGTTGGGTGCACATGTGTGTGCAGATGTGATTAACCAGACATTGAAGTCATGTGTCTTTTTCAACCATTTCCTGTCTTATTCTTTGACTCAGGTTTCTCCCAAACCTGGTAGTAATTGATTCAGCTGGACGGGCTGACCAACAAACACCAGAGATCCTTCTGCCTCAGCACTAGGATTAGAGACACGCACTTCCACACCCAACTTTTTATGTTAATTCTGGGGATGCAGACTTAGGTTTCCATGCCTGTTAAACTACTACATAACCCACTGAGTCATCTGACCCACCCCCACGCAACACGCATATTTCTTAATCTCAAAGGAGAAAAATGAAAAGCTATGTACTCTTTTGCCCTTTGTCAATCTGACATGATCATTAACATTTTCTCTTGGCAAATGTCTTAGTCCAAGTTTCTATTCCTGCACAAACATCATAACCAAGAAGTAAGTTGGGGAGGAAAGGGTTTATTTGGCTTACATTTCCACATTGCTGTTCATCACCAAAGGAAGTCAGGATAGGAACTCACACAGTTAGGAACTTGAAGGCAGGAGTGGGTACAGAGGTCATGGAGGGTGCTGCTTATTGGCTTGCTTCCCCTGGCTTGCTCAACTTGCTTTCTTATAGAACCCAAGACTGCCAGTCCAGGGATGGCGCCACCCACAAGGGGTCCTCCCCCTTTGATCATTAATTGAGAAAATGCCCCACAGCTGGATCTCATGGAGGCACTTCCCCAACTGAAGCTCCCTTCTCTGTGATAACTCCAGCCTGTGTCAAGTTGACACACAAAACCAGCCAGTACAACAAGTCATCACAGCAGGAAGGAGGGAAGGGAATATGGTCATGATTTGACAACTAGGACTCTAGTGTTCTTTCCTATCTCCAACTAAGAAGCACTTGTGTTTACATATTGTGTTTCTGTATCAGATTTAAATCAAGGGTTTAACCATTTGAAAGCAGAAAACTCTTCTCTATTGTTAGGGTCTTTATAGGTCAGGATTACAGTACCTCATGATCTCACTTTTCTCCTCGATTCATTTCCACCTCAACTATGAAAAAGCAGACACTAGTTTTCATTGTTTTACTGATAAAAACATTGCAGGTTGCAACCAAAGTCAGTGCAGTGAGGTTACATGCACCATAAGAGATCTCTTGGTTCTTGGCAACTGTAAATCAGCACCTATGGACATGACCGGTCATCAAGATCCGATGACTGTCTCAACACCCAGAGTTCATGTGTCCAGCTTGTCCACAGAGACACAACATCTTTGCAATCTCCATGTACTTTATATCCAACATTAACTAGTCCTCCTAAGGACTTTAACTAAAACAAAAATGAGATCCCACTCTAGAGTTTCAGTGTGATGACTCCATATAGCACTTGGTGGCCTCTGTTCCTTGACAACTGTGTCTAGAGTTTGTCTATCCCAAGTATCACACTCCTATGGGTTCCAGTGTCTCTCCTTTTTAAAAGTCAGAACATTTTGTGCCAACCTCCAGCGTCTTCTATGAAGCTTAGGATTCTTGAGGTAACATGACCGGGGAAGGGAACTGGGGCTCTGTGTTCAAAGCCCAGAGCAGCCATAGCTCTGGACTTGGGATAAGTTTCCTGACTTGACTCACTGGGGCTCTGTGTCTCCTCTAGAATGAGCTTCTGTTAACTGTAGGCCTGGCTTGCTTTTCTTAATCAAAAAAGAGCGAAGCCAGAGATAAGAAACTAGCGTTATCTCTGTTACCCACCAATAGCACTCTTTTGTTAACTTTATTTATTTATTCATACACTCATTTATTCATTTATGGGTGATTGGGTTATTTTAATTGATACAGAATAATTGTATTTACAAGATACACAGTAATAATTCAAAATAGGTATGAAATATGTAATAAGTCAAGAATATCAATATTTTCATCCTCGTATAAACATTGACCATTTTTTCATGTTGGGAACCTGTGATAAATTGTTGTAAACTGTCATTTGCTTTATGTGTTCGCTAGTAACCATTTACATGTAACTATTAAGTTATAAAACCCTACTGTGCTGTAGAATACTAAGGTCTCTTGGGAAAACAATTGAGCCAAAAAAAAAAAAAACAAAACCATTTTTTTATTCCTGGTTTTTGAAGTAAAAGATTGACCCTTGAGGCGAGAGGGAAAAAATGCTCTAAATTGACTCCCTTGTTTTTATTGTTGATGATGTAATGGCCAGTCTTACATAACCAACCTCAAGAGAAGGTATGAATACATGTGTATCCATAACCATTTGCTCACGACCATATGTGTGTTTGCTCATCTTTGTATAACTTGCCTGTGAGCAGTTACAGTGCCGGCTACTGGGGTCCTTCAGGCAGGACCTCAATATCCTCCCTCATGAGTGACAATGATGATGTGCCTAAGACTGCTCTCCTGTGCATGCCACACATCACTGGCTCGAGAGCCGCCGAGGCTGCACCAACATTGTGTAAATAATGAATGATGAGGCCCGAAGATGGGTATGCCGAGGACACACATTCAGATCCACTGTCTTTCTGCTTCTTCAGACACCTCCCATAAAACTGACAAATGACAAGGAGTCATGTGATTCTGCTTTGTGCACATGGTCCCTGGCCACTCTCCCCTCTTCTGTGACCTCTGTGAGGCAAAAGATGTGAGCTGGGGGTTCAAGCCTGAGTCAAGGGATTGCTCCATGATGGGATTTTCCATCCCCTTGGGTCACAGCCGTGTTTGTGTGCTTGGGCTGATTCTGAAGCAGGATTCTTGTGCTTCCTCTTACCTGTGTTAGGTGCCCTTGTTCTCTCTGCTACAGGCAGCTTCCACCTTCACAGTTGCTTTCTGTTTGCCGGAGGTAAGGGGGGCCCAGGAGTGAGTCTGAACAGAACTAAGCCCTATCTGCTGCTCAGACCCATCTCTCTGGGCTCCCCAAAGCCCTAGGCCATCACAAAAGTTTCTGTCATTTGGGTGTGGTGGACAAGAGGGGAAGGCTCCAAATCAAAGCGCCAAAAATAGCCACTCATTTGTATTCCTTTAAAGAATCAAGTCACACTGACTTGTATTCATAGACACACTACCCAGCTGTCTTGTTGAATTAGTGGAAGACAGAAAACTGGTTTATGTTCTCCACTCCTACTGATGTCAGTGTACAAAGTTTGGAAATCAACAATTGACTATATTGTTCACTAAAAGTGTACTTGCGGGCTCTAAACAGCCTCTCAGTGAAACGTTCATTAGATTATCTTGAATCTCTGGTTCCAACCCATCTTTTTCTGGAAGTTGTGGAAAGCTTTTCTTCAGATCCATCTCCTCATGTGCACGGGGCTCTCGGCCAGTTCTTGAGGGGCTTATAGCTAAGAAAGCACTTTCCTCATCTCCCTCCCATTTGAGTCTCACCTCTGCATAGACTGCTGAAACCTTTGATGCGGGCAGGCTTAAGGGACGTCAGGCCAACTGGAAGTCCTTTTTGTGACTACAGACGAAGGCATGCTAGAAGGGAGAGTCGTTGACTATAAATTTCTCAGCGCGTGGTGCTTCGACTTTGTACAGGCTGAAAACAAAATGCTGCCAGGCTCGGTGTCACAAGCCTGTAACCCCAAAGCTGGGAGGCTGGGCAACTGAATGAGACTCAAAATAAAAGTAAAAAGATGTCAAAGGACCAAATGTGGTAGTACCCACGCGTCACCCCAGCACTCGGGAGGTACAGACAGGAGGTTCAGTTCAAGGTCATTCTGGACTACATGGTGAGTTTGAAGCCAGCCTAGACTGTGTCTCAAAAAATAAAAAGAGAAGTGCAGATGTTGCCAAATAGTGGAATGTTTGTCTGGAGTGCAAAAGGAAGAGGTTCAAAACTGAGTGCCCTAGGACAGTTGCTCCTTTAGCAAACAAACCAACTAAAGCATACAAAGAAAACTCCCCCAAAATGGCCCAGTGTGGCGGTTACATACCCATAACCCCATGAAGCTGAGGAGAAGGATGGGCAAAACTGAGGCAAAGTGGTCTACATAGCAAGACCTTGTCTCAGAAAAAGTTGTTTGGACTGTATCTGTAGCCCAGTGACAGGGTACCTGCTGAGCATGCGTAAGACCTTGGGTTCAACCCTAAGACCTACAAAAAGAGGGAAACAAAACTGAAGTGATCACATCCTCCTGGTTCATCTCTACCCTCATTTAGTTTGGACTTTTTTCTTTTCTCTTCTTTTCTTTTTTTTTTCTTTCTTTTTATTTTGTTTTATTTTGCTTTTCGAGACAGGGTTTCTCTGTATAGACCTGGCTATCCTGGAACTCACTCTGTAGACCACTTCATTCAGTTTGGAATGTTGTTACTTAGGAACCAAAGCAAAAAAGAAAGAAAGAAAAAAGGCTCTCATTCATTTAAATCATTGAGGTAAACATTCTTAACCTCCTGGATAGCTTTCTGGAAGTTTAACTAACATTTCCTTGTTACCCTCAGGTAGGACTAAAACATTGCCTTTGATTAAGTCTGAGATGCTCAATGGGTCCTCCTAGGAACCCTTTACCAAAGAAGAGCAAATGCAGACAGAAATTGGGACCACATCCCCAATGAACCACAATTAATTAATTAACTTTAATTAATTAATCATTGATTAACTGATTGATTATAATCAATCAATCATTAATTAAAATTTGTGCTTCCTTTAAAGACTTACTTTTTACCTAGAAGAAATAAGTAAATTAAGTATTAATTAATTGATTGATTAATTGAAATCTTTGCTTTCTTTTAAAGACTTACTTTTTACCTAGAAGAAAAAAAAGTACAGATGGATATTGTAGTTTATGACATAACACATCTAAATTATAACATGCTTAAAATATTCTGTGCTCAATTCTAGAAACATTAAACTGATCATATACAGTATGTACTTATAAATATGCAACCCTAATGGCATTGTGTTCACATGTGGTGCTGTCCTAGTGTCATGTCACATACTTAATAACATTTTAAATGACACACAAAATATAAGAAGGAATTCAGAAGCCAGTGTGGTGGTCCATTGCCTGCAAATCCCAGTATTCTGGAGGGTGAGACTTGAAAAGCAAATTTGAGGCTAGCTTGAGCATTACATGGCTTTTCTAAATGGAGTTCGAGGTTTGATTTCCTACTTGTTGTGTGATTTATGTCACTACTCAGTGATACTTCTCAAATCCCACCCTCTGCTTCCCTTTCTCCCTGCTGCCCCAGCTACATTCACCACCTCTCCGTCTGGACGCCACCCAGCTTTTCCCTTCTTCCCCACTGAACTCTTCCCTCTTTTTCCTCCGTCACGTTTCCAGAAAAGAACTACTCACCATGCTTTCTTTTTTCTGGCCACCCTCTAGTTCCAGAGCAGGCAAAGCTGAAAGGAGGTTGGGTGAGAGTTAAAGAGCAGTAACAGACTAAATATGAGGATGCTCTGGGAGAGGGACATCTCTGAGCATCCCCATGCTAAGTATTTGTATCCTGTCACTCCAGCATAGAAATATTTTGTTTTGTGCTTTGTACTGATGGCAGGTTAACAGATCATTTTGTTTATGTGTCGCTGGAAGTTTGGGAGATAATTCAATATTCTACCTGCCACCGTTAATCATTATGTTAATAGTGATCAGATATACTATTTCAATTCAAATCTGAATTTGAAATAAGCTGTAATATTTACGAAAACAAGCTTTAGGGTCCATGTAAAATTGTAAATGCCCATTTTGTTTTTCTGATCACATGCTATACAGAAAATCGCTGAGATAAATATCTCTTTTATATCACAGTCTTTGTATGTGAACCCATGTACCTCTATGACAAATATTGGTTGGCCTCCCATGATGTCACTTGAAAACTCATCTTTATGCCAAGCAACTAAAATGTTCAAAATGAATATTGTGAAAACCAGGCATTGGGGTTTTCTTCCGGATCATTTTGGCTCAGTTGTCAACCATGAATAGATTGTATCTTATCATGCAAGCAACTGTAACAATGTTATTACTGATTCCTTAAACTGTTACAAATATTAACTGCTGAGTGAAACTTTCTTTGCTGTCTTGTTATACAAAGTATTTGTAACTGGTGAAGATCACTTAGTCACATTTGTTTGACAAATGTGTATATGGGTACCTTATAGAAAAGGTTCTGGGGTAGGTGCTAGCAATGGCAGATCACATAAAGATGGTAGGCAAGAACTTAAAAAAATCCTATGAATCTGATAAATCATCACTACAAATACTGGTGTTGGTGCTCACTATAGTCTCAGCCCTTGGGAAGACTTGGAGTTCAAAACTACCTGGACCATACAAACATTGCAGGGTAGACATTGTTCAGTGTCCTCAAAGAAGTATAGAAAATGTTCAGTGAGTCTTAAGAAGAGAGGGGAGACTTAGAGATGGAAGGTTCAGAGAAAGCGTCGGAGAGAGGGACAGTCGATCTTGACATTGATGACTGTGCCACATTTGGATGTATAGAAAGTGCAAAGGATGTTGTAGGCAAGAATCTTTTTTTTTTTTTTTTTTTTTTTTTTTTTTGTTTTTCGAGACAGGGTTTCTCTGTGTAGCCCTGGCTGTCCTGGAACTCACTTTGTAGACCAGGCTGGCCTCGAACTCAGAAATCCTCCTGCCTCTGCCTCCCAAGTGCTGGGATTAAAGGCGTGCGCCACCACCGCCCGGCTAGGCAAGAATCTTAAAATCAAAAACTGCATAGATATGGCTTGGAGTTATTTGCTTGTGTGTGAGGGGGAGGAGAGAGAGGATTTAGCAGCTGAAAGGCAACCGGGAACTTCTTAACAAGTTATAGTTATTCAGAAAAAAAGGTGAGAGGTTCAGGCATTGATGAACATGTATGTGGCCTTAGATTCTAGATCACTCGAGGAAAATGGTAAAAAGCAGGTCAGGCAGAAGGACCACGGGTCCAGGAGGAGGCTGGGTGGCATCCTGAACATAATGTGAAGTTTGTTGTGGCCAGTGTGTCTGGAAAGCAAGACAGACTGTGAGATGAGGAGGAAAGGGAAGATGGGGACACATCCTGACAGGAGCTTCTGCTAAGCCAGGGAGCAGATTTCTGAGAAGGGAAACAGGCAGGTGGAACCCTGGCTACAGGCTCAGCAGGGCTCTCCAATAAACAGCCTGCTTGTAAAGATTTTAGACTCCAAACCACACATGGTCTCTGTTAGCAAACTGTCTCCCTTTCCCTCCCCCTCCCCTCCCATCCTCCTCCCCTCCCCTACCCTTCTCCCCTTCCCTTTCTACTTTCCCTCTATCTCTCTCTTCTCTTTCCCCATTTAACTTCCTTCTCCTTTTTCCCTCTCTTCCTTCCCCTTCTTTCTTCCCTTCCTCTTGTATTTCCTTTTCCTTCTGTCTCCTACCTTCTCTCCTTTCTCTTTTTGAAACAGGGTCTCAGGTAGTCCTTGTTGGTCCCAAACTTACTATATGGTGAAGAACGACCTTGAATTCCTCATCCTCCTGTCTCCATCTCCTAAAAAGACTTCCTTCATTTTATACAACCTTCAAATATATAGAGAGAAAGCCATTCTTCCTCCTGGCCATATAAAAACAGGCCCCAATCTGTTTTTGTCTTTCTGTCCACATGTATAGTCCTCGGGACTTGAGTACAAAAACTGAGGAGTCTGGACTGAGGCCTGGTGGAAGAGTGGTGCTGAAGAAAATGATGGGAATCCCTGAAGCACATCCTCTCAGTGACTGGATGTGAGAGACTAGAGAGGAAAGGAGAGATCAGACATGATTCAAAGCTTTTGGCTTACAAGACTGACTGAACTGTGGTACTGATGTCACCTCACACCAAGATGAGGGACAAAGATGAGAGGAGATGCGATGGTTTTGAAGCTGCAGAGCCCAGTGTGTCTGAGTTTATCTAGGGCCAGTGGTTCCCAACAGTCCTTCATGTTGTGATGAACCCAAACCACAAAATTATTTCAGTTGCTACTTCATAACCGTAATTTTGCTACTGTTATGAATCATAATGTAAATATCTGTGTTTTCAGGTGGTCTTAGGTGACCTCTGTGAAAGGGACATTGAACCACAGTGGGGTCACGATCCACAGGCTGAGACCCACTGGACACAAACTTTGGGTATCCCAAGAGGCTATAGGAGAGAAGAGAGCTGGTGCTTAGGAACACTAAATCAGGACATAAGATGGTTGGAGAGTCTGGTCTCTTGGGTGCATATCCTCAGCCTAGGGAAAAGGAAAGAGAGTCTCATGGTGGTGATCGACAGGCGCACTATGGAGTGGAACAGAAAAAAATGACAATCAGAGGGGAAATATAAAGGGACAGAATTGTGAGCCTTAACCCTGAGCAGATAAGAGAGAACAGAGGCTTTGGGGGGGCATCGTCCCTGTTCTTATGCTACAGGTGGTGAGACAACCTGTTCTTTCACTGGCTTTTTTTAAAAAGAACCTTCAGTAACTGACTAGAGTACTCTCAGAGTAGAGTACTAACACTTTTGTAGTCTTTGCAACAGAACCAATTGTAGCATAGTGGAGGACAGCTGTATCCCGCCTGCAGAACACACGGCCTCTTCTCCATTAACACCTGGAGGAAATGTAGGGGAGAAACTATGTTTGGTGAGAATTGGGCAGACAGATGAAAGGTTCTGGAACTTAGGTACAGAAAATGTCTATAACCTGAAGCAGATCTCAGTCAGGGTCATTTGCACGTTGCTGATCTTCCCATCCATCTGTCCTGTTACGTAAGTCTCTTCTTTTAGCCGGTCTCCTAAAAGCCTGAAATCACTGAGATACAATGACTGTGCATTTGTCTTCCCAGTGCATTAAGCTGCTGTGTTAAGAACACACACAACCGCCTCTGTCCACACCGCACACCTCATGCTAACACTCAGGATGCTTGGTGGTTACAATAGAAAGGGCACAAACCACTCTTTTTTTGTCTGTTTGGCAATTAACCATTCACTGGCTTTTTTTGTTGTAACATGCACTTCCTTTCTCTTGTTTTCATTCAAGCTATATACGCCATGGAAATTAATGTGGAGAAAGACAAACAAACAGGAGAGACCAAGATTCTCTCTGCATCCACCATTGGCCCAGAGGGGGTCCATCAGAGAGGAGTCAAAGTCTATGATGACGGTACCAAAGTAGTGTATGAGGTGCACTCAGGAGGCACCGTGGTAGAAAACGGAGTCCACAAATTAAGCGCAAAGGATGTAGAAGAGCTAATTCAGAAGGCTGGACAATCGAGCTTCAGAGGACACATGTCAGAAAGGACTGTTGTTGCAGATGGGAGCCTGGGCCATCCCAAGGAACACATGCTCTGCAAAGAGGCCAAGTTAGAAATGGTGCAAAAGTCCCGAAAAGATCAGTCTTCGGGAAACCCCGGGCAGCAGGCCCAGCCCCCCAGCACAGAAGGGCCAGAGGCAAACTTGGATCAACCAGTCACCATGATTTTTATGGGCTACCAAAACATCGAGGATGAAGAGGAGACTAAAAAGGTGCTAGGCTATGACGAAACCATCAAGGCCGAATTAGTTCTGATTGATGAAGATGATGAAAAGTCACTCAGAGAGAAGACAGTGACGGATGTGTCCACGATCGACGGGAACGCAGCTGAGCTGGTGTCTGGAAGGCCCATGTCAGACACCACAGAACCCTCATCCCCAGAAGGCAAGGAAGAGAGCCTGGCCACAGACCCGGCCCCAGGTACCCAAAAGAAAAAGCGCTGTCAATGCTGTGTTGTCATGTGACCACTTCTTTCTCCTCCCCTTTCTTCCGGGCAGCCTCTCTACTCTCCACCTCTTAAATAGACTTCACTGTACCACTAACTGCGATACTGTGAACTGGAAGCAAACACCTGCCTTGCCTCGCAGTTGGATTTGCTTTGATCTCTCGCTCACATCTTTCCTTCTCCTCACTTGGGAAACAACGTGCATGTGTGTGCTTCATTTTTCCCCTCCCCAAGAACTTACTTTTTCCTCTAAATCTTTCTTTGTGTCTTCAAGAGTTGAATCAGTGCGGTACTACTTGATTGGAGTGGACTCTTCGTAGCAGCTGGTTATCTTGTAGCCTTAATTGACTTGACTGGACTCCGACCCATTGGCACTGGGGGTTTTCATTTCGGCGTGTGTTCCTCTAACCTAGACACATATACACACAAACATACACACACACACACACAAACACACATTGCCACGCCCCGGTTTCTCACCTGCCTCCTTTGCTGTGTGCATCTTTTTATATCTTGTGTAGCAAAATGCTGTGGGCTGTAGCTGGTTGCTAGCGTAGCCAAAAGTGGACCTACCTTAATCTGGCCGTTCTAGGATGACGCTTTTCCTTTGCTGCCTTACGTAAGCTTCCAGATTACAGTATTGTGCTTTCCTTCTGTTAAAACCATAATGAAGTCAACTCGAGAGCAAAGAATCCAGCGCCTGTCCCAGCGGGAGTGTAGGGCCTGACTCACAGGTGACCTGGCGGTCAGCAGCTCTCTCTTTCTATGGCTTACGCAATGAAGCCTTCATACGGGATTTTCTAAGGACCTCAGACCACCATTGCTCTCCGCGCCCCGTGCTCGCCAGTCCATAAGCCTTGTTTCCATGCTCCCCGGAAATGTAAAGTTTCATATTGTTTTCTTTTTCATGTATATTTTCTGATAGAACTCATCTATTTTTGAAGAGGTGATCATTTTGAGAAGTCTCTCTGCAGTGACCATATTCCTTAAAAAAGTCTTTCTGACATAGGGGGGCTGTCATAATACCCCCACTGTATCAAGGATGGTGCTGTATGCATTAACTGTCCATTTCCTGTGCCCAGTTGATTAGTCTCACATTTGTGCTTTTTTTTTTATTTAATATCCCCATGGGTAAGAGAATGTTTCACATAACATCAATAAATAGGTCTCTTCACTCAAAAAAATAAAAAAACAAAACAAAAAAAACCCCACAACTTTTCAACAAAAATTGTGAAAAATGTTGAAAGATGAAGATTTTGAATTCTACCACATAGTCTAACTAAGTGGCACATTCCTGGGCTTCTTAAAGCACGATTTCTTCATGTCTGGGAATTGTAGAATATTGAGGAATTTTTTTCAACTTAAAACTTGATAAACAGCCCTTGAAATCCATAGTTAGCTCTGCCCTAAACTGGACAACCATGTGTTTACTGAAAGCAAAAGGAGGGGATTTAGAAAAAGAATCTAATACAGGAGAAAGGGGAAGTGGGGCCGTGTTAACTGATTTTAATGAGATAACTTCATTTACCCAGACACCATAGTTTCATACAAATCAGTAACAGAATCATGTATGTTCTCATGGAAGAACCACAAACTTTGACCTGCACTATCGTGTCTTAACATATCTTGGAAGTGGCTCAGAAAAAATAGTAATAATAAGGAAGTCTGGAGGATTGCAGCACAGAGCCAACTAAATTTGTCCCATTTAACTTGTTTGAGGATAAATCTGATATTTTGTTCATTTCTTGGCTTGACGTTATATTTATTATAATTAGAGGGAAATGACGTTTTTATTTCTGTTCTTCTCTTGGGTAGTTTCATTTTTATTGAGCACAACATGAGTCATTTTTAATCTTTAATAAGTAAACAAGGAAAATTAAGGAAAGAAATAGCAAAGGAGTGAGTAAAGTTTCCCAGATTGTCCCCTCCACGGTTTCCCCACGAGATAACTGGGAATTATTGCTAGGTCTGGGCTTTGCAAGAGTAACTGCAGTAGATCGCAGCAACTCTGTTATCTGGGAACCAGGCTCCAGGGCCAACAACCCTCATTGCTCTCAACTTCATTTTCCAGTGGTTAAATAGCACACAAGCCTTGAACAAAACACCATGTGGATAAACCCATTTCCACAGAAGGAGAAACTGGTTCTCATGACTTTAGACAATCTATCATCTTAGGAAGTCATTTGGGAAATAGACAATTTAAATTTTACTTAGCCTGCCTCTTCTACTCTCTTGGGGATTTGGACTGCTCAGTGTGAGCTTACAAAAACACTGTAAGGGAGTGAACAGCAGAGCTCAGAGCCCCTGCGCCTGCTGTCTGGAGCTATCAGGACATATCGCCCCTGTCCTTCCTTATGAAAACTACCTATGTATGAAGACAACAATTTGTACCGCCCACTCTTCTTAAGATCTCAAGGGCAAAGGATAACTCCTACTCCAATCTACTGGTCGTTATTATGAGCAAGTGACTAGCAAACTCTGAGTTAGGATTTGCTCTATACCTTTGTTATTAAAGAATATCATTTAACTGAAAGTTAAGACATTATATTGCCCTTCTGAAAATTATTTGTGGATACAGTAAATGAAAGTATGTTTGAAAATGACCAACGTTTGCATACTATTCCAGTCCCACAGGAGACCCCGGTTCAGTCAATCCTTTTTATGGAATGAGCTTGATCAGCCACCTAGAGCGTCGGCTTATAACCTTGATGATAGAGATGTAAGAAGAGTCCTAACTGTGACTCTGTTTTTCCCATGCTACTGACTCCTTCTCCCTACCCCTCTCTTGCTTGCTCTCTCTTCCCCTCTCTCCCTTTCTCTTCCTCTCCCTCTCTCTCTTTCCTCCCTCCCTCCCTCCCTCCCTCTCTGTTTCTATTTTTCTATGTGTGTCTCTGTCTCTTTCTGTCTTTGTCTCTTTCTCTCTCTAATTTGTGGTCTAGAAGCAAGGCATGTGGCTGCGTGGTCCTAACCAGATGTAAGCAGAGTAAAGAATCCACGATGAGGTTGCAAAATCGCAGTCTTGTTTTGAGCTAATGTTAATCAGGTTCTTCTTTAAAATATAACCCATTTCCACCCACCATGGTGGAGCACACTTTTCATCCCAGCATCAGGGAGGCAGATGTAGGCAAATCCCTGTTAGTCTGAGGCCAGCCTGGTCTATATAGTGAGTCCAAGTTAGCCAGGGCTACATAGTGAGACTCTGCCTCAAAAAAAAATGTACACACACATATGTATGTGAGATATATAAATATATATAAAATAAATTCCCTTTTAAATAAAAGAGAAGAAAATGAATATTTTTATTTCAGTGGTATTTAATTAGATCTTTTTTTGACAGTTACAATGGCCAGGTCTAGACCTACATATCCAAAGAATCTTGAATATTCTTGACATTTTTTTTCTTTTAATATGTAGTAGGACTAAACTTAGGGGATTCATTTTTAACCGTTTGCCCATAATTGTATTCTTTTCCTTATGTAACAACAAAAACCAAATTGCTTCTAAGATAATTGGCTATGTGGTAATTTCATTGGCTATGTGGAGAGGACTGAAAAATCCCCTTCTCTATTGAGATTTTATGAAAAAAGCAAATGTACATGGACAGCTTCCCAGGGATACAGTGTCATCTCTGGGACAGAACTCTGGAGCTCAACTCCTTCACTTCGGGAAGAATTTTCTTTCCAGGAATTTCAGAACACTCTTGAAAACTATAAGCTACTTAATGTCAGAACCAACAGGTATCAGAAAAATGGAGACTAGAGTAAGGAGATAGAGGGAAAATACTGAGATACTTGCCTTGGCCCTGTTCATTTGAAACACAGATGAAGGTAGACAGAACATATGCTGGGGACATTTTTGGTTGGTGTCATTCTTACTTAAAACTTATACAGTGGGTTACCTCTCTTCATGGCTGGAAGGCACAGGAAGCTTGCCCCTCCCTGGCAAACACACCCTCATCCCCTGCGGTATCAGCTTACAGTTCAAACCATTTCAAGGTGAATAGTTTCATATTGTATTTTCTAAATATTCACATTTATAACTGATTCTGTAAATCCCCAGCATCTTAACGAGATAGATTTCAAAACTTTATAAATATGCAATTGTTTGAAAGTTCCCTGGACTCTTAATCAATGTATATTGATTAGGACAGACTTGGAAGGCGTTCTTTGTTCTACTTGGTTAGTAAAACACTGTAGGGGCTTTGGAGTTATTGGTACATATAAAACAGCCCAAACTAATGAGAAAAATGGGGTCTTAGGTCTTGCTGGCCTTTCACCTTCATGGGCTAGCCTTCTTTAGGACTTGCCAGGGAAACCTGTCTGCCTCTTCTAGGGAAAAAGCTAAAATCTCTCATTAGAAAAGTAAAATATTTTTTATGGCTTCATCACACTTCTTAAGTCCACTTTACTAAAATTCCAACTGCTGATTGTTTACATGTAGAGAGGTATAAAGTAGTCATCCTGAAATTTTTTTAAAGAAAATTTCACCAGTGATCCTCTGACCAGCCCTCCCAGCATTTTTACATAACTTGAGGCCTCTACTTCCCTTCCCTACTCCAATCTAACACCAGAGGGTCAGAACTGCCACACCAAGACCTAACTGTCAATGTGAAAATAGGTGACAGAGGGACCACAGACTTTGTCCATCACAGATCTGGACAGCCTTAACTTTTGTAACAATAATAATGATGATGATCGTGATAATAACAGTAATTTTCACTGCTTTCTCTTACCAGGCAGGGGAACGAAATGTTTTCCTGATGTTTCATGACATTTTTTACATATTGTGACTATTTCTAAGTTTCTACTGGCTGAGGTGTGAATGGTTATTTCTTCCCCTACTGCCTCCAACTGGTCACCTGGGTTTTTTTTTTTTTCAAGTAACTGCATTTTTTGGTTGGTTGGTTGGTTGGTTGGTTGGTTGGTTTTAATCAAAATAAAAGCACTTCTCACCAACCTTGAAATTCTCCCTTGGCTCCTCACAACTCCTTCTGACTTGAAAGAATAGAATCCCAGAAAGAGAAGACATACAGGGTGGTTTTTTCTTCCTTTCCTTATGTGGTTAATGTACTGTATAGCGTATATGTTTACAGACTATATCTGCCTTGTGATGTCAACACAGTGAATGGCAGAGAAAGGATTCTGATGTGTCATTGGATAGCTTGCCTTAGCACCGAATGCTTCTATTCTCCTTTTTCTGTCCTGTCTTAAACAAACAAACAAACAAACAGAAATAGAAGGTTGTACTCGAAAGCTGTGTTAACACAACATCCTCTTCCTCACTCCAACCCAGAGCTGTGAATTCCATCCCAGGAGTTTCAGGCAGAACTTACAGGTGTGCAGAGGGGGTCAATGTAGGTAGAGCCTGGGCCTTAATTCTGCCCTTCTACTAACTGAATGTGTTTCTGGTGCCCATCTGAGTCTGCAGAATCACTCTGACATTCCAGGCGCAGAATGCAGGGAGTGCGTGACTTCTTACAGTGACTTTCTCACTGTGCTGCCCGCTGTGAGCAAACTGGTTAGGCCCCCTACCTGGATCCTGGAGCACAGTTGTAAGCACAATTGGACTAGCTTGAAAAGGCAAGAAAGATAGACTTCTAAAAGGCCACCCCTGAAGGCCTGTATTTACTGTAGTCTAAAATGAGTCCCATGGTATAGGTGGGGGTAAGGAGTCACTATAGAAATGGAATATTTTACATTTATGTATTTTTTTAGAGAATAATATTTTTGTAGTGAGATCTATATGCATTATGGAGCTTGAGTTTGAAAACACCCTCGATTGACTGAGTTATTTCTTCATTCCCTTATGGTTTCTTTCTGGTGATTTCTATAGCACTAATCCAGACCTTGTGACTCAGCCTTATACTGCCGCTGCATAAAATCCAAAGTTTCCAACAGATGCATGCTGTAAGATTAAGCTTTCTGTGCTTGAACCATTAGATTGTGTTAGTTTGATGGCCCTTTGGACCACACCTTCAATAATCTGTAACTGCCTTTGGGAAGGACATGGCATTTTTCCATGCATGAGAAACCTAGTTGATCAGAGTCCAACTCCTTCACACACTCAAGAAATGATTGCTTCATTTATGGTTAGGGGACCATTCTCTACCAGACATCTACATATATGGTATAAAATATATGAAATGATGACTTCAAAGTATATAACCATCTAAAATATATAACCATCCCCACTGTCAGGGGTGTCCAACCCTCTGACATTGTGACAGGATGTCACATAAAACATTGTGGGTGTTCACTATCTGGAATGCATTCAGTATATGAGTTGCAGGTTGGACATGCCTGATCTAGAGTCTAGACAGAAATACAATGTCAAACTCACATCATTGGCCTTCTATCCTTGCTGAGGTTGCATTGTGAATTCAGAGGTTGGTAAAAACAGAACAAATTTTATCTTCACCCATAGATGGGACTGTGAATTTGTAGTTCTTGAGTCTTTTACCCAATTTTATGTCAAATTTATGAATCCCCATTCATCATACTCTTTATCCCTGCCCATCCCTATATCTAGTTGACTGAACGTGTCAAACCTCCAAGTCTTCACACCATTGCTATTTAGCTCCCAGACAACATCCTTCCCCAAGAGACTGCATCCTTTCCCAGCAAGGCAAAGTCATAAACTTTTTTCCTCTTTCAATAAAAATAATCCCCATAGTTCCCAAACAAATAATTTTAAAATCTTCATCACCAGAATCCACCTCACCCCACTCTTCCAACAAGCCCAGCTCAAGCCCATGTGTGAACCTCGCTGCCAAGGAGACAGCAGCAAAAATCGAAAAGAACTATGCAATTGCCTGAAGGTGCTGAGGGAGAGCCAGTTTCTCTTGTTACCAAGGAAACCTCCTAGCTTCCCAATTGGATGGGCAGGGCAACATCACTGGACTTGCAGTGACAGGGTCTCTATACAAAGAGGTCAGAAATCACCAGGCACTGTCTGATCTGAGCCGTTCTGCGTGTAACTCCACTGAATTCCACGATATGCTACGGTGACGAGTGGGAAGAAATGTTCTGTCTGTAGCAGGGTTCTGGAATATTCTTTTTTTCTTTCAAACTCCTGACTTAGAAGAGACAAAAAAAAATCTTAACAAGGGTTCCAGAAAATGTTGTGTGTGATGCAGCTTTTCAGTTGAATGTAGGTTGTTGATAGGATTTCCAGCTTCACTGCTCCCTTGGGGTGAGTGGTACCTCTGTATATACATCCATGTGTGGTTAGTCAGTGGGGTGGGGGGCTGGGAGCCTGTTGTGCTTACTCTGAACTAGACGTGCTGGGCTAGCTGCTGTACTGTGTAACCTGAAGTGTACTTTGACTGTTCTGTTTCCTTCAGATGAAAACAAAACAAAAACCCACTTCAAAAAAAAAAATCACTGCCAGCGACATCTGACGCTGTACGCGTAGCTTCTCTCTGTTCCTCTGTACCAGTATTAATAGACAATAAACTGCCTTCTCACTGCATCTACTGCTATGTGTCTGTGCCCTGATTCTTTCCGCTTCTCACTCGCTCTCAGTGAACTCCGGACTGACCATGTGGGAGTCACTTCCAGCCACTCCCTAAACCTGACTGGAATCCGCTATCTCCCATACTATGCACTGTTCCAGAATCGCCTGGGTGTGCCAGTGAATGATGGAATAGCTCAGTCCTCCCTATGAACACAGAGTCCCAGGTGAGACCATCAATCATCAGCCTAAAGAGTGTTCCAGGCAATTCTGATCCATGGGTTATGTGACCCACAGGATTGGGTGCCCTTTGTACCCCTCCTGTCCTAGTGGGTTTCCATACTAACTGATCAAATCTCTTAGCAGTACTCTCTCTGGCTTCCTTTTGCAAATCCCTTTCCACACCTGTCTTGTGGACTTTGTTTTCTTTTTTTCTTGAAAGTCTCAGCAGTGAGTGACTCAGAGGGTTATGAGTAAACTCTGGGTTCCCCTTATGTTTACAGTTTTCATTCAATACGCTCACTACAGACGCTCCTGAAGACACATGGCTACTTGTCTCTCTCATTCACCACTGTATTGACTTTACCTAGAACAGGACAGGTGAACTTGCTCTATATGATAACGGATGGGAAACACTTTTTGGTTTTGTGAACCAAATGGTCTTGTCATAATTACTCACCTCAGCTCTCCACAACATACAAACAAGAGAGTGTGGCTGGATTTCGATAACGCTGACTGACAAAGTAGATTTGGGCCCAGTCTGGCCTATTGACTTGTAGTTTGTCATCTTGTGGCCTAGGACAGGACCTGTCACACAATAGGTACTCAACAAAAAAAAAATAATTCTGGCATGAAAGAATTAATAAAGAATAAGATGGGGCTGGAGAGATGGCTCAGTGGTTAAGAGCACCAACTGCTCTTCCAGAGGTCCTGAGTTCAATTCCCAGCAACCACATGGTGGCTCATAACCATCTGTAAAGGGATCTGATGCCCTTTTCTGGTGTGTCTGAAGAGAGCAATGATGTACTCATATATATAAAATAGAAAAAGAAATCTTTTTAAAAAAAAGAAGATGACACCACCTATGGATGTGTCACAGAGACTCATGTCCTTGGAAGACACAGAGTAGGTTAAATTAGTTGGGGTGTGTACCCATTTGGATCTCAAGGTAGATTTGGGGAGATGTCTTTATGCTTGGAAAGTAATGGAAGATAAAAATATAAATGGTGTCTTGTAGACTTTCCAATTGCCAAATGGGAAGTGATAAGAATTTCAGTCAATACAAAGTGGAGGAAATACAAATTAAATGTGCTAGAGATGCAGTGATTGCCTGGTTCCTATGTATCTACACATTTAGCCCAAGTGTTTGTAGACTCATGTTTTGTCTGATCCAGGCCATACTGTAGGTAGCAAGGCTTTTTTACATTATTTCCTCGATGATAAGAATATTATAATGTGGAACATTGTTGGCTTGGGTCACAACCATGACAGTGCATTATAATATATGAGCCAAGGCTCTAGCATTCCAATGGGGAAAAACAGAGAGCTGTATGAAAAGCTAAAAGCTAACCTTCACCCACGGTTGCAAAGAGGGAACTTAGACTCATGTGGTGTAAGTCAGGAGCTGATGATAGATATTTATTTGCTTGTGATAAGTGTCTGTCCTCCCCAGCAATGGCCCTGCTCCTCCCCAACATAAAGAATATAAGCTGTTTGGTGTGTTTCAGAATTAGCCCCAAGCAGAAGCTGCTTAGCTCTCCTTCAAGTCTATGACTGCTTTTGTAATGTGTGAATTGCCTGAAATTCTCATTTTGTCGATAAGAAATGTTGAACATAAGCAATTCCTAATAGTACAACTTAGCCTTTCTATTCTTGGGGTTTTCCACCATCAAGGGCAAATGCTTACTAGGCGAAGTCTAACTGTAGCAGGGGAACTTCAGAAAGAAAATTAGCACCCTCGGGGTTAACGGGGGCATTCCTCTTGGGAGAGTAAACCCTGAGAGGCTGACATCACTGCTGTTAAGGTGTAGTAAGGACCCTCCCAACATAGCAGAGCAAAACGCTGATCGGGAGTTCTAAGTGGCAAATGCCACATTCACCTCTCTACTTCGTACAACGGAAGGCTCTCTGTCATGGAAGTAGTGTAAAGATTGTCATGGCGTAGAAAGACTGAGAAAACGGGGTCATTCTTTCTTTTTTTTTTTTTGGTTTTTCGAGACAGGGTTTCTCTGTGTAGCCCTGGCTGTCCTGGAACTCACTTTGTAGACCAGGCTGGCCTCGAACTCAGAAATCCTCCTGCCTCTGCCTCCCAAGTGCTGGGATTAAAGGCGTGCGCCACCACCGCCCGGCTAGGGATCATTCTTTCAAGACAAGACAAAATGGCACCAGTTATTTGGACCTTTAAACACTCAAGGAACTGTTAAGTGGTAACAGCGCCCTCTGTAGGCTGGGAGGTGTCTCTGCAACACTTCCTTACCTAAAGAAGGGTAACATCAAGTTACTCTCATTCTACCCCTTAGAAGACCAGTTGCAAAGTTCATCTGCATTGGAACTTAAATGTAACTGCTCCTTTGCTTTTACTTTGTACTCCTTTATTGTGCTTCTTAGGTCTGGTATTTGCAGGGCAGTGATATTCCTTAATGCTCACGTCTTTGTCTTACTGACAGACTCAGCATCAAAGACTGGCAGCTTAGAGAGTTGGTGAAGCATTGACCTTTCCCTCCAAGGTGCACCATCAAAAAGTGACACCATCCAGGGTTTGTTTCAGTTTTAACCAAAGGCTACTCAAATATGAAGGTGATGGTAATTCCAATTTTCTTTTTCATGACCACCTCATGGAGTACTGAAATCATGAGGCACAGATACGTACTCTTTGTGGATGTTTTATTTTATTTTATTTATTTATTTATTTATTTAGAGGGTGGGTACACAGTCAGTTCTCTCCTTCTCCCACTTGGGCCTTGGGGATTGACTTGGTTTCTTAGGCTTGGCAGCAGGCCCCTTCACCTGCTGAACCATTTCTTCAACTATTCTTTTCAGACCAGGGTCCTTTGGTCAGGCAGGGAAAACCTCAAGGTGAGGACAATTCTGCAGTCAACGCGAACTGTCTATACTTAAAGAGCTAATGTCACACATGGGAACAAGATGGTTTTACTTTCCCTGAAATGCTAAGCACCATCCCTGAGAACTGACAAACCCTTACTCAGTGTCCCCCAACCTCCCAAAATCTGGAACTTTGGAGTATCATGTCAATTATTTTTACCTTGTGTACATACCAGTGTGTGTGTGTGTGTGTGTGTGTGTGTGAAATTGCTTAATATTTTGATCCATATAAACTTATTCAAGAGTTCATTTTAGTACACTATCTTAAATAGTTCACACACCTTAAAGGTAACTCAAAATAAATTTAAATGAACACTGGTAATTTCCAAATGACTGTAGTAAATGAAGTCACCTGAGAGCAGATATTGTGTTAAAAAGAAAATAGGGAGGGAATACAGTAGAAAATATGGTCATAATTATTTCTCTATCTGTACCCTCATCAGACAAAAGAAAGAGAATCAGGACTGCCACTGTCCTCTTGGCATGTGTGTCAGTGTTCCATAATGCCAGCCATCTCCCTAAAATCCATAGGGTTGCTTCTTGCCTGTTTGGACTTTTTAAAAATCTCAGTTTCTCATTGCAAAAATCAGAGTGAGAAATACCAAATGACTCGCTCAAAGCAACAGGAAGAACGAAGACAGCTGAGATTCTAGCACAGCTTAGAGTGACTTCATGTTCTGTCTGCTGAGCCAGGTGCCTGTCAGTCACACTGCTCCTCACTTAACAAATAAGTTGACTGTGTCAGCAGCTCGCTCAGGCGCTCCTGCAAGATCTGGGCTGCTGAAGCAAATGGCAGTGACATCTGTTCAGCCACAGAGCTGGCTTGGGCAAAAGCACTGTTTTACCCACAGAATCCAAGTTGATTGGTTCCTGCTGTGTTACTTGAATCAAACAGATGGCCAGATGTGAGTTTTCAGAGAGTCAAGGAAGGGAGGGTGGGCAGAAAGCAAGCCTACAGGGCCTCTGGGGCCCATGGCTCCACAGTAGAGCACGTTCACCTTCAGCTTCTGGATGTCTTCTCCCTGGTGCAAGCTCAGAGAACTCCAAGAGTGTGAACTGTGACCTGGCTGATCACAGGGAAGAGGGGGAGCTGGGTAGGAAAAACAGCACTTCTTACTTGGCTCCCTCTCCCCTCTCCCCTCTTCCCTCTCCCCTTCCCTCCCCTCTCCCCTCTCTTCTCTCTCCCCTTCACTCTTCCCATCTCCTTTCTCCCTTTTCCTCTACCCCTCCATCCCCTCTCCCCTGTCCTCTTCCCTCCCCTCTCCCCTCCCTCCCCCTCCCATCTCTATCAAACTAGCCCATTTTCTGCCTGAGACCCAGCCTCTCCTATCTTGGTTCACTTTCCGTGGCTATAACAAAACACCCAAGACTGAATAATTTGCAAAGTACAGAAACTTATTGAGTTTACAGTCTGGAAGCTGGAAATTCCATAGCTGCCAGAACTCATGCTGTCAGAATATGGCTGGAGACAAAAGGGCAAGCAGGTACGTCCAGAGAGACAAATGAGATGATCATCCCCCCCCCCCATAACAGCCCACTCTCTCTCTAACGAATACAGTCCCTGGAGAGCAAGGACTCTTTCACCACCTAACCAATCACATCTTAAAGATCCCACCTCCAAAGCCACTACAGTGGCCCTCAGAGGAGGTCATCTAGAGGGCGAGCACTTCAAAGAGTTGGAGGATTCTCCCAGGAAGCACCATGCCCTGGAAATCTTTGTTTTCCTTTTTAATTTTGTTTTCTTGCTTTTGATGTGGCAAAAAGTGAGAGACTTTTTAAAAATCAATAATAATGAGGCCCACATCTCAACATTCCTGGTTAAATTGGTGTGTGGTGCAGCCTGAATCATTTAGTATATATTATATTATTTGTTGTGATATTAATTTATTAAGCTTATTAAGGTAAGTCTGCCTGGTATGCCTGGTATCTGGTACTGGGAACACCACCTAGAAATGTGTGGGGTAGGCAGAACTATTCCAGGTTCAGTCCTTTCTGCTCTCCCAGTATAGGGGAGGTGTGGGCTTAGGCTTTGGGAATGGAGTAAAGTCCAAAGTATAACATTAGCCAGTGTGGCACCCTCGGGTAATTAATTTCAGTTCAGCAAGCCTGTTTCTCAACTGTAAAATGAAAGTAGTGCCTATATTGCTGAGCTTCTGTTAAAAATGCTAGCTGTACTACAGTAGACCTCTCTCAAAACAACAATAATAAAAGCAACAACAATAATATAACTGAAAGCAGAAATTTGAGTAGATTGCTTGTATATTGTTAATTGCAGTATTCTTTCAACTAGTCAAAAGATGACAAAAACCCTCAATTATTCATCAACAGATAGCTATAACAAAGTATGATATGTCCACACAGTGGAATATTATCCAGCCTGGATGCAGGACAGCCGAAGCCTGAAGGCAAGTCCCTGACTGTTGCTTATGAACTTGCAAGAACTTATGTGGGTAATGCAGCTGTCTGTCCTCAGTTTCCTTGTTCTCAATATAAGGCATGATAATGTCTCTCATTAGGCTTCCAGGGAGGTTAAATGGGTAATATTAGAAAAGAAGTCAGCATAGTGTCTGTGAATGTTAACATTAATTGTCAAGCCTGACTGAATCAAGAGTTGCCTGAGAAATGGGCCTCTCAGGACATGTATGTGGGGAATGACAGTAATTGATGTAGCAAGAGTGATATTGACTATAGGCAGGACCACTCTCTGAGCAGAGGATTCTAGATTGTATAAATGGAAACTGCCATCAGAACGTGATACCATGTATTGCTTCCATTGCTTGGCTGTAGATGTCATACGGCCAGATGCTTCTAGCTCTGATCACACTAGCTAGCTTCCCCTCCACAGTGGACTGCGCCCTGGAGCTGTGAACTGGAACAAACCTCCCTCCCTTAAATGCTTTTTGTGGGAGAATTTTGTCATAGCAACAGGAAGAGAATTTAAGACAATGTTCAACCCAGAAGCTATGCTTGCTGTTTTTAATCTGTATTAAATCTGGGGGCAGGGAGCAAGGCTGGTATGCTGATACTCATTGCCTTATTTTGTGTGTTTGGATTATTTTTATTTTTTACATTTTATTTATGTGACATATATATATATATATATATATATATATATATATATATATATATATATATATCTTGACTGCAAGTGCATCTGTGCACCGTGTCCATGCCTTCACAGGCCAGAAAAGGGAGTCAAATCTCCTGAGACAGAAGTTGACCATGTAGGGGCTGGGAATGGAAGGAACAGGCAGTTTTCTTAACTACTGGGCTGTTTCTCCAGCCCTGAATTTAAAAAAAAAAATGAAAATGAAAATGAGATACTTAGTTGGGAGTAGGGGGAGTATATATTCCCAAATAGTCAGTACTTCTCAAGCTTTGATCACCACCATGGGAATTATTTGGGATTCTTGTTCAAATGCAGGATCTGGGTGGGCTGGTCTCAGGTAGGCTGAAAGTCTGCAGTTCTCACAGACTTCCAGGAGGTCTAAGTCTGCTTGGCCACTGACCCATCCTCAAGCAGGAAAGGCACTGGGACCTAGTGCTGTTATCTGTTTTCTTGGGCTATAGAGCAAATTGCCCACACGTGGTGATTTAAAGCACAAACAGTTGCAATCAGCTCTCTGTGCCAGTGAGTTCCTCAGCCGCGAGTACAATCACCCAAGTTGGACTGAAAATACTTGGGAGGAAGTGCATTTGTTCTGCATGTGGACAGATGATTTTTTTTGCTCATCATTCTCTAAAGAGCAACCACTCTGCGAATAGCGTGAGAGTGATGCACGCAGCATGGCGTAGTGATTGCACTCTATGAAGTATACAGGAGGGTGTGTAGGCTATATGCAAACTCCATGCTCTACACAGGAGGGATTTGAGCCTCAGTGAGTTTGGCACCCTCTGGTTGTCCTGGGAATGCCCTGTGGGTGCCGAAGACTGCTCCTGCTCGTCAGCATTGCTGTTCTGACGTCACTCAGTCTCCATACAGTTCACGCTCGGGGTCTCCAAGATGGACAGACAGTAGCTGAGACTATAACGCCGCAGAGGCTTTGCTGCCCTCAGGTCTGTCATGTGGTACTGGCTATCCCCTGGGACCTCAGCTGGTGCTGCCAGCTACAACACTACCTGCTCCACTACAGCATCCTCGTGTGGCAAGGGTGCGGCTCAGCATCTGGGTTCCAAGAAAAGGTTTCCAGGAGAAAGCCAAGCTTGAAGCCTTATCTAGTCTCTCACCACATCTTTCTATCTCTTCTTCATGTGATGAGGCAGTCTCCAAGGTCACCCATGGGCAAGGGTAAAGCAACTGGATGCTTTACTGAAGAAAGAAGTGTTATATATATATATATGTAATCTTTGAGCCCCTTAAAAGGGGCTTGAGAAAGCTGTAACAGGAACAAAAAGTCATGGATTCCTCTAGTAGAGTTATATTTAAGTGTGTGGTTTGAGATGTTATAGAAGCCAAGTGGGTCTCTGCTTCAATAGACTGGATAGCCTATGAATATCTGGGTACTGATGGTCCCAACTAGATGAGATAGACTTTTTCACTACAGGGTGGAGCCTCTTTCTCTTCAGGAAGCCCTGTGCCCAGCACAGTGCTTGGTACACAAAATGGACCCAATAAACATTTGTTGTGTGGATGGATGGATGAGTGGATGGATGGATGAGAGACTGGTGGATAATAAAGGTTTTAGGTCTGAGAATCTGGAGTCTGATGAAGAAACCCAGAACTCTGCAGACCTGCCCAGAACTAGCCTCTCAGGCACTTCTCCCAGGGAAAGGGGTGATAATACGTACAGTCAGCCCTCAGAATCCACAAAGCTTGTTTGGAGGATACCAGAGCAGTAAGGGCTTGTCCTGTCCTGCAGCCTCAGTCCCTTGCAGGATCAGCAGCTATGGGAAGCCTGATAGCCAGGGGAAACCTCTCAGCTTGCAGTAAATAGAAACTAAAACCAGGAGTTGAAGAGAAAATGAAAATTGATACCGGCCCGTGTGTATTATTATATTGTCTCATTTGATACAGCTCTTGCTTTTCCTGGTTAACAGCCTAAATGGAAGCAACCACAACTCTCAGGGGCTTTCCCTGGGGACTCCGAACCAAGCATCAGGAGGGAGGCAGGAATTTCCCAGGACAAAAGTCTCTGCTCTTCTGGCTAGTTGAGAGGTCTGATTGCAACTGCTCCAGCATCTACCAGTCATAACTGGCTCCCAGTCCCACAATCAGCACGGAGAAATTAGGGAGGGAGCCCTCAGGAGTCTCATGTGATTGTCAGGGCTGACCAAGAAGCCCTTTCCTTTGCTTCTTTATTTCCAGTAGTCTTCTGGGAAGCCGAAAGGCTGTCTTGCGGGGGGCATAGCGTATAAGCTAGTTAGCCATCGATGGTTTATCTCAGGATCCCTTTCAGTGGCATTATGCAGTCCTCTGCTTTTCATGGTGTGTCCTAGCTCATGTCCTAGAATTTGGCATCAGCAGTGACATAAGCTCAGAGAAGACAGTGACAGAAAGCCACCATAGTGTTGTCAAATGCAAGGTCCTCTGGCCTGACAGTTCTTCCCTAAACATGCTCAGACACCGTGAGCATGCGCAAACATGGTATAATTGTGCATAGACAGATATGCACAGATACGTGTTGTATATGAAGGGGTGTGGGAAAGAAACTGCTAACATAACTACTCCACTCTTGGGGTAAAGTTTTTATTGTGAATAAGATAGGAAATATCCAGAGGAAAAAGCCAGAGCGGAGAGAGAGAAACAGACTGGGCATGGGGAAGAGTGGAAGGGAATGGTGAAGACGGCAGGACAGCGAGAGATAGAGAATAGGACATAGTGAGAGCAAGGGACTATCAAGAGATAGAGAAGGAGCAGGAGCAAACTGAGAGTGCAAAGAGGAAAGCAAGAGAGGAGGGGTCCTGTTTATAAGGAGGAGTAGCTGGGAGGAGGAAAGGTCTAGGATGCTAGCTAGCATGGACTTTGAAACATATAAGAGGTACTTGTGATATTGAAGGAATGGAGGCCAGCTTTGATATGCTGATAGGCACCATAGGTGGCCATATGTGGCTTCTGCCAGAGGTAGGAGAAATGGCTCCTTTTGGTAGAGGGGAACTGGCTTCACAAGTTCCTGAGGAATGCTGGCTTTTATCTACCTGCCAGAAATCCTCCTATTATCCAGGTTGAGTTCATGTCTTGCGCTATGGACGGCCTGTGAGACCTAACACATATCCCTCCTTGAGAAGGCCTTACTTAAGATGAGACATTCCAGCTGATAATTTAGAACTGAGGAAGGCTGTCAAGCCGAGAATATTCCAGACTAAAGGAGCAGCTGATACAAAGACTGCATCACCACACCTGGTGGTCTAGGCCAAAGGAGTCCATTCATGTCTGCTGTTTAGCCTCTGGACCAGGACTACACTCTCCTCTGTCCTGCCTTCCAGTGCCTTTCCCTGTCACCCTAACTCCTAAATATTAGTCACAGTAGGTAACAGGTATTCATCTTAGTCCACACGCCATGGACAAGAAACACTAAGTTTTCTAGTCTTGCAAAATTTGGTCTCAGTTGTTTTTTGAGATTCCCTCCAACCCAAGGTCTGCCGAGGAAGGTGCCGTGCTTATCCTGAGGGCCTACCTCCAGTGGTCCTCTGCAGTGCCATGGTCCTGGCCTTCACAGGCCCTTCAAGACTGAATGAAATCTGGGTGTGTGTAGAGTCTGTCTGAATTAGCAAGTGTCTACTCACAGACTCAACACCTTAGGCAAACAGAAAACACAAACTGATGCGACGCTGAGAGTGCCCTTAGATGGGAAGTTCCAATAACCAGACGTGGAGGCACAAGCCTGCAATTCCAGCTCTCTGGAGAGCTGAGTCAGGAGGCTTGTAATAAGCTCCAGGCCAGCCTGGGCTATATAGAAAGTTCCAGACTAGCCTGGGCTATATATAGCTCAAAATAAAGACAAACAAAACAAAACTTCAGAAGGGCAGGGATTTTTATTTGATGATCTTGCCCCAACTATCCAGAACCATGTGGACCTTAGATGATGCTTCTTAAATAACTTGAGCAGTGAATAGCTGTTTCATTATTTGCATTTGGATTTCAAACTTTCGTTTTGTCTCCTTAGCTATGCTTATCTTGGGTTTATTCTTAACTCTTCTTTACAAAGAAGGGAGAGCCCTCATGCTGTCTGGACTAATGGCCTACTCATCCATGATAAACTGTTTTCCAAGCCTCGGGATACTTGGAGATTTTGTTTCTAAGTTCCACACATCCTAGAAAGATTTGAACTTCCTTCCAGATCTCAGCTTTTCTGGGCAGAGCTAAACCTGAATGGAAGAGAGTATTGTTGCTGCTGTTACTGCTTTGAGAAAAGATCTCACAGTGGCAGACTGGTGTAGAACTCAGCCTCCCCTAAGTGCTGGATTAAGATATATTTATTATAGAAATGTGAAAGTTTATAATCCCAACACTCTGAAGGTAGAAACATTAGGAGTTTAAGGTCATCTTCTGCTACATAATGAGTTGAGACCAGCCTGGGCTACATGATACCCTGTATCAAAGCAAATGGTGTGTGTGTGTGTGTGTGTGTGTGTGTGTAATGTACACGTGCCTGTGTACATTATAAGGATAAAATAAGACCATCTTAGGCTGGGATTTACCTGCTGTAAATCTGGGTTTCAACCCAGGCTCCCAGGCATATGACTCACTGGATAATCCCTGCTCCAGCCTGGACCATCTCCCTCTCCTGAACGTCCTGTTCCTCTAAAATGTTCTCCACTGCTCCTGCCTACAGAAAAATTACTCATCCCTCTAGGCCAGGGCTGCCACAGCCTGTTCTCACCCTTGCCAGGGTTCATATCTCCTCACATTCACTAGCTCTCTCTTTTCTATTCCCATAAGAAAAGTCTTGTCATCTGTCCAGCTCACTGCTCACAGGTCTGTCCTTGGGCTAAGGGGAAATTGCTTTAGGATAAGGAAGCCACCCTGTGAAAGCTCATGACCCCCGCCTGTGCTTGCTTGTTGCATGGCCTCACATGCAAACAAACAAACAAAAATGCTCACTGGGTACACGTTGGTGAAGAAAGGTAAGGCTGTGCCAGCTTTCCAAGTGCCCACTGCCTCTTCTCACTCCTTAGTCTAGGGCAGTCCTTTGGCAACATGATGTAGAAGGAACAGAGACCTTGGTCCCAGAGTTTATGCCGGCAGAGGCTGAATATCCCTCAGTCTAGAACAAGCAGAAGGGACTGTAGCCATGGAGCAGCATGGGGGCACCCAAATGTGGAGAAAAGGTCGCTGTTCCAAAGACTGGGGCCTCTGTTTCCAGTCCAGATGTCACTGCTAGCTGTGTGAGCTGTGGCCTGTGGGAAGCTTGTCCCTTCTCAAAGTCCAGCTACTTTACCTTTTTAAGAAGAGCAATGCCAACCCCTTCCTTACCCCTTCCACCAGGTGTATGCATGGTGAAGGGGACACCACAGCACATGGCCCATCACCATCTATAGGGAGGGACACAGAAGTAACGGTACTCACTATTTCTGGAATGGGATGGACGGTTGACCATGTCCTGGGCCTGGTGTGCTTTGCTGTCTCCCTGCAGTGGTAAGGACAGGACACATTGCACACTGCTCTTTGGTAATAGCTCCATAAACACAGACAATAGGATTCAGTAAGTGTAACCTATCAGCTGGAATGAATAATCTAGGAAAGAAGTGCTGGGTGGAGTTCCTGAACTCTAAGTGGAACTGGTAAACCCTGGTAGAATGATTCAGCTTTGCCTTGTGTTAAAAACAATTCTCAGCAAGATAGCTAATGGGTAAAGGCGCTTGCTACCAAACCTGAGGACCTGAGTTTGATCCCTGAGACCCAGATGGTGGAAGGAGAGAAATATACAGACCTGCACACACTTGTAGTGATAGCATGCACACACACACACACGCACACACACACACACACACACACACACACACTAGTAAATAAATAAAAATATTTGAAATAGTAATTCTGCTTCCCTTTTATGCCATAAAATGCATCCTGAGTTTACTGTGGTGATTGAATTGATTGACTGTTACACTGTAGAGGTGAAAGTGTGGGAGCAGTGGGTGTGAGAGAGGCTTCAGGACTGTCCATCCATCCTGAAGGGTTTACTCAACCCCTATTTGAAGGCATGCACTTTGCATCAGTCAGCTTTCTCTCTAGGCTCTGTGGCTGTAAAGTGCAGCCCAGCAATGGGGGGTTGTTGCTCATAGTTCTTTCATTACTTCTGTTTTGCTGGGTTTGACTTTTATGTAGCTGGGGCTAACCTTGGACTTGCTATGTGGTCAAAGACAGCCTCCCCCGCCCCAGTTCTGGGATTACAGGAATGGATCAACACACTTAGTTTGTTCATACTTTATATTTTTTAATAGGCATAGTTATGGATCCGTTCTAGGTAGCTTCATTCTAGGACTCAGGCTGGAGAAGGCATCCCCACGTGTGGTGCATGGTCACTGAGAGAGGAGTAAAAGGCACCAGCAGACCCACACATGGCTTGCACAATTCACACTCACCTATGCCACCTTTGTTTATGTTCCCTTGGACCTGGTGTGGGAGCAACAGAGCAATCCACCCTTCCCGTGAAGTAGCTCTGAAAGTTTCTTAGCATGGAATGAGCATATGTAATTATCACACGAGGGATGCAGGGAACGCGGAAAGGACTACGCAGTGCCTCACGCTGTCATGAGTAGTGTCTAATATTAATCTTCTAATAACCCTGTGACACAGGTATCATTACCCCTGCTTTACAGTATAGGCAATTGAGGCTTGGCATGACTAATCAACATGCCCAAAATGTAGCCAGTAATTGGCTCGAGTGTCTGGCTGGAAGCTGGATTTGGTAGCATTTAACCAGCTTCGGGCTTGCCTGCAGCTTCTCCAGGACTCGTTGGATAGAGATGTTATCATTGAGCAAACATTTATAAAGCAGTTACTGTGTGTCTGGCGCTGCAAACATGACGATGTGCAAATAACCCCCAGAATCTAAAACCAAACCAGAAATGTAAAGCACGAGTTGGGCGCAGGGCTGAGCAAGAGCACATCCAGCACACTGTGGTCCTGACCCTGGTGATGGCATAGACACTGAGAGCCAGAACACTGTAGCATGAGGCTCCTGTCAAGGTCCTGCCTGGGGAGCCAGTGCTGAGAACAGTTCCCAATCTAGAGTTCTAAAGGGCACTCACAGGAAGGCAGTGTCTATGGGCATGTGCCCGGCCTTCTGACCACAAGACTTGCCAAACCAGGCCTGTATGGCCGGACCTTCCTCCCTTCCTTGTGCTTCCTACTGTGATGTTTGAACCAAAGTCCTGCCGCATTCCTCCTGGGCTTTAGCTTTGCCTTAAACACAGTCAAGACCATGCACACCACTGACACAAAGATCCAGCAGCCTCAGTGTCAATCTGAGAGAGAAAGAAGCCAGATTTAGTCTGCTTTTGAATCAGCACGGTGACACAGATTGCTTAAACTGCCAGAATAAGCCTTGATCTGTGTCCTTTTTCATGTCAGGGTGATAAAAAGAAGAGAAGAAATCCCCCTGGTGTGGTTTGCAAAGTGACCGTGATAATAATAAACAACACTTCTTTCAGTCCCAAAACTTCAGTACAAAAGCGTGGGGTTCAGCAGCCGCCTGACGCTACAGGCAGAGGGATGACGTAGTCAGCCATTGCTCATCAAAAGAGATGACTTGTGGGCTGAGAAATGAGCCACTTAGAAAGTAAGATATATGCCCCACAGCTGAATCTCTGGCCAAATCCCACATCTGCAGAGAAATGTTTTTGTAAGAGGTGACTCTGCTCTCAGTTTGGTCGAGGTCCACCTACATTTTAGATCATTTTGCAAAGCCAAGTGCTTAGTATACACACACACACACACACACACACACACACACACACACACACACACACACACCTGCATAGCTGTGCATGTTACTCATTGTCCAGACCCACCCCTTCCAAATTAAAAAGTAGGATGAATAAGGGATGTGTGTGAAGAGAAAGATGATGAGGGACTGTCTCACACTTGATTAGGTAGACTGTGACCCACTGTGACCCACTGACAGAAGCTCAGGGAAGTCAGTGGCCCAATATCAACTTAATAGCCAGAAACCAGAGAAGCCAAATATGTAAATTCCGGCCTAAGTTCAAAGGTCTAAGGAGCTGGAGCAAGCAGGGCTGAGCATCTCAGCGGAAGCGACAACACTGTGGCCCTTCCTTCACACATTTGCTGCATCATACCCTCAACAGATTGGATGGTGCCCATCACACTGGTGAGGGCAGCCCTTTACCCTGTCTTTCACTATATTACTAACCCTTTGGGATCCAACTTCTCAGATATGTCCCGAAATAATGCTTTTACCACCTATCTGGATATCTCTTAGCCTGGTCCATGTGACAAATAGAATTAACCATCACTTGTATGTATACACAAAGGATGTATATGCACAACTCTTTTCACAGAAACAAACACCTGAGATTTGATCTGAAAACTACAGACACCTGTGTGCTTTGTATTTGTAATCTTTTACAAGTTCTGTTTCTTGGAACTAGAGAGATGAGTCAGCATGGCGACACACTTTGTTTAGATAGCTGAAATGTGCCAGTCTGATTTCCCTGAGCCCTTTCCATTTTAATGTCGGAGTGATTTGAAAGGTGGTCAGGGGTGAGGGAGATCCACTGTGCTGGTTTAAAAAGTGCATCATAATAACTTTTTTTAAAACACATTTTGATTTTAACAATTGCATTTGATCTAGCAGTTAAGAGTATTTGCTGCCCCTCCAGACGAGTCCAGTTCAGTTCCCAGAACCTTGGCCAGGGAACTCATAATCAGGTAACTCCAGCTCTAGGAGATCTCATGCCCTTTTTTGGCCTCCACGGGTACAAAGTTCTGTCTTGGGCAAAGAGTGGATATAGCTCTGGTAATAAGAGAGTTTGCACACCATTTCTTAAATGAATGTAACCTGTTCTCTGTGACCTGAGAATGATGACAATCACTCAAGTCAAATAGCTTTGACCATAGCAGGAAATCTGTATCCAAATAATTGTGTCTACAATTCATTCCTTGGCGCAGCAGAACTGTCAACTCTTCGCTTAGCTACTATGGAGGTAAAATCCTTTCGGGATGTGAGGGACATTGAAGTACAGCCTTATTACAATGCACTCCAATGTCTAAAAAATTGTTCTTATTTTGGGTTTGTACCACAGTAAGAGCCAAGATTTTAAGCTCTACTAAAAACAAAACAAGCCAACAAAAAGGCTTTCTTTATCTTTTTATGTTCATTTAATAATATGTCCATCATTTTTGTGATTGATACAAATAAAAATATATATTGATATAAAAATAATAAAAAAGTAAAATCTATTTGGAACAGAGAGAGAGGGGGAGGGAGGAAGGGAGGGAGAGAGAGAGAGAGAGAGAGAGAGAGAGAGAGAGAGAGAGAGAGAGAATGAGTTTGCCTAGCACCCATAATACCATGGGCTCAGTCTCTAGCACTGAATCAACAGGGCACAGTGCTGTATAGTCTCAGCACTCAGGAGGCCGAGGCAAGAGGATCGAAGGACAACGTCTGTATTTAATTACACAAAGAATTTGAGACAGCCTGAGCTACATGAAACCCTGCCTCAAGACAAACAAACAAAAACAAAACAAAACAGAAAAAACAAAAACAACAACAACAAAAAACTTTGGAAAGCTGGGCATAGTAACTCATACCTGTAATCTCAACACTCAGAAGGCTGACTGAGTCAGGAGGATTTCCATGAGTTTGAAGCCAGTCAGGACTACACAGTGAGTTCTAGACCAGCCTGAGCTACAGAGTGAAAATTCACCTTAATAAAAACAACCAACCAATCAATTCTGTCTTAGAAAAGAGTCCCTTCTCAGAGAGACAAGCAGACAGACTCAGCCCTGACTGTGAGTAGGGAGTCAGCAGACAGTGTGCCCTAGAGTCTCCACTGCAGAAGCAAGGAAGAACTGTGTGGGGTTGGGCCCACCAGGCCTCTCTGTTTTGAGGGCCAGCCTCAAGGGAAAGAGCGGATCAAGTATCTGGTTTGCCATATCTGAGTAATCATCATAAATCCTAATCTGTCATCACACAACAGCCGCTCTTACTGACACCGGACCTACAAAGCTAGGCCACCCAACAGTCAGCTGAGGATGGGGAGAGGCTCACAGACCCTACCACAGACTGGATAAACTATTGGCTACTGGGATGGCCAATCTTGGTTGTCAACCTAACACACTTGGGAAGAGGGAACCTCGGTTGATGAATTACCTCCATCGGGACAGACCATGGTCATATCTGGGGGGAAATTTTCTGATGGCTGATTGATACAGGAGGTACTTGATATGGAAGGAGTTTCCCTCTGTGGCTGGTGCCATTCCTGGGGCTGTATCAGAAAGGTAGCTGAGCAAACCAGGGGAACTACCCAGTAAGCGAGTTCCTTTGTAGTTTCTGTTTCAGCTCCTGCCTCCAGGGACCTGCCTGAGTTCCTACCATGGCTTCCCTAGGTAAAGGACTCTAACCTGTGGGATGTAATAAGCCATATCCTCCCCAAGTTAGTTTTAGTTAGTGTCTTATCACAGCAACAGAAAGCAAATTGGGACAATGGCCAACAGATTCTGAGGGAGATGGAGAGACATGTAGAATATCTTACTGTACCCTGAATGGTGAGCCCACCAGACTTCAATGGATAGTCTCAAATTCATGGTCACACAGATCCTGTAGCCCTAATTAAATTCTATAGGGCACCAAACACAACAAAAAGTCATGGACATGGGAATATGAATATGGGAGTATGTGGAGAAGAAAGGGAGCCGGTAGGAGTGGGAGGAAAGTGATTGGAATGTGTTAGGCACCCAGGTAACATTGCCAAAAAAGAGAGTGTATTAATTAAAAAAAAAGAGAGAGCCATAATTTAATGTGATATTTTTAAAGGATAAAATTATTAAACCATGGGATATCTAGCTATGTTTATAAAGTTTTATCAAAACAAGTCTTGAGAGCTAAGAGGATGACTCTTTGTGCAGGAGTATCTGCCACACAGCACAAGGACCTGAGTTCAGATCCCAGCACCCATGTAAAAGAGCTGGCATGGGTATATGTGCCTATAACCCCAGTCTTGGGAGGTGGAGACAGGCCAATGCCAGGAGTTCACTGGGCAGTCAACCTACATGACATACTGTATTGGTTTGGATGAGAATGGCCTCCACAGGATCATATGTTTGAAGACTTGGTCCCCAGTTGGTTGAAATTTTTAAGAGGGATTAGGAAGTGTGGCCTTGTTGGAGGAGGTGTGTCACTGGGAACAGGGTTTGAGGTTTCAAAAGACTCTTCCCATTTCCAGAGCCCTCCCTCTCATTTCTGCTTGGAGTTTTGAGATGTGAGCTCTCAGCTGTTCCTGCCAGCATGCCTTTGCTCTAATAGTATGGTCGAGAAGCCTCTGAAACAGTACGCTGAATCAGATGCTTTCTTTTATAAGTTGACTTGATCATGGTGTTTTGTCACAGCAATAGAAAAGGGTAACTAATACAAATGTTCAGTTTCAGGTTCAGTGAGAGACTCTGACTCAAGGTAGCAAGGTGAGACTGATAGAACAGGACACCCAACATGGATATTTATATAGAGATGCATGCACACATAAACACACACACATACATTCACACATACACACACATATACACTCACACACACATACACACATACTTTTGCATACATAAAAACTCACATACACACACTCATATGCATGCACACACACACACTATCACACACACCTACACTGTCACATGCATACACACTCACACTCTCACACACATTCACACACACTCACATATCATACACACCATTTACACATATACTCACACACAAACTCACAGCACACACACTCACATATGTGCATACACTCTTGCACTCACACACACTCACTCTTTCACACATACATTCTCACAGATGTGCACACTCTCACAAACACATACATACATCACTTACATATACAGTCACACACACGTGCACACATACTCACACACTCACACACATGTACTCATACACATGCACACAGACACACTCATACACATACACACACACACACACACACACACACACACACAGTTTTTATGGGAATAACTCCAAGGCTTATTTATTGAAATTAAGTTGACTTAATGTCAACTCCAACTTTTATTGGGACTGAGCTGATCTGGCCTCTTTCTGCTTTCTGTTTTCATGGACTTTAACAGTCTGCCCGCAGCTCTGCTTTCGCAGAAGTGAACAGCCTGGTGCCCCTGCTCCACCACCTTTCTCCTAGGCTACATGTGCCTTCCAGATTACTCAGACTTCAAATATGGATGGAAGGGAGATACAGAACGATCACATGCTTCCTCGTGATTTTCTGGCTCCAAAAAGAGCCCAAGCATATGTTTGTCAGGTGTCTTTGGATTGCAAGATACTAAACCAAACTTGAACTGGTCTGTAAAAAAAAAAATGGGTGTTGATTAACTCACACAGCCTGATGACAGGAAGGGCAAAGGGCCAGCTGGGCACTATGACTAACCAGGGCTTGAGCGTGACTAACCAGGGATTCCAGATTCCACAGCCTTCCTGCTGACCCCTTGCCTCCTCTCTCTTTGGCCAGCACCCTTTCAGGCAGGCTTTCCACTGCTGGAGACACGACTGTCTTTAACTCCCAACATCTCCATTTTCAGTTCACAATAAGGACAAGGTGACCTAGTTCTTGAGTTTAGGAAAAGTGTTCTTGAGTGGCTATCCAGAGGGCCCAAAGCCACTCAGATGGCCACCCATGCCTGCCCTGGAATGTGGATGGATGGTAGTAGATCTTAGCTTTTCCCCCAAATCATAACACTGGAGTTAAGGAGCGTTTACCAGAAAACCCCAGAGGTGAGTGGGTGAGTGCTTGTCTTTCAGCAATGGATAGAGTAGACAGAGAAGGGAGAAGAAGGAAAGTCCCATCCTTCCCAGTGCCGCAGTCTAGAGATGAGGCTGGAACATGCTGAGAAGGTCAACTGTGCTCAGAAGAAATGACTGGGATATCAAGTATCTTGACAGGCCAAGCACATCTGTTCAGCCAATGTCTGCCCAAGTGCTCTGTTCAGTAGGCTGTCTAAACTCAGTTAACTTACTGGATTGAAAAACTCTCTTTGCCGGGCGGTGGTGGCGCACGCCTTTAATCCTAGCACTTGGGAGGCAGAGGCAGGCGGATTTCTGAGTTCGAGGGCAGCCTGGTCTACAGAGCGAGTTCCAGGACAGCCAGGGTTATACAGAGAAACCCTGTCTCGAAAAACCAAAAAAAAAAGAAAAACTCTCTTTGTCACCAGTTCCCCCACTGCTTCCAAAGATATAGTCAGAGATGCTTTTTGAGAGGTAGCATCTATGCCTCAGCTAGTTACTACCCCACCTTAACAATGCTGCTACCAAGGCTCTCTTCCTACACTAGCTCGGCTCTCCCGAGTCTGAGGCATTCCACCCTCAAAGAAGAATCTTTTTTTTAAAAGATTTATTTATTTCATGTATGTGGGTACACTGTTGCTATCTTCAGATACACCAGAAGAAGGCATCAGATCACCATTACAGATGGTTGTGACCCACCATGTGGTTGCTGGGAATTGAACTCAGGACCTCTGGAAGAGCAGTCAGTGTTCTTAACCGCTGAGCCATCTCTCCAGCCCTCAAAGAAGAATCTTTTTGGAAGTGGTTGATCTCCCCTGTTGCCTTCTGAATCTTTGAGTAGAGATGTGTGTTCCATCTCTTTAAGTCCTCCTCCTCCTCCTCCTCCTCCTCCTCCTCCTCCTCCTCCTCCTTCTTCTTCTTCTTCTTCTTCCTCTTCTTCTTCTTCCTCTTCTTCTTCTTCGTTTTTCTTGGAATTCCTCTTGTGATTCCTGGGTCATCATCTTGATGGAGTGGTGTGAATCTGTATATAAGAACTCAAGATGGCACACAGTCTTTAGTCCCAGCACTCAAGAAGCAGAAAGAGAGGACAATATCTATAAGGTCAAAGTCAGCCTGGTCTACAGAGTGAGCTCCAGGATGCCAGGGATACACACTGTGAAACTCTGTCTCAAAAGAACAAAAGAGAAAGAAAGAAAAAAAGAAAGAAAGAAAGAAAGAAAGAACAATAAAGAGAAAAGAAAAGAAAAAGAAAAAGAAATGGAGGGAGGAAGGAAGACCGACTTATGGGACCAGAAAGATTGCTCGTTGGTTAGGAGTACTTGCTGCTCTTGTAGAGGACTGGAATTTGGTTTCCAGCACCAGCATGAGAACTCATAACAGTCTATAAATCTATCTCCAGGAGACCTGACACCTTCTTCTAGCCTCTTCAGGCACCCAAACACATGTGTGCACACTGCACACAAAAAGAGAAAGGAGGGAGAGGGAGAGGGAGAGTAGGCAGAGGGAGGGGGAGGGAGGAGAGAGAGAGAGATTGAGATTCTTCATGTTTCATTTGCATCTGAGGCTCTGGAGGGCTGGAGAGCTCATCTGAAGCTCAAGCTACATCAGCCTAAGTTGCATATGGTGAGTTCAGACCTGCATGGACTTGGGCTCCAAAAGTCCCGGTTTCTCATTAGCACAGGCCTAGAGATAAATCCTATGCCTGCCTGGCTCACTTGTTAAAATGTAGGCTCAGAGGTCTGGGGGTGAAACTCAGTGCTGGAGCACTTGCTGGGTACCTATGAGGCTCTGATTTAATCTCCAGCACCATTTTTGAAAAGGAAAGTCCCACTCACCAGGCAGGAGCTCTGGCTGCCTGATTACAGGGCGCTGGCGCTGTCTGTACAGAGCAATTGCTCTAATTGGTGATTTCCAGCCCTATCATTTCGCCTTGCTAGGTGCTTTCCCAAACATTATGCCATCTGAGAGGAAGACTCTCACTGGGGTTAAGGGACTAGTTTGTAATGCTATTATAATGCCTGAGGACGAGTTACAAACCTGATGCTGGCTGGTTCCATGATCTTTGCCTCTCTTTCCTTTTCTGCAGAGCCAAATGTCTTTGGCATCTGTATTCCCCAAAGCTGTTAGGAGGAGAGACATCTACAGAAAGGAGAGAGAATAGTTCCACACAAGCAGGGCATGATGGCACTCACTGCAATCCCAGCACTTAGAAGGTGGAGGCAGGAAGATTAAAGGCTATTTTAGATATAGTAACAAAAGTGATATTATGGAGAGATGGCTCAGCGGTTAAGGGCACTGACTACTCTTCCAGAAGTCCTGAGTTCAATTCTCAGCAACCACGTGGTGGCTCACAACCATCTGTGATGGGATCTGATGCCTTCTTCTGGTGTGTCTGAAGAAGACAGCTACAGTGTACTCATGTAAATAAAATAAATCTTTTTAAAAAGTGATATTATGTATACTACTATGTACTTTTCTTACTTAATAACATGCTTGTGTGTGTGTGTGTGTCCACCCAATGGAATTTTAGTGCTGGCATTATAGTGTGGTGTCATGTATTTTGTATTATTTTGTCATGTATCTGTGGGTATACTTCTATTTCTGCCCAAATTACTAATAGCATGTTGTGGACTCTCATCTCCCTAAGCACTGCCATGCATATAGGGGGCAACCAGAATAGGGGAGTCAGTGCTTAGGTCAAGACACTTTCCCTGTGGTTAGAAGACTCAAAATTTGGTCTGAGGCTGGGCTTCAGGATCTTTCTGGGTCTGAACCTCTCTTATATGACATTTTACATAAAATCATGAAAATAAGAGTGCCCATTAGTACCAAAGAAATAATTTCTATGAACCAACAACTATTAAGATGTGAATTTATTAAATAAATCACCACAGTGCACGTCTTTTGTCAGCATCGAGAAGTAAAAATTATCTGAAAGCCTAGGAGCCTGGTGGGTGCTGGAAACCTCCTCAGGTGTGCATGGCTTTGTCTCTCCTTTTGTTCTTGGCCATTTTTTGAAACTAAGTCTTCCATTGCCCTGATCCCATTTGGTTGTAATAATTCTATTGAATTCAATAGAATTCAATAATTCTATTGGTATTCTATTTATTTGTAAAATAAATTAGTGTTGTGATGCATAGTGCTCGTCTCTTGGATGGATTTCTATGTAAAAATTATAATCCTGAAAATATCCTTGTGTGTGGAATCATCGCAAGTCAGGTAATCCATGCATTAACCACAGTGGCTCTCAGCCTTCCTGATGCTGTGACCCTTTAATACAATGGTGACACCCAAGCATAAAATTATTTTGTTGCTACTTCATAACTATAATTTTGCTACTGTTATGAATTGTAATGTAAATATCCGTGATTTCTGATGTTTTAGGTGACCCTGTGAAAGGATCATTCAACCCCTCCCCCAAGGGGTCTTGACCCAGAGGTTGAATACCACTGTATTAAACATGATACAGGGCTCAGGATGTGACTGATAGAGCAGTGGCCTGGCATGCACCGGGCTTTGGGATCACCCCAGCACTTCAAAGCAAATAAGGTAATTTAGAGCTGGAGAGATGGCTACTTGCTGCTCTCCCTGAGGACCCAAGTTTGGTTCCCACTTCAAGGGGCTCACAATTGCCTGTAATTCTGGTTCCAGAGGATCTGAAAACAACTTCTGCCCCTCTGGGCATCTATACCCATATGCATAGATACACACATAGAGGTAAATAAAAGTTAAAGCAACATTAAAAGAGAAATAGTTAATTAGCTGATTAATTAATTAAAGGTACTATACACAAAAACACTTCCCATTGAAAGGCTGGGAGTGTACCTCAATTGTAGAGTGTCCTTAGCATACCTGAGACCCTGAGTCTACCTCTAACCACCCCCCAAGTCACCAGTGACACAAGGTAGGTCCTTTTATTAAGGAATTTATGCTTTGTGACTCCAGGAAGGTTGGCTGTTCAGATTTTAGAAAACAGGGTGTATCCACATTGTATTCCTAAACTAGGCATTTGCTACCTGTAATGAGGTAAAAGGTGCTTAGGTTTTTACCCCCATGCGGAGTATGTTTAATTGCTTTATAAAACTCTACTGAGCTGTCACCTGCCACAGACCTCTCAGTTAATCAGACATCTCTCACCTCATTAAACTGGCTCCAACTGGTAATTCTTCATCAAATTCAAAAGAAATCTGAACCCCACCATCGCCAAAACCCAGATCTGGAAACAATTAACCTAGGGCTGCTTCAAAATACAAAGAGAGTTAGTGTCTCATAAAGCCTTGGAATAATGTGTTCTTTGAGTCAGCACTGGAGGAATTGAAGGGCATAAAAGCTGCCTGAGCTTAGCAGGGAAGGGTATTTGATTAGATGTTATTAGATGTGTTTTCCTGAATCATTCTGCTACAGTTCATGGTGAACCTCCCAATTTTGTAGTCATTTTCTCAGCCTTGACATTCAGATCTGTCTTACTTTAGCTGTCAGTGCCATGAACAGAACTCTGATTTGCTGCTGGTGGCCCTTACCAGAGGAATTCTGAAAATAAAAGGCCTAAGTGCCTCCCACGGAGGGTTCCTGCCGACATTCTGACAGGACTTTCCCAGAATTCTTTCTCAACATCTTCTCTGATGTTCAGGCACAGCTTTACAACCTCCCCAATGTAGAGTCTCCAACTCTCTTGTTTGTGCCAATCAAAGCAAGCCTTGGGCTGGGCGGATGATGTCATTTTGAAAACATGCTATGAAATGTTGATGGTCCCAGCGCAGGCAGCACCTTCCTTCCTCCTCTCTGCTCACCCTCCTGTTCGCCTCTTGCACTCCATGTGCTTGGCACCCTTTGGGACATATAGGTTGGTGTCTGGGGTCTTTCTCCAACACTCTCCTCATTTTTTTTTTTTTTTTTGGAGCATGATCTCTAACTGAATACAGAACTTGCCAGTTTCAACAAGACTGGTTGGCTAGCAATCCCTCAGGATCCATCTTTCTCCCCAATATCCAGTGCTAGGGTTCTAGATGCAGGTCACTATGCCTGGCTTTTGACATAAGTCCCTGGGGTTCAAACAGTTTACCCACTACTCCAAGTTCTCTCCCCTCTCCTCCCTCTTCCTTTCTCTCTCCCTCGCCCTCTCTCTCTCTCCGTCTCCCTCTTCCTCTGTCCCTCCCCCTCCCCCCCCTCTCTCTCTCCTCTCCCTCTCTGTCTTCCTCTCCCTCTTTCTTTAATTTTGTGTACATCGGTGTTTTGCTTGCATGTATGTCTGTGTGAGGGTGTCAAATCACTTAGATCTAGATTACAGACAGTTATGAGCTACCATGTAGTTGCAGGGACTTGAACCTGGGTCCTCTGGAAGAGCAGCCAGTACTCTTAACCGCCGAGCCATCTCTCTAGCCCCCGTCTCTTTTCATAGAAACTTTTCAGGGATGCTGGAGATTGAACCCATCTCTTGCCAGTGCTATACCTCTGAGTTACACTCCCAGCCTCTCTGAGAAGTAATAAACACTTCAACTTGAGTAGGAATTATTCATTCCAGATACAGTGATTTATCAGATTAATCGTTTAAAGTTTTGTTTTATCTTTGACTTTGAAAAGCCCATTTTGACCAATTTCACATAGCACTTGCATGGGGGCATTTTCTGCCACTCATTGTCCCTGTGATTATAGGCTCTTCTCCTTATTTACCATTGTTCATCCGCCTCCATGAGTTTGGAGTCATAAACCATAGCTAATATTTTTCCAGATCTATTTTTTTTTTCTTTAAAAAAAATCCTCTTTCCTCTTCCTTCTAAGTACCTGGACCCCAAGAGTGTGCCACCATCCTCGGGCCAACTGAGTTTTTGGCAAAAGGACACCTCTTTAGTTCCCTGTGAATGCATCTCCCAGCAGATCCCCTATTCCCCAGTTTTATTTGAAAATAGGCTGTGCCCTTCTGCCATCTGACCCCATGGTGACTCCAGAGGCAAGTGGTTGTGGGTCATGTGCTCATAACCCATGACAAATGTTCTCTGATGTCAGAGAATGCTGTGGACAGGGCTGCATTATTTTCTTTTGCTTTCCTCTTGGGATCAAGATAGTGGGTCCTCTTTCACTCTATTACCCCCATAACTATGCCTCTAAATTCTATTCACCTTGAATACTCTCATTTGTCAGAATGGGCCTTACCTAAACAATAATAAGCTTTGTTGTCTAGTGTTTATCACTCCATTGGGCTACCTTTAATACATTGTTACCTTTAATACATCTGATACATTGTTACCTTTAATACCTTGTTCCAGTCAGAGACCCTTCTCAGGGACTGATTGCTCTTAGGACAACATGGAGATATATAGAGATCTGTCATTTCCAACTTCAGCTGACTGACTATGCCCAGGAGAACCCTGGGAATATGCTGTCTGTTTGATTCAGTCCAGCCTCCTTTAATTTCATAAGTTGCCATGGGTGGCTGCCCTTTGACACTAGCCATGTGGTCTCAGTATCTCCAAGGATCCTGCACTACTTACTGCCCTCAGTGCTGTGACAAAATGCTCAATGCAAAGCAAAATTGCTGGAGGAAGAGTTCATTTTAACTCATGGATTGAGAGAAGATAGGTCCATCATGTCAGGGAAAGCAGAGGTACAGAAATACGAGGCAGCTGGTCACGTTGAGTCCACAGTCAGACAACAGAAGAGTCTGTGCGCTGCTCATTTTGCTATCTCCTCCTTTTTATTCAGTCTAGGACCTCAGCTCCTGGGGTGATGCCATCCACATTTAGGGCAGACTTAACTCTTCAATCAAAACTCTCTGGAAACCCTTTCAGACCCGCACAGAAATGCTGTCTCCTGTGAGATTTTAAATCCAGACAAATAGACGATGAAGAACTAGAACTTTCTATCTAAAACTTGCACCTCCATTACTAAATTACCTCTTCACGCACCTACCAAAGGCAAGAAATATGGTAAGGTCCTGAGCTCTGTACTATACTAGGATAGAATGATGTTAGGGAAATAAAACTCCTGATTTTCACCACTGTTTAACATGTGATTCCTTTTCAGAGTTGCTAGAAGACCTTATGAAGGTGCAGGGGCCACTCTTCAGTGTGTGCCCACATAAAACACTTTCCTAGTAACATACTTAAGAGTACCCCATGTTGGCCCCTACCTAAATTTAGACCTGGAGAGATTCTAGAGCCAACTACTCAGATTCTTAACCATTGTTGGGAGCTGCTGTGATAAGAATATGACTCTGGGCTGGTGATGGCACAGACCTGCAATCCCAGCACTTGGGAGTCAGAGGCAAGAGGATGACTGCAAATTCAAACCCAACCTGGTCTAGACAGGGAGCTCTAGGCCAGCCAGGCCTACATGGCAAGACCCCATCTCAAACAAGCAAACACAAACAAATTAAATGACTCCACAACTCAACTGTCTATTAGGCAAAGGCCCATAGGACTGACTACACAGAAGATAGCTTTGCCTTCCCTCTGTCAGAATCTGCCCAAGGCTTCGAGTGGCTTGAGTGAATTGGTGCACATAGGACGGCGGCTTGGGTGGATTGATGCATTTGTTGGAACTTTTTGCCTTTGGTTGACTGCAAGATCAGTATGAGCTCAGAGTCCTGTAGTTCTGTGGTAATGGTCTCCTCATGAGGAAAAAGGATGCCATCAGCACGCTTTCTCTGCATTCTCCACAGTTCTCCCATAGCACCAGGTAATTTGTTCTCAGCTACTGTAGGATTTACTCTCGAGCTAGTAAGGGCAATCTCTATGTGAACATCTAGGGCTTCATATGGGCGTCTACTCCTCCTCTCTGATTCTGACAAAAGCTCCAGGCCAGGCCAGGACTGACCTAAGAGGAGCATCCCTGCAGCCTTGGATAAGAAAAAAGGCAGAGTATTTAAAAGAACTTTTTTTTTTTAATGTACGGGCCAGTGAGATGGCTCAGTGGGTAAAAGTGAAAATGTAGTGACCGGAGTTCGATTCCCCAGAACCCACAAAGGAGAGAACCTATTCCTGAAAGCTCTGACCTCTACCCATGTGGCACACACACTTGCACACACACACAGGCACATACATAAATAAAAATTAAAATAAATCTTAAAACAGGGCTGCGGGGGTTATAGCTCAGTGGTGGAGCACTTGCCTTCGTGCATGAAGCTATAACTGAGAGAGGAGGGGGAGGTTGGGGACTGTCACTAACATGGGCAGGAATCCAAGACAGTCACCATCCTGTGCTGCCTTCCCTCCATCCATCCTCCATCCCTCCCTTTCTCTCAAACTCTCTCCCCCAGTCCTTCCTGCTTTTCTCCTCCTTCTCTGTGACTCGAACCAGGTAGCTTTGCACCTGCATTTTCCCCAACCAGCTTTCCTCTCACCTCTAAACTGGCTTTTCCTCTTTAGTTTTTCAAATTTATATTATAAAGGTCCTAGCTACTGGACTGGCAAATGCCGGACTTTCTTTAAAAGGCAAGGAAGGGAGAGAAATGGAGCCAGCCAAAACAAAATTCTTTTTAGTAGCTGGAGGGAAAGAGGAGAGGAGAAGGTGACATTAAGACTTTCTCCCCACCATGTAGCGAGTCACCAGAGTGGGCCTGTGCCACTTTGAGCAGTGTGTGCTTTAGGTATTCATCTGCGTCCAAGAGCTGGGTGCCCTTGTACGTGCTGATGAAGGAAAAGTTCATGTTCTACATATCCTCGTGCTACCTTGTGGATATATTCCAAATCAACATTGACAGTGTCCGGGTTCTAGCGCCTGACTTTTTCAGTAGACCAAACCAAACTCCCAGTGAGGGTTTTAACTTTGATAACTACTAGCCTTGTCTGTTTCCAATCATACAAACACTCTAGAAATCAAGAACAACCCTGCATCATAAAATAATCTACTGCCTTCAGCATATCCAGTGCATGGCTGCTTGGACCAAATCCTTTAAACAAATCACTCCGCTTCCCTCCCACATGTATCTGAAACACACTGCTGATAGCGTCTAGCAACCCAGCCAAGTTCTGGAATCCATTCTGACCACCTCTGGCCTTCCCATCCCCCATGACTCATTTTTCTCTGCTCATCATTACTTTCTTTGCAATCCAACTCTCTCTGCTACTCCTACACAGAGACTTTTTAAACTCCTGCCCAATACTCACATCATCTCCCAGTGATACCCCTTCCTTGGGCCTGACCCTAATGGGAGGCTCTGACATATAGCCTTGCCACTTATCTGGTTCTGTGAGCTGCCCTCTGCTCACATCAGCTGTGGATCAGGGCTTTCTCATTTTACACCCTCACCTAGTGGTACCCATATGTGCCCATGTGCTAAAGTTGCCATGGCAACCTACCATAACATGACTACATGCTAGAAGGGTTGCCATTTGGTCAAGAGGTCTAAAGATTATCCTCAGACCTTCCTTAAACTTTACACAGAGGTTAATCCTTTTCTATATGTTTCTAGTAGATTTTCTGAATGCCTGAATGGACTTGCTATACTATGTGCCTCAAAAGCAAGAGCAAGGGAGGAAGTCTAGAAAGACATTTAGTGCTTTGTGTGGACATGTGACATGCTACCCACCTATCTACAGAAGATGTGTGTGACAAGGGAGACCAGAAGATGGGGCTGTGATGGAAATTGGGTTCCCTAGTAGAAACTCACCTCCCACATTGCCTGCAGACCCTTGAGAACAGGACCAGATCTTTCCATCATGGTCTCCCAACCCAAGCCTGGCACACAGCAGAAATACAAACAGGGAAGGAGGTGACCGCAGCTGCTGTTTAGAAAATTTTTGAGTCATGAGAGAGAAGACAGACCTGAAACAGGGACTTCAGAGGCTCATGTGCTGGAGTGGGGGTGGAGACACAGGGCTCTGGAGGACGGGGAAGCTGTGTCCCTCAAAGGTTCTGTCTGCTGCTGATGCCTTCAACCTGACAGGAAAACAGAGACACACAACTTAGGTGGCTGACTTTCTCAAGAATCCAAAGGCCTAAATATGTCTCCATTACCACCTGCCCTGGAATTATATTTTAACATTTAAAAAACATTTATATATATGAATGGTGCACATACCACATATGTGCAGTGCTATAAGGAGTCCAGAAGAGAGCTTCAGATTCTCCCGGAAATGAATTTACAGTCAGTTGTGAGCTGCTGCGTGGGTGCTGGTCCTCTGTAAAAGCAACAAGTGCTCTTTTTTTTATTGGATATTTTATATATTTATATTTCAAATGTTATCCACTTTCCCTGTTTCCTCTCCAGATTCCCTCTCTCCTATCTCCCCCTCCCACCCACCCACTCCCACTTCACTGCCCTGTCATTCCCCTACAATGGGTCATCGAGCCTTCACAGGAACAAGGGTTTCTCCTCCTATTGATGCCAGACAAGGCCATCCTGTGCTACACATGCAGCTGGAGCCATGGGTCCCTCCATGTGTACTCCTTGGTTGGTAGTTTAGTTCCTGGGAGCTCTGGGGGGGGGTCTAGTTGGTTGATATTGTTGTTCTTCCTTTGGGGTTGCAAACCCCTTCAGCTCCTCGGGTTCTTTCTCTAACTCTTCCATCTGGGACCCCATGCTAAGTCCAATGGTTGGTTGCAAGCATCCACCTCTGTATTTGTCAGACTCTGGCAGAGCCTCTCAGGAGACAGCTATAACAGGTTCCTGTCAGCAAGCACTCCTTGGCATTGGCAATAGTATCTGGGTTTGGTGTCTGTACATGGGATGGATCCCCAGGAGGTGCAGTCCCTAGATGGCTTTTCCTTCAGTCTCTGCTTCACACTTTGCCCCTGTATTTCCTTTAGACAGGAGCCCTTCTGGGTTAAGAATTTGGAGATGAGTAGGTGACCTTGCCTAACCTCTGGATATGGTCTTTTCAGTTTCACCCTCCCATTTGTTGGGCATTTCAGCGAATCTCATCCCAGTTGGGTCCCTTTACCAATCCTACAGCTGATAGCAGGCTAATATTCAATATATTCAAAGACCTCAAGAAGTTAGGCTCTGGAGAACCAAATAACCCTATTTAAAAAATGGGGTGCAGCTAAACAAAGAATTCTCAATTGAGGAATTGCCAAGAAGCACCTAAAGAAATGTTCAACATCCTTAGTCATCAGGGAAATGCAAATCAAAACAACCCTGAGATTCCTCCTCACACCAGTCAGAATAACTAAGATCAAAAATTCAGGTGACAGCAGATGCTGGCAAGGATGTGGAGAAAGGAGAACACTCCTCCATTGTTGGTGGGATTGCAAGCTGGTACAACCACTCTGGAAATCAGTCTGGCAGTTCCTCAGAAAATTGAACATAGAACCTGAGGACCCAGCTATATCACACCTGGGCATATACCCAAAAGATGCTCCAACATATAACAAGGACACAAGCTCCCCTATGTTCATAGCATCTTTATTTATAATAACCAGATGCTTGAAAGAACCCAGATGTCCTTCAACAGAGGAATGGATACAGAAAATGTGGTACATTTACACAATGGAGTACTACTCAGCTATTAAAAATGATGAATTCGGCCAGGCGGTGGTGGCGCACGCCTTTAATCCCAGCACTTGGGAGGCAGAGGCAGGAGGATTTCTGAGTTCGAGGCCAGCCTGGTCTACAAAGTGAGTTCCAGGACAGCCAGGGCTACACAGAGAAACCCTGTCTCGAAAAACAAACAAACAAACAAACAAAAAAAAAAAACCAAAAAATGATGAATTCATGAAATTTTTAGGCAAATGAATGGAACTAGAAAATATCATCCCAAGTGAGGTAACAAAAAAACACACATGGTATACACTCATTGATAAGTGGATATTAGCCCCAAAGCTCAAAATATCCAAGATACAACTCACAGACCATATGAAGCTCAAGAAGAAGGAAGACCAAAATGTGGATGTTTCAGTCCTTCTTAGAAGAGGGAATAAAATACTCATGGGAAGTAGAGGGTAGAAGGGACTTGGGAGGAAGAGGGGGGGAGAAAGGAGGGCAGGATCAGGTATGAGAGGAGATGGGGATGTTATACAGAGGGTCAGGGATTTGAACAGAGGTGTGTAGCAATGGGGGATGGGGAACTAGGGGTAGCCACCAGCAGCAAGTCCTAGATGTCAGGAAAGCAAGGGGTAACAAGTGCTCTTAATCATTGAACCATTTCTCCAGTCCTGGATCTTCAACCATGTATTGGCTAAGGTATTTTTTCTGAGAGTGACTTGGGTTTGGGTTTGATTTCATAGCATTTTTTTCCTTTTCAATGAATAAATATCAATTATCTTTCCACCTGAGCAAACCAGGCCATCCAACCTGTCTATTCAGGTGTGTGGAAAGAATTTGCAGAGAACCTGCAGAGAACCGCTAAGTAGAGATCCTTACAAAAGGATTAAAGGTCAAGCCAGGCTTCAGGCTATACATCTTTTTGCCCCAAGTGGGAGCCCTTTGGGTGAGCAGTCCTTGAGATGCATATGGGTCACATGGTTGCCTAAAAGAACCTTAATTTCTAATTACTGACACAGGCCTGCAGAAACAACTGGTTTCAAAATGAGTTTGGGCCACAAGGGTCTTCTAAAACTAAATTCTAAATTGCACTGGTCTGGTTTTCTGCTCTCATTTTCCTGTAATTGGAGTGTGTTTCCCACTTCCTAAACAGAAGAATGCCAGGAAGACCTTTGAGAATACAGCAGGAGACAAAACTCTCAGTTTTCTGACCTAGTCTTCAATGCTGTAGTGAAGAAAGCTTCCCCCCACCCCCACCCGCCATCCCCCATCTGTCTCAGTTAGGGTTTAATTCCTGTGAAGAGACACCAAGACCAAGGCATTATAAAGGCAAACATTTAATTGGGGTTGGCTTACAGTTTCAGATGTTCAGTCAAATATCATCATGGTGGGAAGCATGGCAGTATCCAAGCAGACATACTGGAGAAGGAGCCAAGAGTTCTACACCTTGATCCAACAGCAGCCAGGAGGAGGTTCTCTTCTGTTCTGGGTGGACCCTGAGATAGAATCTCCAAGCTCACCCCCACAGTGACACACGTCTTTCAGCAGGCCACGCCTCCTAACAGTGCCACTTCCCATGGGCCAAGCATATTCAAGCCACCATTATAGGAGGCCTATGCCCTCTGGGCCAGTGGAGCTAGCTTCATGTCCATACACGCACAAGCTTGTAGACACTCTCACACACATGTATGCACATGAATACAGACTGTGAGTGTGCAGTCTAAATATGTATGCACAGGGGTCACACTGTGCATATGTTCTTAGGCAAACTACTGGTCTCTTGAAAGTTCTGGCATCTCCTTCTGCCTTTGGCTTTGTTATTTGTTCTTGAGACAAGGTCTAGTTCTATAGCCTAAACTGGCTGTCTTAGTTAGGGTTTTATTGATGTGGAGAGACACCATGACCATGATGATTCTTATAAAGGGTAAAAGTCCAGAGGTTTAGTCCATTATCATCATGGCAGGAAGGATGATGACATGCAGGCAGCCTTGGTGCTGGAGTGGTAACTGAGACTTCTAAATCTGTATTTGCAGGCAACAGGAACAGACTGCACACTGGGCCTGGGCCTGGCTTGAGTATCTGAGCCCTCAAGGCATGCCTCCAATGAAACGCTTCCCCCAACAAGTCCATGCCTACTCTAACAAAGCCACAGCACCTACAAGTGCTGCTCTCTGTGGGCCTGTGGGGCACTTTCATTCAAACCACCACCCTGGCCTGGAACTCTTTAGATAACCCATGCTGGCCTTGAATTTGAGGTTGTTTCTCCTGCCTTACCTTCTTGAGTTCAAGGAGTATAGGCACAAGCCACAATACCAGCTTGAAGTCTCATGTCTGCTATCTATTTAGTCCATGAAAATAAAATAGTAGCCAGGAGGCGGTGGCATACGCCTTTAATCCCAGCACTCAGGAGGCAGAGGCAGGCAGATCTCTCTCTGAGTTCGAGGCCAACCTGGACTACAGAGTAAGTGTCAGGACAGCCAAGGCTACACAGAGAAACCCTGTTTCAAACAATAAATAAATAAGTAAGTAAATAAATAAAATAGTAATGGTACCTATTTTTTTTCTTTAAATGGGGTCTGTTGTTGGTTTAAGATGTACTTATTTGCTAATTTTATTTATGTGTTTGTGAGGATGTATGCCACATATGTGTGCACCTGAGGAGGCCCAAAGAGGGTGTTCTATCACCTTGAGCCAGACTGGTAAGCCACCTGATGTGGGTGCTGAGAACTGAACTCGGGTTCTCTTAAGCAACAGCAAGAGTTCTTAACCACTGAGCTATCTCTCCAGTCCCCGGACTCTCTTCAAGGTCTCAGTGTAGCCTAGGATGTCACTGAACTCTTGATTCTCCTGCCTCCACCTACCAAATGCTGGGATTACAGGCATGTATCACCATGCTGTGTTTATGTGGTACTGGTAATGGAACCCAGAGCTTTGTGGATGCTCTACCAACTGAGCTACATCCTGAATCCAGAAGCACCTATGTTGTTTGGAATTTTAAAAAATATTATTAGTGATATAATATGTATGAAGTCCAGGGCAAGGTAGATTCATGGTAGAAAGCAGCAGCTATTATTAACAACAGGTCGTGCACTCCTTACCTCATGCTTAGGGGAAGAGGGTCAGACAAAAACAGCACACTGCCTTCTCATCCCAGGTACCACGTGGAGAGTTTGCCCTGGGCTCTCTGTCTCTCTGTTAGGTTTCTAACCCTAAGCTGAAGCTTGGAGGCCTAGGGGCTTTTGTATTCTTCTTCTTTTCTGTCTTTCTAAAGCTCTGCTCTTCAGGTTTCCTCTCTGTCTCTGCAAACTAGATTGTCCTAGATTCCCGGAGCACTGTGTCCTGCAGCGCTCTCTCTCTCTCTCTCTCTCTCTCTCTCTCTCTCTCTCTCTGTGTGTGTGTGTGTGTGTGTTTGAGTGTGTTCAGTGACACATGAGAGAGAGAGAGAGAGAGAGAGAGAGAGAGAGTAGGCCAAAGGACAACCTAACATATCGTTTCTCAGGCACCATCCACCTTGTATTTTGAGACCATAGCTCAGTGGCCAGGAACTCTCCAGTAGACTACATTAGACCAACTAAACAGTCAGCCCCAGGGGTCTGCAGTCACTATGAACAGGGGTTAAGGGCATGCCACCGCCACATGCAGTTTTCAGAAGCTTTTTGTTTTTAAAGGATTTCTGTTTGGTCCTGGTTACCACAGAGTATCTCCTAAGCCCCAGGTGAACATTTGTTGACTTGCATGGGCCTAGGTCTGAGACCAACCTATCAGTATACACTCTAAGGACACCCCCCACCCCCTGTTGAACCCTTTTCTATTCATAGTAGCAATCTCAGTTGATAACTAAGTATGTTTGTTTCTTATGTTTTTGTCTCCCATCTAGACTTGATTAGCAATCTCCTGTGCTACAATTAGCCTTTGCCTGAAGCCCAGCTGAGGGGTACTTTTATTTTAACAATTAAAAAACCGATTGCACATTGATTCTTCTGGTTTCCCCCGGCTAGACTGAAAGCCACACCAAGGGGCCTTCTTTGTTTGCAGGATGGATTACTAAATTGTCTGCAAGAAATAGTTACTTAGTAACCAAAAATGTAATTAAAGCAACAATAACATTTTCCTTTGAGTTGGGTTCTAAGAACCCCGTAAAACGCCTGACATATAAGCCCTAGGGAATTCCTGTTCTTGGATCTTCTTTTCCACCATATCCTCAAGAATCCTGTCCCCATCACCATCTCTAAAGATAAACAAAACACTTATCATTTGGTTTTTTGTTTGTTTGTTTTTTAGCAAAGCTCACAGGATAGTAAACAGCCTGTGAGCTTGGGGGCTTCCATTAAAATATTGATTCCATAAGAGGCTGAGGCAGGAGGATCTCCATGAGTTTCGGACCAGCCCAGGTTCCCAAATTCATGGGGATTTTCTCAAAACAAAAACAGGACCGGAGCAATGGCTCAGAGGTTAAGAGCACTCACTGCTCTTGCAGCGGACCTGAGTTTGGTAGCCAGTCTCCACATGGTGGTTCACGGCCATCTGTAATTCTAGTTCCAGATGATCTGATGCTTTCTCTGGCCTCCATGGCATAGTGCGCAGGTGGTGCATGTATACACAGGTAAAACACTCATCCATGCAACACCAAAATAAATGTTGCCAAGCATTGTGGCTCTCACCTTTAACCCCACCACAAGGCAGAGGCAGGCAGAGTTTTGTGAATTCAAAACCAGTCTGGTCTACAGAGTGAATTCCAAAACAGCTACAACAATGAAGAGAGACTGTGTCTCAAAAAACAAAAAATAGATAGATAGATAGATAGATAGATAGATAGATAGATAGATAGATAGATCATATATAGGTGTGTGTATATTATGTTCTATAAACTCTACCAGTTGCTAGCTCAGTAATTCTCAGATTCAGTTTTCTTATCTGCAAAGTAGCGATATCTGGGTTCTATGAGAATTAAGTGAAATATACACGTAGGCAAAACCTTGTCACATACTCAGTGTGTCTCCTAAGTATAGTAGCCTGCTATATTGGTATGTTAAAAAAAAAAAAAGCAATGGTGTCAAAAAGGCACAGGGCAACTGAATGGAGAGAGAGAGAGAGAGAGAGAGAGAGAGAGAGAGAGAGATTAAAATGAAGAATGTGACCGCTCCTAGGCAGTCTAGGGAGTGTGGAGAAGACGGTCTATTGTAGATACAATGGAGAACATAGCCAGAGGCGTCTAGAAGGGTCCAGAGTGAACGTGACCCTGAGCTGGGCCATGTGAGGAGACTGAGGAAAACCAGGAGAGTAAAGGGTAGACAAAGGGGCAGGCAACCAAAATGTCGGGTTGTGTACGGAAAGGTAACTAAGGGAAAAGCAGCCTAGCCCTGGGTTGAAGAAGTTTAGGGTAGGGGGTGGGGCATGCCAGCCATACCTAACAGGTAGGGACTGAGGGATGCTGGGAGAGCCTGGCAGCCATTGTCCTCAGTGAAATGTTAAATAGATGCCTCGGCTAGTGCTCTGTATAGGATTGAGACCTCTGAGAAACTTGGCAAGCTGTGGCTTTTCTTTGGTTGTTTATTTTGCTTTGTTTTAGGTTTGTGGGAGGGATATTTTTGTTGTTTTTAAGCACACTGTAGCTCAGGCTGGCCTAGAACTCACAGCCTTTCTTTCTGCCTCAGTCCCCATATGCTGGGAGCATAGATGTGAGCCACCACAGCCTCCTCAGAGGCCTCTGGATAGAGTTCCCCCAGTCAGGGAGAGTAGAAATGTTAAAAGATGGTGGTGGTGGTGAGGGGGGGGGGTTGTTCAACAACCTCTGGGCCAGTTTGAGGAAAATCCTTAGTCATTCAAAAGGTGGGGTTTCCTCTGTCCTTGTGAACCCTCCAGTTGAGAGGTGTCCTAGAGGAGGATATCCCCTGCCACCATTGCTTCTCTGGGAGGCTCTCTCAGGGTCTGGTATCCCCATCTGCCCCAAGCAGGACAAACTGGGCCTCAGGAAGGATGAGACACTACCTGGAGTAGGTTGGGCTGAGTGGGTGACATCCTCCCCTGCTCCTCCAAACCCTGGGCAGTGCTTCCCATCCAGAGGAAGTAGGCTCCATCAGCTTATCTCCGGGCGAGGCTTCCGAGGGCAAGAGGCATGTTTAAAGGGAAATCATTGTTCCGAAGTTCCGTTAATTTTTTTTTTTTTTTGTAACCGCCCAGCTGAGAACTCCTCCGGGAACAGAGATGTTTTTTAACATCTATGAGCCAAAGGCAATTAAAAGGAAGATAAATTGGTCAAGTCTGGATTATGAGGCTTTCCACACAGAGGCTTGGGTGAGGACGTGAACAGTGGGACACAGCCCCCAACCCCAGTCTCTTCACTGTGGCTGAATACAAGGATTTCACGATGAGCTAATCTTCTGACAGGGTTGATAGAGTTCGTGCTCCAGGGATAAGCTTGGGGTGGGAGAGAGAATTCTCAGCGGTTCAGCGCTTCTTGTAGGACTTGGGCATGTTCTCCTCAGAAGCACAGAGTTCAAAGGCCTGACTCTACACTCCCCACAGCGCCATGGCTGCTAGGTCAATGGGGTGATAAGGAGAAGAACTTCAATGGATAAGGTCTGAAGCCATAGAGAGAAAAAAAAAACCACAGAAAGTCCCAGCAAACAAAAGCAGCTCACTGTAGCGCTCAAGGGCCTTCTCTTGTCTCCTGTATTCTCTCTATAAGCTCAGCTTCACAAACCATCACTGGGGGACCTTTATTCTCCATACTGTTTGTGGCTCAACTCGTCCTCAGTTCATACCCGCTGTCCAACAAGCATGACCTCGTGCAGTGGTGAGACTGTCACCATGGCAAAGGCAATGCAGAAGCTGAGGACTCACCAGGCGACCTTGCCGAGGAACAAGAACAAAACCATTCTGCAACCTCGAGGCCTCTTGGTGTCTCATTCAATGTGGGCTATAGCTAATGAGCTTCGCTGGGTGTTGGACTCACTGCGCCCACTCAGGGATGGGACTGGTGAGTGTTAGGTCCTATCCTCAAAGCACTTGGGGGTGGGGGGCTCACTCTCCTGCTACATGATTTATATCTGTTGACAGTGTCTCCATGGGGTTCCTATCTGAGCATTCTTTCCCAGCCCTGGAGCATGGGACCAACCACAGTGTGTCATTACTTGTCCTAGAATGCATCCACTAAGACATGGGACTGTGTGTCCGTGTCCTGGTCCTCCTACCTATAGCATCCCTCTTTTCTCTTTCTCGTACTATCAATTTCCTGTTCCCTCACACTAGCTATCCTAAATTAACAATTCCCATTAGGATAAAACTAAGTGTATATTAGGTTCAGTACCTGCCCATGGGTGCTTATTAGCTAACTGATACTGGGTCAGTGAGGCAGCCTTGGTGGCAAAGAATGTTAGACATACATATTCTTTCCCTACCCATGTTTCCATAAATGGGGATAAAAGTCATAACTTTAAGTTCTGCCAATGCAAAATACAAGTCTTGCTTCAAAGACAATAATAGATAGCGTGTCCTGGGCCAAACGAGTGGCTGTGGCCAAGGAACACAGACTCAGCCTGCCCTGAATGACACGGCTCACCATGGAAGCAGTTATAGGAACTTTTATGGTCACATCGTAAGAGCCAGCCATAAAACAGTGCATCTGTCAATACAGTGGTGGGAGCAAGAAGTAAATAGCTTACAGAAATGGTATCTCTGCTATAGATTTTAGGGGTTATTTGGTGAGATGCTCAGCTTTGGGGCTGGAGAAAACTAATGGCGTTTTAGTGAACACAGACCAAAAGTTTTACCTTGCAGTCAAAGAATGTTGAGTCTGGCACAGAGGTGGGTAACAAATGTCTATTGAGAAGACTGAAGATTCTTGGATTTGCTACATTCCCAATTACTACAATCAGTTCTGTTCAGTCAACCAGTCTGCAGAGTTGTCAACATAAGTGTGACTTCAGCAGGAACTTCAGTTGCCAACTCCCAGTGAAGAAGGAGATGAAGACATCATTCTAGGGCTGAAGAAGATTTGGTCCTAGAAGGCTGAGTCCCAGCAGGACCTGAGGATTCGTGCATTCAGATGTGCATAGCTAACTAATCAGTGACCTCTGTGCTGCTTGTCTTGTGACAGATGATATTGGTTGCTCATCTTGTGGTCATCTGGTCAGCAAGAGCTCACTGTGAGTCCAAGGCCAGTGTGTATAGAGTAAGTTCCAGGACAGCCAGGACAGTTACAGAGAGAGACCCTGCCTCAAAACAACAGCAACAACCAAAAACAAAAAGTAAAAAAACCCAAAAAACAAAAAGTAAAAAAGCATTTTGCACATTTAGCCACGTCCTGAGACCATTCCCACAACAGGAGGTGGATCTGGGGGAGTTTTGATAAATTTAATCTCTTTTCCATGACTGGGTTAGGAATACATTCACATTGCATTTTGACCAGTGAGAATTTGAGAATCATCTGGGAGTGGGGATTGCTTCGATAGAAGATTTAGTTTGTGTTGTTGTTGTGTTTTGTTTTGTTTTGAGGCAGGGTCTCTCTGTGTAAGAGTCTTGGCTGTCTTGGAACTTATTATGTATACACTGGCCTTGAACTCACAGTGATCCATCTGTTTCTGCCTCCCAAGTGCTGGGATAAAGGGTGTGTGAAACTAAATCCAGCTGTTTTTTTTATTTTTACTCATAAAAAAATTGGGGCTGGAGAGATGGCTCAGTGGTTAAGAGCACTGACTGCTCTTCCAAAGGTCCTGAGTTCAATTCCCAGCAACCACATGGTGGCTCACAACCATCTGTAATGGGGTCTGATGCCCTCTTCTGGGGTGTCTGAAGAGAGCAATGGTGGTGTACTCACATGTATAAAATAAATAAATAAATCTTTTTAAAAAATTTTTAAAAAATGAGCAGAAGCTGTGTTGTGGTGACGCATACTTTTAGTCTTAGCACTTGGGAGGCAGAGGCAGAGGCAGACAGACCTCTGTGAGTTCGAAGCCAACCTCATCTACAGTTAGTTCTAGGACAGACAAAGCTACACAAAGAAACCTTGTTTCAAAAAACATGATGATGATGATGAGGAGGAGGAGGAGGAGGAGGAGGAGGATAATTAAAAATAAAAAGTGAATGGAAGCTGGGTACGGCCTGTAATTCCAACACTCAGGAGGATCTTAAGTTCAAGGCCTACCTGGACTACTTAAAGGAACAATAACTAAAATGTTTTTAAAAATCAATTTAAAAAAAATAAGGAGGGAAATTCCTCCCCTTTCTCAATTCAGGACATGTTCATGACTCCTGGGATTTCTGTAACCATTTTAGGAACAGAGAGGAAAGTCAAGAGAATTACAGAGCTCAACCAAGGTGATAGGGCCAGCGACTCAGCCACCTCTAACACCATCCTGGCTTGAAACTTTTGTTGCACCAATCAATCAGTCTTTTGTTGTTGCTGCTGTGTTGTTTTGTTTTGTTTGGGGATCTTACTCTACATCCCTGACTGGCTTTAACTCACTGTATAGGCCATGCTGACCTCAAACTCACAGAGATCCCCTTTCCTCCTCTTTCACAGAGCTGGGATTAAAGGTATGAGCCACCACTGTGTCTGGCTCTCTCTTCTCTTTTTAAAGCCTCCACTCAGTAATCTATTACCTGCAGCCTCAAACAATCCTAAGACATCTCCACGGAGGGTAACAATGGAGATGTTACTCTCATGTTCCCATAGTCAGTCTCAGCTCCCATATGTCTGAGCCATCTCCCATCCCCCTTCTCATGTTTGTAATAGCAACGATCACCCCAAATGTATCCACAGAATGCCCTAAGCTACTGCACCCCAAGACCTTCACTGCGGTACCATCTTTGCTTTGTCTATACTCAATCAAGCCCCGTGACGACCTGCTCCCAGCCCAGATCCCTCTCCCAAAAGAGAAGCCTGGGAGTCCCTGGCTTCTTCCAAGCTTGGTTATCTCATTTCGGTTGCTCTCACACACTCTGCTCAACAGCGTAATCAACAACATATATGTTGGCCGAGCCTAGCCAGTGTGTGCAGGTGGGAGGGTTGGTGGCCGAGAACTAGAACTCGAGATTAAGAGACTTCCTCATCTGTCTGTAGCTAGGTGAGAAGATGCCACAAAAAAACAATTTAAACAGCGACCACAGCCACTGATTTATTTGTGTCTGAGACACCATTCTGAAACTGTCCTTGCTGGAGTATTTATCAGGATGACAGCTCTCTGTAACTCTAACAACAAGGAAACGAAAACCTACTGTTGCTGGGAGGGAGATGGTGGTTTGCTTTGTTTTGTTTTTTCCTGAAGGTTTGTTTAATTTTAATCTTCAAAACATGGAATAAATAATGTGAAAGTATTTCTAGAGATTATAGAAATAATATCAAATTTCATTGTTTCTCTTTTCATAGAGGTTATGACTAGGAACTGGAGAAATGACATGTTAAGCGTGTCTGGCTAGCATGAGGCTCTAGCGTGGATTCACTCTCAACACTGGAGAGGGCGGGAGGATGAGGGGCAGATCTGAGAGGAGGAAGGGCAGTGTGAGAGGAAAGTTATTACTTAAGAGCACTTTATGGATGTGGTGGTGATCCTAGCATTTGGGTCATAAAAGCCGGAGCTCAGGAATTCAAGGTCATCCTAGCTATGACCTGTATATGAGTTAAAGGGCAACTTGAGTTACAGAAGACCCTAGATCAAAAACCAAGCAAACAAATGCGAAAAGGGTAGCCCAGTGGTTAAGAGTATTTGCTGTTCTTTCGAAAGACAGGAGTTTAAATCTTAGTACCCCTGCCAGGTAGCTCACAACCACTCTGGCACCCAGTGCCAGGGGATCCAAAGCCTTCTTCTGGCCACTTTGGATATGCCCTCCTCCCATATACACAACCATAAATAAACAAAATAAGTTTAAAGCAAAACAGAAAAAAAAAAGCACTCTATGGAGATGGGCCTGCTGGCTCCTGCTCATACTCAGAGGCTGAGGCAGGAGGATTGCTTCAACCTTAGTTGAGATCAGTTTAATTTACAAAGTGAATTTTGGGCCAGCATAAATTATATATGAGGCCCTATCTTAGACAGCCAAAGAGAGGGTCACTTTATATAGTAATATAATATTTACGTGTGAATGCATATATAATAGAATTCTGGACTTAGCTCAAATTACTTGGATTATTTTCCTCATAAAAAAGGGAGATTGTACTCTTGTAACTAGTAATAGCTGAGCGTATGTCTGGAACGTCTTTTAACATTCCACATCTGAGGTACCTAAGTGTCTGTGCAATAGTGAATCACGGATCTTAGTGGAATGGTAAGTCCTCTCTGGAACCTGACGGGCAAGCAGATGTTGAAAGTCACTGGCAGCATTCTGGAGCTGAAGGATTTGTCGATAAGCATTCCAAGCTCTCCTCTTGCCCAGTGACGCTGTGACACATTTACACAGAGGCAGGGGAGCAATCTCCATTTTGAAAATGGAAGTGGCATGTGTAGATGGATAATCATCCTCCTACAAAAACATGGCCAGTTGTCTTACATCTTTGAGTCCTCGACATGACAGTCCACCCTTTTCTTTACAGTTCAAATAAAGTTGGCCTGTAACCCTGTTATGTATAGAGTGAGCCTAACACCTTCTCTGACATTGTTAGCACAAGGTCTTCCTCAACATCTACAGACGTGGAGAGTTCCTATGTATGCTCAGCGACTATCTTCTCTCCACCCTGACTCCTAAACATGGGACCTCATTCTTTTTTTTTTTTTTTAACAAGACAACACCACACAAGAGAGCGGCGTAGAACAGATCTCTGTGCAGTTTTGAGACTAGGAGACAAATGACACCTCATGATAACATTGATTTGTAGACATTGGTTTTCTCAAAAGTCCTTTTTTGTATCCCCAGGAATCTTCTCCACTTCTTCCAACTTCTTTCAAGTTTCAGGAGAGCCTGAGCTATCCAAGACCCTGTCTCAAACAAGGGTGAGGGGCGAGGCTTGAACGGGACTCCAAAGTTGGGAATTAAGTAAAAACAAAGGAAGGGCTAACTGACCATACCTTGGCAAGTAAGCCTTCTCAGTAACCAGTAACTACCAGATAGATCAGAGGCCGAGTGTTAGTTACCACTCATTTCCTTTACAAGTCACAGGGTGTTTTAATCTGCCAAAGGACAGCTATGCGACTTTCCCTCAGATGGGACAAATCCACTTGGCTCAAATCCCTTCTTTCTTTCTGTTTTCTTTTCCAGCATCCGGGTGGCCTACTGTGCTGCTGCAGGGAGATGAGGTGACCGCAGATCCCGTAGGAACCGTCACAGACATGGCCATCCAGGTAAGCCTTTCCCCGGTGGCTTCTCCATGGTCTCCTGTACTTTGGAGTGAGACAGCGGCAGGCTCCCTCTGCCCTGCTGGCCTCTCTCTACAACGGACACGGGGTTTCCTGAAATCTGGAAGCCGATTAGGAAAGCTTTTAAAACTTTTGTCCATTTTGTGTGTGTGTGTGTGTGTGTGTGTGTGTGCGCGCGTGGGGGAAGAGGGAGGGTTGTAAGGCACCAGAACATGAGTGCAGCGGTCGGAGCCCAATTTGTAGAAGACAGTTCTCTCCTTCCATGTGTGTTCTGAGGATTGAATTAAAATGTCAGGCTTGGCTCTAAGGACCTTTGCCTGTGGAGCCATCTCACCTGCCCTAAGGAAGTTTTGGAAAGCCTGAATATGTCTTGATTTCCCGTGGGCCTGCTGTAGGGCATTTATGAATGTGTTAGAATGGACTGTGTCCACGCAGCAACCAGGGTCAGCGCAGCAGACATGAATATTCTGAGCTTTGAGGAGTCCAGCCCCACTGTGCATTGTAGAGAAAGGTCATGGAGGCACAGGGCAGCCTTTGGTTTGGGCTCAAGATTTCCAGTGATGTCAGCAGGAAGGCAGCATGTGGCCCACTCAGGCGGGAACAGTGACAAGCAGACGTTTCCAAAATGAGTCATCTGGAAGTTAATGACATCAGCACCGTTCAAATAAAATGCACGTAATATGTAATCATTGCGTGGATGGAGGGCCTTTGGTGAGCATTATCAGAGGCTCAGCCATACTGCGCTGGGTAGGAAGAAAGCAGGCTCTCTTCTGCTGTTTTTGTTTGCTTGCTTGTTTTGATTTGGTTTTGGGGGTTTGTTTGTTTGTTTGTTTTCTGTGGTTTTTTTCAGATGATTTGAATTTCTAGTATGTGCCATTTCTGAATTTTTTTGTGTGTGTGTGTGGGGCCAAAAAAGTCCTCCTTTTGTTTGGTTTCTTGTCGTGGTATTGAGACAGGGAAAAGGTGTAGGAGGGAAAGGGGAGGCATTTGAAGGAGGGAGGGAGTGGATTTGATCAACACAACACACATCATGTGCCTTGAATAAAGAGCTCATTTCTATGTTATGATGTATTATTTGTCTACTAGGGGTTGAATCCGAGGCCTTGTTTTTCTGTCAGGCAAGCACCCCATTGGCTTCCTACTCTAGATTTTTGTTTTGTTTTTGTTTTTTTGTTTTTTTCCGAGACAGGGTTTCTCTGTGTAGCCCTGGCTGTCCTGGAACTCACTCTGTAGACCAGGCTGGCCTTGAATTCAGAAATCCTCCTGCCTCTGCCTCCCAAGTGCTGGGATTAAAGGCGTGCGCCACCACCGCCCGGCTGCCCTACTCTAGATTTAAAACACCTTCTAAATACATCACTGTGGATAGGATCTCCATACTCGCCTGTTTGATAGTTTTAAATTGTTCATTCTAATGGGTTGAATTTCGAATCATAAAACACCGCATCTCTAGGGAACTCGTTGAGAAGAGAAGGGGAACCGCAGAGAGGAGAGGGAAATAAGGGAATGAATGAGACCTGTGTGGATGAGTGTGCTGTAATGAAGCCTGTCCATGAGAACAGTTAGTGCATACATGTACATATATGGACACACATGTGCCTACCCACACACAGATTCAAACACACATGATTAAAAAGCATGTCTTAAACATCAGCTTGGTACCAGTCAGTGGTGGTGCACGCCTTCAATCCCAGCACTCGGGAGGCAGAGGCAGGTGGAATTGGAGACCAGCCTTGTCTACAGAGGGAATTCCAGGACAGCCAGGGTTACATAGAGAAACTCTATCTCAAAACCAAAACCAAACAAAAATCAGCTGGGTGTGGTGGCACACACTTTCAATCCCAGCACTCTGGAAACAGGCAGGAAGATCTCTGTGAGTTCCAGGCAAGCCAGGGCTACACAGAGAGACAAAAACAAACAAAAACAACAACAAAAACCTGGTGGTCCTTCCTGTAATCCCAGCACTTGGAAGCTGAGGTAAATGGCTGATACGTTTAAAGCCACTCTGGTTGGGCTGTATATTGAGAACTTATTTCCAAACACAAACCCAACCAAACAAAAGTATCCAGACTTTGAGAGGGAATGGGTATAGAGGCTGGGAAACTAGGAAGGGACCCATGAAGGGGAGGGGGAGGCGTTAGGGGAGGGGCAGGTAATAAAACTCATGTGACATGAAGGCGGAGGGAGGACTACTGGGGAGGAAGGAAGGATACATCCACTGGGATAAAGGTCAAGGAGATTGTTGGGGGCAGATTAACTAAAACAGGTAAGTATAAAGATTCCTTAAAGAAATTAAGAAATTGTTAACCTAATTCAAATAAAATAAAGATCATTGCCCGCCACCCTAAGAAACGTCTGTCCTAACTCCTTAGGCCTGTAAATGTGATCTTAATTTAGAGAAAGCCTCTTTGTAGATAGAATTCAAAGTCTTGAGATGAGATCATTCCACATTCAGCAGATGATGCTAAACCCAATGACATGTGTCTTTCTAAGAGATAAAAGAGGGAACCAGGCATGCGTGGAGAAGGCCATATGAAGAAACAGAGGCCAAAATAGGAGTTCTGCAGTCCCAAGCTAAAACCAAATGGTGAGACTAAGGGTAACTCAGTGACTGCATGTGTGTAAGGCTTCAGTTCAATCCCCAGCACTTCAAAACGACAAAGCCCCAAACTAATGACCCTCCCAAAACTAGAAGATGCTAGAAGGAGCTTCCTTGGAGCCTGGTAAGGAATGCAGTAATACCAAAGGATATCTCAGGTGATGGGATTCCAGAGATGTGGGAAAATTAATGTCTGTAGTTTTTTTTTAAGTACTCAGCCTGTGGCAATTTGTTGTAGCCACAGTAGGAGACTGATACACTAAGGTTCTACCATGTTTCTGGGCATAGTGGTGCGGTCAGGCCAGTCTCTGTGATTTCAAGGTCTAGTCTACATAGTGAGTTCCAGGCCAGCTAGAGCTACACAGTGGACCCTGTGTTTCTACCAAGAACAGTAGCTATGCTTGCTGACTACTAATGCCACAGAGGCCAAAAACCAATGTTTAGTGTATCTATCTCATTATCTTGCTTTACTGTGTTCGCCCTTTATGAGTTGCTTTCCCCTGCTCTTGTTTTGGGAGAAATGTTGACTTTATTTCAGCCTGAAGGAGCAGCCAAACTCAGGAGAGCTTTGAGTTGTCTTATTCTGTGTTGATGCTTGTTCAGACACTGAATGAATGAATGAATGAATGAATGAATGAATGGTATGGATTATTGTTTGCTAAGACTTTCCCAGCTATGGGAATCCCCTTTGCAGCTAAAACAGGAACTTAACAGGCTACTGTTATTTTATAAAACAAAATTCCCAAATGTTCAATTTACCAAATGAAGATTTAGGAGCCAGACACTGTGATGGAAGCCTGCTAGCTCAGAGAAGCAAAAAGAGAGCACCCAGCTGGCCACCACCACCACCATTTCCTCCTCCTCCTCCTCCTCCTCCTCCTCCTCCATGATGTCTTAAATACCCTTCAACCCAAAGATCCTCCCTTCTGTTTACTTATGTTCACTCCCTGTCAGCTGGTTGCTTCCTCCGCCTCCTGACCTAGGGTTGACTTTTATTTAGCTCTTGGAATAAAGGTGTGTGTGTGCTAGGGCTGAGTCACATCACACCAAGGTTTTTCCAGTTCACAATCCTGGGGTTCGCAATGTGATCAAATATTCTGCAACAGGCTACTGTTTTTAAAATTCAGATTTCAGAAGATTTAAACTTAAAATGAGTATTTTTCCCCCCTTGAAAGCAAACCCAAGGGCTTCACACCTGCTAGACAAGAGTTTTACCTCTGAGATATAATCCTAGCTTGTTGAGAGAAAGAGACAGAGAGATAGAGACAGAGACAGAGGCAGAGAGACAGACAGAGAGACAGAGACAGACAGGCAGAGGCAGACAGGTTCTCACCAAGTTGTTCAGTCTAGGCTTAAACTTTCCATTTTGCCGTGTCAACCTTCCAGAAAAGTATGTGCCACCTTGTCTCACTGATCCGAATCAGAGCTTGGGGACTTGCCTGTCCCTATCCTTCTTTGGTTATCTCTTTTTTCTTTTTGTAGTGCTGGGCATTGAACCCAAGACTTTGAACATGCTAGAACATTCGACAATTAGTCCACCACTGAGCTATATCTCCTTTTGAAACAGGGTCTCATTACTGTTGTCCAGGCTGGCCTGAGACTCGCTGTGGCCCAAGCAGGGCTGGAACTTGCCATCTTTCTGCTTCTACCTCTTAAGTAACTGTGGTTACAGGCCTGCAGTGACAGACCTGGTTTCAAGCTCCCTCTGAACAGTGAAGGAGACTCAGGCTTCTTCCCTCTGACTCCAGGCTGTGTCTAGCTATTTCTTCCATTACAGCTCTGCATCCGTCCCTACCCTCTCTCTGCATCCATCCCTACCCTCTCTCTCTGCATCCATCCCTACCCTCTCTCTCTGCATCCATCCCTACCCTCTCTCTGCATCCATCCTTACCCTCTCTCTCTGCATCCATCCCTACCCTCTCTCTGTATCCATCCCTACCCTCTCTCTGCATCCATCCCTACCTTCTCTCTGCATCCATCCCTACCCTCTCTCTGCATCCATCCTTACCCTCTCTCTCTGCATCCATCCCTACCTTCTCTCTGCATCCATCCCTACCCTCTCTCTCTGCATCCATCCCTACCCTCTCTCTCTGCATCCATCCCTACCCTCTCTCTCTGCATCCATCCTTACCCTCTCTCTCTGCATCCATCCCTACCCTCTCTCTCTGCATCCATCCCTACCCTCTCTCTCTGCATCCATCCTTACCCTCTCTCTCTGCATCCATCCCTACCCTCTCTCTGCATCCATCCTTACCCTCTCTCTGCATCCATCCCTACCCTCTCTCTCTGCATCCATCCCTACCCTCTCTCTCTGCATCCATCCCTACCCTCTCTCTGTATCCATCCCTACCCTCTCTCTGCATCCATCCCTACCTTCTCTCTGCATCCATCCCTACCCTCTCTCTGCATCCATCCTTACCCTCTCTCTCTGCATCCATCCCTACCTTCTCTCTGCATCCATCCCTACCCTCTCTCTCTGCATCCATCCCTACCCTCTCTCTCTGCATCCATCCCTACCCTCTCTCTCTGCATCCATCCTTACCCTCTCTCTCTGCATCCATCCCTACCCTCTCTCTCTGCATCCATCCCTACCCTCTCTGTCTAGCCTTTAGCCAGAGTCGCCTATCATTGAGGCCAATCAGATGAGTCCCCTCTGTCTGAAGCCCTCCTAGCCTTCTTAGTCCTCTTAGAAAAGGCCAAACTCAAGGGCAGGGGCCCAGGTTTTAAAAGCCCAGCGGCTCTGCTTTCCTTGGCCACACATACACTAAAATGGGATGAGGCAAAGATTAGCAATTCCCCTGCCGAAGGATGACACATAGATTCGTGAAATGTTCCTATTTAAAAACAAAAACAAACCAATTTGACTTTTACCCACAGTTTCCTGGCTAGTTCCTCCTCTCCTTCTCCTGTTCCTTGCCTGGTTAATTCACATCTGTCACTCAGATGTTCTTCTCCAGTGGTATTTTCTGCCCAATATTCTTTTTTTTTTCAAGATTTATTTATTATTATATGTAAGTACTGTCTTCAGACACACCAGAAGAGGGTGTCAGATCCCATTATGGATGGTTGTGAGCCACCATGTGGTTGCTGGGATTTGAACTCAGGACCTCCGGAAGAGCAGTCAGTGCTCTTAACCACTGAGCCATCTCTCCAGTCCTCTGCCCAATATTCTTGCTAGATGTTCCCACAAGACCTGCTACGTCCCCTCCATAGCTAGACACATTAAAAAGATTTTTTTAAAGGAGTGGAAAGTAAAACTTTGCCTAGCATGTGTGAATCCCACATCCTGTTCCTTTGTGGTGATGCATGCCTATAATTCCAACACTTCAGAGGCTAAGGTAGGAGGATTGCTGACAGTTTAAGACCAGCTTGACTGAGTACCAGTTTGAGGCAAGTCTAACCTATTTAAAGGTCCCTGTCTCAAAAATACAAGCAAATGAAAATGCAATAATTATAATGATGATGATAATAATAGAAAAAGAAAAAGAAAAGAAAGCAGGAAAGAAAGAAAAGAAAAGGAAAGGAAAGGAAAAAAAAGAAAAGAAAAGAAAAGAAAAGATCTCACGGGCTGTGGTAGTGCCTTTGATTTCAGTGCTCACACTCAGGAGAACTCTGTGAGTTCCAGGCCAGACAACTTTACCACAGTGAGTTCCCAGCCAGCCAGGGCCACACAGCGAGATTCTCCTGTAGCACATAGTTCCTTTGTTTTTATCTTTTAGAGGCTCTACAACTTCAGTTTCTTTGTTTTGTTTTGTTTTTTTTTTTTTTTGGTTTTTCGAGACAGGGTTTCTCTGTGTAGCCCTGGCTGTCCCGGAACTCACTGTGTAGACCAGGCTGGCCTCGAACTCAGAAATCTGCCTGCCTCTGCCTCCCAAGTGCTGGGATTAAAGGCGTGCGCCACCACCGCCTGGCCCCCTTTTTTTTTTTACACAAAAACAATCGGCATGTATTTATTTAATATACATTGTAAGGGTTCAAGCAGATTTATTTTTAAAAAAAACAAACAAAACAAAAAGAACAACATAGTTTAAAAATCAAGGAGAAAGGACAGACAGTCTAAGAAAAAAGACAATGCAAAAGAAAGGCGGACAGCTCTTGGCTGGAGACCTGCTCTGAATAGGTCTCTTGCAGGTACTTCTTAAATGCTGTGGGGTTTTTCCAGAGCTCTGCAGAATGTGTGTTCAAAGGGCTATCGATGTTGGGTTCTCCTAGCAGGTTCTGGATAGAGAGCAAGATGGTCCTGACATCATATAGTGCAGACCACTTATCCTTAAGGATGACCAGGTAGATGTTGCCCTGGGTGTCCACGTTGGGGTGGTAGCAAGGTGTGAAGAACTTCACTGTGGGTGTGTTGTAAGGGTAGCCTCTGCCAGCAACAACTAGAAAGAGGTTTTCCCTTTTCCTGAAAGATCACAACCTAGTTTATAGGCACTGAAGCGGCCCTCACTTTCTGAAGCTACATGGAAAATAGATCAGTTCTCAATAAGCGAACTCTGGAAGGCCTGTGGGCAGAGTAACCAGGCTGCCAGGAACTTCCATCTGGAGACAGTTAGGCCATACATACATGGATGTTCTGCGATGTTGTGTACTTTGAAGATGCTGGAACTCTTCCAAGGAAGAGGTTAGCTATTCTTGGAAACAATTCAGTCTTAAAAGTTGTGAATAGCAGTTTGACTGACTGTGGAAAATGGGACAAATTCAGACAGTGGGCAGGCTACAAGGTCTTAGGTTATTTTTATTGAAATCTGGCAGTTTAGGGGGGGTTATTCTCATCTGGCCCATAAAGTTATGATACTTCTCTAGTAATTCTAGAGTAAATCCAGGTGTGTGTGTGTGTGTGTGTGTGTGTGTGTGTGTGTGTGTGTGTGTGACTGCATGTATGCTGAATCCAGAAGACATTGGCATTGCTTCTCAGATGCTATCTACCTTTGGTTTTGAGACAAGGTTGTTTCCTGGTTCTGGGCTTCATCAAGTGGGCTAGGCTGGCTTCCCTGTGAGCCCTGGGGACATTCTGTTTTGGGATTACAAACACAAGCCTGGCTTGTTAGCTTGGCTTCTGTGGATCAAATTCCAATCTTCAAGCTTGCAAGCACTTTACTGACTAAACTATATCTCTGTCACCTTGCTGCTTAGAATGAAAACATCCTCATTGACCTCCTCAACTCTGGGATGTAATTTGTTATTACAAGACCATTCTTGGGTCAGGACAGAGTGAACAGCACTTTCCAGGCCTCCTGTTCAAGCCTGTCCTTTTAAAATGCTGCCCAGGGAAGAAGTTCAACCTGACTGGGAAGAAAACGAGAGGACAGTGCAGGTTTTGGGAAGACCTGCTTCAAAACTGCTTCCGCTGCCTCCTTCCTGTTGGTAGTAGCTTACATCCGGCCCTCAAAACCATTGCTTCTCTCCTAGAAACCTGATCATAAACTACTCTATTTTCTATCAGTAATTGCATGTTTCCGGTCTTGGATGACACTACATGGCTTCTTCATGGTGGGATATCCTATGCCCTTTTGTTCTAGGCATATTAAGACTAAAAACTAGCCTGTTGTATACTTTTTAAAAAAAAAAAGCATAGAATAGAGTTTATTTAAGGCATGGGGAGGGGAGTTAGGAGGGTAGTAGAGGCGGGGGGGGGGAGAGAGAGAGAGAGAGAGAGAGAGAGAGAGAAGAGCAGAGAAGTAGAGGCCAGCCATGAGCACGCGGAAGGGCATGGGGGGTGGGGAATGGGGAGAGAAGGGGGAAGGGGAGAGGGGACAGATGGGGAGTGAAAAAGCAAGAGAGCCTGTTGAACACTTTTAGTCCCAGCACTGGAAAGGTAGGCACTGGTAGATTTCTGTGAATTTGGGGTCAACCTGGGCTGCATAATGAGAACCTATCTTAAAACAAACAAACACACACAAAAACCTTAAAGCTGTTTCTGAAGAAGAGCATAAACAGCAGGATTTCTCTTAGAAAACACTTGTGTTGTCATTAAATCTGCAACATTTCTCCCTTGCTTAAGCCACAAACAAGACCGGCGGCACCCTGGAGGTGTGCTAGGTGCTGTGGGTAGTGTTTGAGAATGGCACATTTCCAAGTTAAGGATGGTTCTAGGGGGACAGCCACATGCAAAGAGGATGCTTTCTCCGTGTGAAACGTGTCACCGGGAGAGAGACTGTCCCCTGAGAAAGGCAGAAGTTCTCCATTACAAAGCGGGGAAAGCGGTTTGACTCTTCCTGCGGTGAACAGGGGTCACAGGTTACAGCTTTCTTTGGCTTTGGGTATAAAAAGCCATCCTGGAGAGCCTTTTGTTGCCGGTGGTGGAGAGTCCTTTGCCCTTTGTTCTCAGTGGTGACAACATTGAGGGGTATTGTTTTGTGTTGCCCCCCCCCCCCGACAAAAGGACACATCTGGGACCAGAAGTTTTGTCTACCCTGCACATACGTAGAGGTCGCTCTAAATTTGTTCCCTGGCTAAAAGAAATTTTCACCGCACTTTCCCGTTTTTTTAGGTCTCTGAGTCTATTTAAGGTAGTGACTCTCAGAGAGGGGTTGACCCTGTTAGGGAGGAGGCAGCCTGGGCTTATTTGGGACAACATACACAATACTTTCTCTTTGAGAGTAACTGTCTTAAATTTTCTTCAAAATACAATGGGCATCGCGGCGCATGTCTTTAATCCTCACTTGGAAGACAGAGGCAAGAGGATCTCTGTGAGTTCAAGGGCAGCCTGGCCTACATAGCAAGTTCTAGGCCAGCCGGGAATGCATATTGAGACCCTGCATCAAACCAAACAAAACCCCAAGTCAAAAACTAATTTTAGCTGGGTGCGATTGCTCCCATTTGTGATCCCAGCACTTGGGAGGCTGAGACAGGAGAAATGCTGTGAGTTCAAATCTCTTATGTGAAAGACTCTGTCTCAAAATACAGTTTTACACAATACACAAATTTTCAACTTGCTGTGGTGGTAGATATCTATAATCCCAGCATGTTGTAATCATGGAATGTTGAATGTCAAGCCAGGCTAGGCCACACAAAAAGAGCCCATTTCAAAAAGTCAGCCCTGCCCTCCATTTCTGAAAGGCCCAGGGAACATCACAGAAGAGGGAGGGAACAGAGTCTAAGAGCCAGTAAATGGGAATAGCACATGTTCCTGACCTGCTATGGTTGCCAAACTCATGAACTCACTGCAATCTTGGTCATTCATACAAGACCTGCACAAAGTCAAAATCAAGCCAGTCAAAAAGTCCACTCCTGGGGTTGGAGTCATGGTTCTGAGAACTGCTAAGAGCACTGGCTGCCCTCCCAGAAGACCAGAGACAGATTCCCAACACCCACAAGGCCTCCCACAACCATCTGTGACTCTAGTTTCATGGCATTTGGTGCCCTCTTCTGGTCTCTCCCTGTACTGCATGCCTGGGATGCTCAGCCGTACACACAACTAAAAATGAAAAAAGGATAACCTAAAGGATAATGCTAAAGTCCTAGCATTTGGGAGGGAGCTGGGGCTCTGTGAGTTTGAGGCCACCCTGCTCTACAGAGTGACCTTACAAGCTGAGCTATTGGCAGTTAATGACCACTGGAGAATTAAGGGATATGGCGCTAGTAGGCTGCCCAGGCTCCAGGGGGTGGCCTCACGTCCATGTGCGATAGATAGCACTAATTTGATTCAGGAGACTTCTTCTTTTTTTTTTTAATAAGTTGTGAAGTTGAGAGGACTAGGTATTATAGGGCACTAAAGGGGGGAAGTGGGGGATAACATGATTAAGATACATATATGAAATTTTCAAAGAATAAATTTAAAATATTACATTTAAACAGCAAGGGAGACAAGCAAACAAACACAAACAAACCAAAACATCAGCCAGAAATGAAAATGCCTGTGATCCTAACACTGGGGGGAGGGGGGGAGACAGGAGGATGAAGAGTTCAAGGCTAAGGTGCTGGAGAGAAGACTCCATGATTAAAAACACAGGCTGCTCTAACAGAAACCCAGGGTTGGGGTCCCACTGCCCAGATGGCAGCTCACACCACCTATGATTTCAGTTCCGGGGGATTTGGTGACTTCTGTGGGCACTGCATGTGTGGGCACCACATGCATGCCAACACTTATGGGCATAGAATAAAAATAAATATTTAAAAAAGAAAAAAAAAACATTTTAAGTGACATGAATTTGAAAGGATTTGTCATAAACTGCCCCGCCAATGTAGATGTTATTATTCCTGCATGCTGCCTCTTTTTTTGTTAAATAAAATGGATGTCTGAGGTCACAGCATCTCAGTTACATATTGATGTAGATCATGCCTGGCAAAGCAGTGACTCCAGGTCCTTCCTGAGCTGTTTCAGATCCTCACTTTGTTCTCTCGCTTGCAGTAACAGTGGGGACGGATCGCTTGTTCTGAGCTGAGAGCTGTGCAGACTCTTACATGCACCCTCTCTTTCATGTTGCTATTGTTTTCTCCTTCTGTTCACCCCATATAATCCTCAAAACAATGCTGCAAAGGAAAACTATTCCTAACCCTTTTCACAGATGTGGTGACAGCTGTGGTGAGTGACGTTAGGTCACATACCAAAGATTCAGAAGTCAGGTTTTGAACCAGATAGAAAGACTCTTGGAAGCTAGGAGTGGTGACTCATGACTGTGATCTTAGCACTCAGAGCTGTGGCTGGAAGATGGTCAGGAGTTTGAGGTCAGCTTTGGCTACATAGTAAGTTCTAGGGCAGCTTGGGCTACAATGTGAAACCCTGTATCAAAAATTTTAAGAAGATACTTTGTAACTTCTGTGTTTGAATAGTAAATGCAGATTTTGTTTTGTTCAGAGTTTGTCTTTTTGGTTTTTTTTTTTGGGGGGGGGGGAGGTTGTTTGGTTTGGTTTGGTTGTTGTTAGCTGAAGCAGGAGGGCTCTAGAGATGGCCAGGAATAACTTAGCCAGATAAAATTAGCTCACTGGCAGAACATGTGCTTAGCATGTTCAAGACCTGGATTCAACCTTAAGCACAAAAAAGAAAAATAAAAAATCAAATCTACTCACCACCAACCCTGCAGACCCAATTAAAGTTGAGCTTGAGATAATTCTTAAGCAATAACTTTTTAAAGGTATGTAAATCCCAAGTGCTGCACAAAGCACACTTCATACTTACCCTAAGAAATTGCTTGTTGTTGACCTTAAGTTCAATTTAACTGGATAGTCTGTATTTTTATTTGCTGAGTCTAGAAGTCACAGGTACGAGGGTGCTGCAAAGTGGCGATCACTGTGGTTTGATGTTTATGTATTTGTAGGTTTGGATTTTTCTTTTTCTTTCAAGATTGACAACTGTGTAAATAAAATCCACACTTTGGTTCAAACATCTGTTTCTTTATATTGAGTTGGGTTTTGGAGACAGGGTCTTGCTGTCTAGCTCAGGCTAGCCTCACACTTGTGGTAATGCTCCTGCCTCAATCTCCCAAGTGCTGAGATCACAGTTGTGAGCCACCACGCCTGGCCTTGGTTTGATGATCTTAAGTAGCATTCGTTTTGATTCTAGAATCAGATAGTACTTCCAAAAGATTTAAGAAGCACTGTCGTTGGTTGAACAGATGGTTTTGAAGTCTGAAAGGAGATAAAAGAGACAAAATCAAATGGCAAAAGCATCTTGGTTGTCTGGGGCTGCTTCCTCTGCGGAGGAGGGATGGGGAGACAGAACAATAGAAGCCATGGGTTAACCACAGAGCACCTTCAGGTTGCTTTGTCAGGACCTAAGGATGAAAGGGCACAGCATTGAGACAGAAGCCCTTTGTAATGCTCTGCTTGGGAAACTTGGCTGTCTCCCATTGTCCCGATTCCTTTAAGGCTTGGATAGAACTTATTTTCAGTTTAATGACAAGTCACTGTCCTGTGGATGATTCCATTTTGATTTTAGACTGGTGTCCTATTTAGGCTTTCTAGTGCTGTGATGAAACACCATGACCAAAAGCAAGTGGGGTGGGGTGGGGTGGGGGTGGGGGTGGGGTTGGCTTATACTTCCACACCATATTTACTCACTGAAGGAAGTCGGGACGGGGACTCAAACAGGACAGGAGCCTGGAGGCAAGAGCTGAGGCAGAGGCTATGGGTGGCTGCTGCTTACTGGCTTGCTCAGCCTGTTTTCTTATAGAACACAGGACCATCAGCCCCAGGATGGTACCGTCCACAATGAGCTCGGCCCTACCCCAGCAATCACTAAGAAAATGGCCAACAGTCAGATCTTGTGGAGGCATTTTCTCAAGCTTGCATCAAGTTAACATAAAACTAGCCAGTACATTTGGTCTGTTGAGGTCTAGGGAGAAAGCCTACTTCCAAAGCATAGACTCTGGTAATCCTTATTCAAGATATATATTTTATGAAAGTTTAAGCCAGACAGAGGTGTAGTTGCAGTGTACACAATATACTGGTAACTCTTAAGTGCGAATGCCCACATCTGCCCTGAGGTTTGAAGTCTGTCTGAGCCATATAGTAAGACCTTCATGACTATCAGCAAATGTCTCTCTATACACATTTTCCCTTAGGAATTAAGAATTCTAAGCTGAATCCAGTTTCTCTACAAAGTAAAATAGGAAACTTTGCCCAGGGCCCATTAGCTTCCCCCATACCACTTTGAAATATACATATATAATATAATAATATACCACGGTCTCATATAACCCAGGTAGTTCTTAAACTTGTCATGTAGCTGAATATAACCTGGAACCTGGAACTCCTGATCTTTCTGCTTCTGCCTCTCAAGCACACTAGAATTACAAGTGTGTGCCACCATGCTAGCCCCCGTGTGTGTGTGTGTGTGGTATGTGTGGTGTGTATGGTGTGTGTGGTGTTTGTGTAGTGTGTGTGTGTGTGTGTGTGTGTGGTATGTGTGGTGTGTATGGTGTGTGTGGTGTTTGTGTAGTGTGTGTGTGTGTGTGGTATGTGTGGTGTGTATGGTGTGTGTGGTGTTTGTGTAGTGTGTGTGTGTGGTGTGTATATATGTGGTATGTGTGTGCATGAGTTTGTGTATGTGGTGTGTGGTGTGTGTGTATGTGTTTTGTTTTATTTTCATTGCTGTTTGTATAGGTGGTGACAGGGATTGAACATAGGATCTTGTGCTGGCTAGGCATGTGCTTTCCCACTGAGAGCTCTTCCAACACCCCTCCCCCCACTTTTTCAGTTTTGAGACAGGGTCACTCTGTTCCCAAGTCTGGCATTGAACTCACTTGACCAGCCTGAGCCAGGCTTGCATTTTTTCATCTTGTTGCTCCAGCCTCCTAAGTAGCTGGAATGACCGGCCAGGCCTTCATTCCAGTTTTTAAAACGCTGACAAACTACTCTTTTTCATGACATTATTTTATTGACTGAGTGTGTGTAGGTAGGTGTGTGTAGGTAGGTGTGTGTAGGTAGGTGTCGGTGGATGTGCGCATGCCTGTGTGTGTGAAGGTCAGAGGATGACTTTTCACATTCATTTCTCTCCTGGGATACAGGTTCCCAGGATCAAACTCAGGCCATGAGATTTGGTGGTACTTGCCTTTACCGACCAACAACCATGCCAGCCCCTGGTGAAATATTCCTGTGCTTTAACAAACTTGGTTATTTGCTAAGATGCCCTCTTCCTCAAAGCCAGTCATGATGAAGCACACTGGGCTTGTCAGGTACTCAGGAGGCAGAGCAAGACAATCTGCTGTGAGTTCAAAGCCATCCTCAGATATATAACAAGACACTAAAAACAAAACAAACAAATAATAATAATAATAAAACCCCACAACTTTTCAGAGTGATTTCCTTCTAAAATAGACAGCACTGGCGTGGATATTTCTAGCAACAGTTCTGAGACATTCACAGAAGTGCCCATCTGTGTATCCAGGTATTTTCTCTATGCTCGGGTAGAGCATTCCTGTAGTGGGAGTGTCTGATGACAGGAGGGCTCTAGAAGCTGTCTCTCAGCATTATCTGCGTCTTCTGAGTCCACCCCGGGGGGAGTTTCGTGTGTTATCTTAACAATGATTTGCTCCAGCTGCTTTGGAAACAAGGTTCCTGCGTAAGAGTCAGGGTCTGTGGCTCCCAGCAGAACGGACTGATGAGTCAAGCAGGCCAGACTCGGAAGCCACAGACAGTGACCTCGGAAACCACTGGTCTGAAGTGCTGTGGAAAGGTGTGGCCAAACTGGATCCCACCAGGCAGGGAACTGGGGTGTCTGCGCAGCTCCTGCGTGTCTGTTATCGCTCCAAGTGATCAGAAATGATTCCGAAAGCCTGAGTGGCATTTCTGTGGCCATTTACCCTGAACCCCATGTTTCTGAAATAGCGCAAAGGCCTCAAGCCCCAGCCCAAGCCTCAGAACAACTACCGTATTCACTGGAGAGTTTATCTTGCTTCAGAAACACTGAAGGCTGTGTACGTGAGCAGCTAGTGCCCCTCCCTCACCTTACCCATCTCCTTTACCCACTGTTTAGGATCTGCTGTAGTAAAAACCGTGGTTAAACATGTACTCTATGGGCCAAGAAAGTGGCTCAGCGGCAGAACACTTGCCTAGCACACAAGGGCCAACTGGGAACCAAACAAAACAAAACAAAACAAAACTTGCAGTGAAAATCAGGATATTCGTGTAAATTATTTGTCTTTTGTTTTGTGTCTCTTGTAACCTAAGCTAGCCCCAAACTTACTATATAGCTGGGGCTGCACTTGAACTCCTAATCTTACTGCTTCCACCTCTCAAGTGCTGGGATCACAGGCGTATACCACCATATCCAGCTGTAGTAAATGTATGTAGAGACTGGAGAGCTGGCCCAGCAGCCATACGATGGCTTACAAATAGTTCCAGGGAAACCAACAACTTCTTCTGCTTCTTCTGACCTCTGTGAGCATGAATACATGTGTGTGTGTGTGTGTGTGTGTGTGTGTATGCAAAACGTCCATGTATAAAATGGTCTCTTAGAAATTAAAAATAGGTGCTAGAGAGAGGCTTAAGAACTTAAGAACACTGGCTGCTCTTCCAGAGAACCCAGGTTCAGTTCACAGTGCTACCCACACGACAGTTCACAACTATTTATTACTCCAGTTTCAGAAGATCCAACACCCTTTCTAAGACACATATGCAAGCAAAGCACTTGAATTTAAAATATATATTTTTAAAACTAAAAATAGAGGAAAGAAGCCAGGAGTAATGGCACACACCTTTAATCCCAGCATTCTGGAGACAGAGACAAATGATTCTCCGTGAATTCAAGGCTAGGCTGGTCCAAAAAATGAGTTCTAGGCTACACCATGAGACTTTGTTTCAAATACCGAACAGAAAAGGAAGAGAAAGCATATATACTCAGACAAGATGATTGCTTCACTAGCTAGAACAGGCTGCTAACACACACACACACACACACACACACACACACACACACAACACACACACACACACCTCCACCCTCCTGCTTCATCTACCTGACTGAATACTGGAGACAGCACAAGCATTTGGAAGCTCGCACTACTGCTCCCAGGCAGCCAGACTAGTTCTGTTGCAGGGGAGGATATCATTACTGGTCATAAGTCTTAGAGAAGATAAAGGAGGATTTGGAGGCACAGAGAGGCTGAGCAACTTTCCCAAGCTCACACAGTGATGGAGCAGGACTCAAATCCAGCTCTCTGCTCCTGGCTCTCCCTCTTCCTCTCCCTCTCCCTTTCCTCCCTCTCCTCCCTCTTCCTCTCTCTTCTTCCTTTCTCCTGACATTCTGCTGTATTGTAAAATAAGAATGACTTTAGTTCCCTGGAAGTTAATCTCAGCTCTAGCTGTCATATTGCTGACATTCTGATTTGTCCTCAGCCAAACAAGGGAGAAAAACAATAAAAAGCACAAGCCTGTGACAGGAGCACGAGAGCAGCCCCGCCCTGGCACATGAGCTCCCTGCTCTACCTCCTCTGTGCCTCCGTCTTATCTCCGCCTGCCTATGAATTACTTAGCAGCCAGGAGCCTCATGCTGGAGACACAGGGCTCTAGGAGGAATGATAAGATGAAAACACTCCTAAGACAAGACGTTGTTTGTCTGGGTTTACTTGTTTTGTTGCAATGTTCTATTCCGTTTTATGATCTTCAACCAGAAGGTTGCTGGGATTATAAACCTGTAAAGTCTACATCTGTTGATTGTAGTTTCTTTTTCTTTTTAATGTCTGAAAATTAGATTGATTGGTTGATTGATTGATTCGTCTCTGTGTGTGTGTATGTGCGTGCATGTGTGTGTATGTGCGTGCATGCATGCACATGTGTGCACATCTCATGAATACACATGTGGAAGTCAGGATAACTTATGGGAGTCAGTTCTCTCCTTCTACTTTGTGGGTCCCTAGGATTAAACACCAGCCATCAGTCTTGGTGGTAAGTGCCTTTATCTATAATACCATATGCTGCCGGCACAACTACTATGGTTTTTAAGTGATTTTTGTGTCAACCATGGTCCCAATCTGACAAGATCTAAAAACAAAACAAACAAATAAACAAAAACAACCCCCCAAAACAAAACAAAACCCTTTTTTAAAAAAGAAGTTTATGTGTGAGGTTGTTTTCCCTGTAAGTATGACTGTGCACATGTCAGCTGAGGCCAAAAGAGGGTGTCAGATCCTCTGAACCTGAAGTTATCGGTGGTTGTGGCTTGATGTGGATTGGAGAAGTAAACCCAGGTCCTTTGCAAGAGCCACAGATGCTCTTAACAACTAAGCCAGCCACATTAAAAAGAAAAAAAAGGCAATGATTATTGCCTCTGCAATAATCAGGACTATTAAGATTTTAAATGCCAATGTAGTCTTCTATTTCTCCTGATATGACTAAAAACCTTCACAATTCTTTCTATAATTTAACAGTCTGTACTTGAAAAGTTCAGAGGGAGGGAAAAGCTTGGAAATGACTAAGAAAATGGCAGGTTCTTATTTTGTTTTTCTAGGAATCAAACGCAAGGCTTTGTTTGTACTAGTCAAACACTCTGTCATCTGAGTATATTGCCAGCCTGTTGCCAGGCATGCTATCGAATGCTTTTGATCCCAACACTTGGGAGGCAGAGGTAGGAAGATCTCTGTGAGTTCAAGGCCAGCAAGATCTACTTAGGAAGTTCCAGGACAGCCAAAACTGTATAGTGAGACCCTGACTTAAAAACAAACAAACAAAACATAACAAAAGCAAACCAAAAATCAAAAACAGACTATATTGGCACCTGTCTGTAATTCCAGCACTTGGGAGGCTGAGACAGGCTTTCCAGGAGTTTGAAGTTAGCCTGTGTTACAAAAGAACAAGCAAAACTCCAAACCCAAAGACACCAATAAACTAAAATATAATTCTCCAGACAGGGGCAGTGTGGCTCAGAAGCACAGTGTTCGCTCACTCTGCTTTTGATTCCCAGCACCAAAAACAAAACCAGTCCCAAGCTAACAAAAGTCTCCATCTTCCTTAACACGGAGAAAAGAGTTAAGCATCGTTGGAATCAGAAGGTGGATTCTCACGAAACCCAGGTCACTGATGAGGATTCTTGATGATGATGGTTAGAAAACTTTCTTGTTGGCTTGTGGGTGCTGGCTTAGCCAAGGGTGTGAGCAGACTGCGTTCATTCCAAGTATATGAAACATCTTCTAAGACTTGCAGCATGGTCCTTAAAGAGAACTTTGTCCTGTACTGTCTGTCTCTCCTGTAGGACATCACCTCTGCAGTGCTCACTAGAGTTTTCAAATGCTTCACTAGTTAAACAAGATAAAAGTGTCAGCCACGACACAGATTGCTTAGACTGTCTAGGACTTCATTGGTAATTACCAAATTAATACATGACTATGTTCATATTAAAAACAAATGAGCTCACGGGCCGCTGCAGGGGAGACAGGAGAAGCCCACCAGCATCTTGTATTACTACTTGTGCAGGTCCCCTTTCCTCCATGGTCTCTTTTTGGACAGAGTCTTCTTGTAACCCAGTCTGGCCTTGAATTCACTTGCTATGTAGGGAAGGATGACCTTGAATTTCTCATTCTTCTGACTCCACCTTCTGAGTGCTGGGATCTCAGGGGTGCACTACCATGCCCAGTTGATTATTTATTTATTTGAGACAAGGTAGCCTGTTGCCTAAATTAGCTTGAAAGTCACTATATAGCTGGCATTGGCTTCAGTTTTGAGATCCTTCTGCCTGTGCTTCCTAAAGGCTAGGGTTATATGAATGTGTGTGTGGTTGGTTGGTTGGTTTGTTGGTTGGTTTGATTTACTTTGAAATAGGGTCTCCAGTAGCTCATACTGGCTTTGAACTTGCTAGATAGCTCCTGTCTCTACCTTCTAAATTCTGGGATTACAAGCATGGGCTACTCTGGCTAGTTTAGTTTATTGTTTTGGTCTTCATCGTAGGGATTCCGGCCTGTGGCTTTTTCCTTTTTCTTTTTTCTTTTAGAGAAGGACTAACTGTGCCTGCCTGACCTGACACTGCTCAGGTAGTCCTTGAACTTCCACGAGTGTGCCATCCTATTCTAGGGCCAAGGGTGCTGTGATTGGCCACATGGGCCACCTCACTTGGCTTTCCTGGGTGTGTTTTTAAAAGAGCCATTTTTAAAAGGTTGAATCAAGCTGCCTGTGGTGGTGCAAGCCTTTAATCCCAGCACTCAGGAAGCAGAGGCAGGCAGATCTCTGTGAGTTCAAGGCCAGCCTGGTCTACAGGGTGAGTTCCAGGACTGCGAGGCTGAACAGAGAAACAAACCCTGTTTCAAAAACACAAAACAAGCCGGGCGGTGGTGGCGCACGCCTTTAATCCCAGCACTTGGGAGGCGCACGCCTTTAATCCCAGCACTTGGGAGGCAGAGGCAGGCGGATTTCTGAGTTTGAGGCCAGCCTGGTCTACAGAGTGAGTTCCAGGACAGCCAGGGCTACACAGAGAAACCCTGCCTCGGAAAAAAAAAACACAAAACAACAAAACAAAATAGTTGGGTGAATGGAATCAGGTGGCCACTTCCTTATGTCAGAGTTTGGCGGAGGAGAGACCAAGTGTGAGGATTCAGGAAAAGGAAATAAACATGGAATAAGCAGGAAAGAACTTCTCCGGGCACAGGAAGTAAGAAACCCTGGAGAGAAAGCAAAGGAAAGTCAATCCTAGCAAAGTGCCAGGATCGAGAGTAAACAGCCCTGGAGCCAAGTGCTCTCAGAGGAAACTGTCCCTGTCCTGTCCGCTTCCCTCCCCCTCCCTCCTGGGGTGACTGTGCTTCCCAAACCAGGCTGTGGGCAGCACCAAACGCAAACGTGACACGTAACACACTCTCACGCATACTCACACATGTGCATTCATACACATGGAAACACACACACGTCACACACCTACACACGTGTGCACACGGGAACCTTATGACTCCTATTCGTTGGTCCCCTCTACTGTTCCTTTTGGAAGAGTTAGTTGTTTTTCTTTTTTTTAGACAAGGTAAGGTTTTGGTTTTGGTTTTTGGTTGTTTTTTTTTTTTTGGTTTTTTTTGTTGTTGTTGTTGTTTGTTTGTTTGTTTTTTTCTGACATGGTCTCACTCTGGCTCACAAAAGTTTATTAATACAGTCCTGGCTGGTCTCAGATTCATGACAGTCCTCTAGCCTCTGCCTCACAGATGCTGGGATTATAAACCTGAGATAACCACACTCAGCTGTTTTCTTGTTTGTTTGTTGTTGTTGGTTTTTTGTTTTTTTGTTTTTTGTTTTTCGAGACAGGGTTTCTCTGTGTAGCCCTGGCTGTCCTGGAACTCACTCTGTAGACCAGGCTGACCTTGAACTCAGAAATCCTCCTGCCTCTGTCTCCCGAGCGCTGGGATTAAAGGTGTGCGCCACCACTGCCAGCTTTCTTGTTTGTTTTGAGAGTCAGTCTTGGTGCATTGCCTGGACTGGCCGTGAATTTGAGATTCTCCTGTCAAGAGATTTCTGGATTCTGTTACCATGCCTGGCTCCAGAAAAGTGGTCTTATTTTTAATTTGTATTTGTTTTTGTGTTCATTTGGTGGTTCTAGAGGGATGGGGGCAAACAGCTGCTTCAACACACTTGAGTGAAGACTGGTCCTCTTCTGTCAGGGAAGAATACATCAGCTAAGGATGCAGCTTCGAGTCAGGGACACACATGGATCCAGGGATCCTGACCACCAGGTCATCTGAATTAACTCAGACAATCACAGTGATAAATGTCCTCACATCTTTTTTTTTTTTTTTTTTTTTTTTTGGTGGTGGTGATGGAGCAATAGGGTTTCACTATGTAGCACTCAGGCTGACCTCAGATTTACTAGGAAACCATCCAGTGCTGAGAAAGGAAACCTCCTAGCTGATGCTTTTTCATCTCAGCCTTTGTTAGAAGAATGAGATGGTAAATTCTCTTTCATTGTGGACAGTCTTGGCCTCTTTGGATGTTCAGATCAGCTCTCTGGGACAGTCTCAGGTCTATTTGTTTGTTAGTTTGTTTGTTTTTGCTTTTTAAGACAGGCTTTCTCTGTGTAGCTCTGACTGTTCCCGAACTTACTCTGTTGCCCTTGAACTCAGAGAGCAGCCTGTCTCTGGGATCAAAGGTGTTTGCCTCCACAGTCACATGGCAAATCTTATGTCTTCTTTAACTTCTCTTCTCTAAGCTTGGGGCACCTGTTCACTTCCACGGCTAGGCCATTGTGGACTTAGTTCATTTTGCTTGGTTTGGAGGAAGGGGAGGAAAGGTTCTGTTGGCCCACATCTAGTCTGAGTGGCTTGTCTATCACTTTCTATATCTTACCTATTGAGTCCCTGGATGGCCACTCCTGCCAGAGGCATTGTTTAAAGAGAGCGAGCAGTTGAGAGGCATCACAAGAGAAAAATGTTCACCTAGCTGGTAGTGAAAGAAATCTCCCCTCTCCCTAAAACAAAGCAAAACCCCATGGAAACTGTCTACCACCGACAGCCATCTGTCCTGGACAATGTAGGGCTTTCACAAGCAAGTAACATTTATTCCTTCAGGTTATGTTGCATCCATGGGAGTAGGAGCCATTTATTTTCTCTCATACCTGCTAAAGCACATCTAGGAGAGGAGATGTGCTTGTTTGTAAAATGCTCAGCCTTAGTAACTGTTATTCTGGAGTTGGGGACATAGTTTGGCCAGTAAAATGTACTCTGTGCAAGCAAGAGGACTTAAGTTTGAGCCCCAGAACCTACATACAAAAACCAGGCATGGTGGGGCATACTTGTAAATCCCAGCACTTGGGAGCAATGACAGGAAGGTTCCTGAGGTCCTCTGGCTGACCAGGCTAGCCTCTTGGAATGACATTCAGGATTGACCTCTGGCTTCTGCCCACACGTGTACACGAGTACACGAGCACACACACACACACACACACACACGGAGTTAAAAACAAACACGATTTAAAGGCCTTAAAGGTCTTTCCATTACATAGGAAATTTAAGACCAGCCTGAGCTGATCATGGTGGCACACACCTTTAATCTCAGCACTCGGTGGGCAGATACAGGTGGAATGCTGTAACTCTGAGGACAGTCTGGTCTACATAGTGAGTTCCAGGAAAGCCAGAGATACATAGAAAGACTCTGTCTTTAAAAACTCACCACTACCCCTAAATCAAACAAACAGAAAGATCAAGATATGGGAGACTCTGTTTTTATTTTTTAAGGAAATGTGTAAGATGGCTTTGTGGGTAAAGCCTGATGACCTGAGTTGAACCCCTGGGAGCCATATGGTTATACATGGTAGATTAAGCAGCAGAAGGTACTGTGGCACGCCAGGGCCAAGGTGTGCACCATGCATCAGATCTCAAGAGAGAGACTTATTGGGGGCATGGGGGAGGTTGCACACATACACACATTAAAAAATATCAAAAAGGAGTTTAAGCATGGTTACTTCTTCAATATTTTGAAAAGTAACAGAAAAAGTTTTTCAATATAATATCAGCATGCATTGAACAAGCTTTTTTTTTTTCCTGGCAGTGTTACCATGGGTTTTTTTTTCCCCTATAGAATGCTCTAAACTTTCAAATTAAATAGAATATTGACATTGCTTTGGAAAAGAAATAATTCAGCATTTACTCAATTCTAATGATGAAGCAAATCTCTCTCTCTCTCTCTCTCTCTCTCTCTCTCTCTCTCTCTCTCTCTCTCTCTCTCTCCCTCCCTCCCTCCCTCTCTGAGACAGGGTTTCTCTGTATAGCCCTGGCTATCCTGGAACTCGCTCTGTAGACCAGAACTCACAGAGAGGTCGCCTCCCCGGCACAAGTGCTGAAGTGCTGGGATTTAAGGTGTGGGCCACCACTGCCCAGTAATGAGACCAATTTCCTTAGTAACTTTTATGCTTACTAATTGAGGCCTATATGAGGAGAGGGAGATGATGAAATACTTGCCAAGATGGGGTCTGTATAGAACATCACCTCCGTTTGATTTTGGAAACCTTCTTTGTCTAGTCCATGGGCCATAAGTAGCCCCCCTCCCCAACATATTCCTTGCAGGAGCATTCTCATGTGATATTTATGTATTCAAAATAGTTCAGGATATAGGACACACAATATCTTTCTTTCTTTTTCTGTTCTTTCTTTTCCTTTCCTCTTTGAGGTAAGATCTCACACTGTACCTCAGGTTAGCTCAGAACACATCAGATTGTAGCCCAGGACAGCCCAGAACTCTCCAGGTTAGTGTCTAAGTGATAACAGGGTCTCCGCCTTTGCCTCTCAAGGGCTGAGATTATAGACTAGGGAGGGAGGAAGATGCTAGTCAGTAATAAATACCACTGAAATCCAATAGTGTCTAAAATTACGAAAAACCAATGGTGAAAGGCAGGCATAGTGGCCTCTTCAGACCAGCCAGGACTACAGAGCAAGAGCCCAAGCAAACAAAGCAAAACAAAATGTCGTCCTAGACAATCTCTCTCTAAATGCCAAGGGAAAGTCTGGTTTCAGACCGAGGACAAGGGGCTGAGGTACATATTTTACATACCAAGGCAGACCTGGCCTCCAGGTTCTCCCAGCATCCCTCAGTCCCTACCTGGCATATCCTGCGCCCAACCCTGAACTTTCCAGCCCAGGGACTGAGCCACCCTTCCCCTCCAGAGGCTCTTCCCTATACAATCCAGACATTTCGGTCTCTCCTCTTCTCTCTCTACCCCCTTCTCTCTCACTTCACTATCCTCCCTTCCCCCATGGTGACTTTCCTGGTCTTGGTCTTTGGGACCAGTAAACTCGCCCACCCGAGAGCAGCTTCCCAATAATCCTGCCTTTAATATAATCTAATGTTTTAAATTGGTTCATCGGTGGTGGAGAAATAAAAGTCTCCTTGGAGGACTTTTAGAAATAAAAGTCTCTTTGGAGGACTTTACCGAGTTCCCTGAGTCAGCGTTGGGGAAGTGTTCAGGCAGGAGAAAGCCCTTCTCACTGGAGGTCTGGTTCCCTGGTCCTTAAGTGAAGGGAAATCCCGTCCTGATTTCACTTCCCTAACCTCCGGAGTTCCCAGATTTCCAATACAAAGAAGGTTAGGGAAGTCAAATCAGGCTGGGGACTAGACTTTTCCCCGTCTGTGTTTGTCATTCAAACAGACTTTAAGAAGTTGAGCCTGGGGCCCTGAGATTGTGGGCGGGGGAGGGGACAGCTAGGGAGAACTGGGAAAGCCCCAGGGACTGTAAAGGAATCAGACTTGGATCACTGGGGAAACGCTTCCCTAGTGAAAAGTCGAATCTGACTAAAGTGGAGTACTTTTATGTGATTTTTTTCCTCTGCAGACAACTTGCCCTAAAGCCGAGTAAGACGCACGATAGTTTACTTTTTGAAAATGCTGTTTTCTGTGTGGGCCGTTTATGGGTATATTGGTGTCCTCTCTAAGGACTTCTAGACTGGTCGGTTCTCAAAGGGTCATTAACATTATTTAAATTTTCATGGTGGGGGAGGGGACGACAGACTGAAATTTCACCTCTCTGAAATGAGGGATGGCTGGCCACCTGCCTAATGGAGCCAAACCCTTAAGCATCAGCTGCTTCCTTCCCCAGCTCTGGCATTGTTAACAGACACGCTTTGACACCACGAAGCTGCCGACCGACCGCTGCACAGGCACAGCAGCCTGAAGGATGGACGAACCAAAGATTCGCACCTCAGCCTTTGGACCACATTAAACTCTTAATATAACTAAGAAACACTTCCCAGCCAATCCCTCTGTGTTGGCTCTTACCCAGGGGCCAGTCATGGCTTTCTCCCCCTGAGTTAGGGACTCAGTGAACGTGCACAGGCATCCACACACTTCCACACGCACTCATACACATAAACACATGCGGCAACGCCTTCGCAGACACCCACCCATGCTCTAACTCAGACACGCGGCGCCCTCCCCAGTTAGGAAACATTCTCTTGCCATTTCTCCCATCACTTCGGTTTCACGCAGGCATACATACATTCATTCATCCATTTCTTAAGGCTTATGTTCTGTTCCAGCTACCTACCAAGAGGAGGTATGCGTGGATAGGGAGGAGCCATGAAAAAGGAGGGCGGACCACCGGCCTGGAGTGAGGCGGGCCCGGATGGGTGGGCGGGGCTCCCGGGTGCCAGGCGAGCCTAGAGGCTGCTGCTCTGGGCAGATGCGCTGGCCCCAGGTTGGGGCTGTGCCGCGTCTTTCCCTGGACGTCGGGAGCAGCAGGCGGCAGCCGCACCACGCTGGAGCGGAGCCGGAGGACTGCGCCCTCGGAACTGGCGCCTAGAGGTGGGTGTCTAAGTTGGGGCGTGGCGGTTCGGAACTCGGGTTAGAGCACTCTCCGGTACCGGGAAAAGGTGGATCGTGAGGGGGCTCAGAGTCTTCAAGTCTGTGTCTAGTGGTTCCTGTCTGGGAAGCAATTCGAGCTGGAAAGGTCCATGTGCCTTTGATTGTCTTCGGTTTGGGGCAGGGCCGGGCTTATTCGATACTTATATATGCTTTAAAAAATAAACAGCCCCACCTTCCGCCGAGTTATACAGGAAAAACGGTGAAATCAGATGTGGCAGTGCCAGCAGGGGTAGACGGAGCCACCGAGGTCAGTTAGCCACAAGGGCTCGGGTCCTGCCTGCTGGGGTGGCGGTGCTGGCGGCATCTGTAGAAATCCATAGCTTTGCAAAGAAACTGAGGCCTAGGGGGCTCAGCCGGAGCGGTTTTGGACTGGAGTCTAGGCTACTGAACTCCTTAGCGGGTGGAGGAAGCAACGGTTCTGAAGGGCAGGAAGGTTGGGGTTCGAGCTGAGCAGGTTCGTCTGTCCTGGGGCTCGGCCTTGAGGAGTTCGAACTGCGGTTTCATTTTGAGTGAAGCCCGGGTGAGAGTCTCTGGGAATACTTTGAGGGGAATTTTAGGAGCAGGTCGCGGAGGAAAGTGCCACCGGTAAAGTCCGTAAAGGAGGCACCCTGGCAAGGATAAGAGCAGAGAGACTCTGGCAGCCCTGGGAAATTCTAGAGAAAGCCAGTGGATTAGAAGAGACTGAAACGAAGCCCGTGAGAACGGGAACCCGCACTGGAGAGCAGAGGCGCAGGTGGCCGGATGAGAGCGGGTGAGGGTCGGAACAGCCAGTGATGAGCCAGACGGGCTGGGCTAGCAGCTGGGTCGCCGAGCTCCGCGCTGCACAGATGAAGACACTACTCACCAGGCCTGGCAAGCCATCATCCCAAGCATCTGTGAAAAGGATGACAGCGGGTTCTCTCCTCAGACCCGGTAATGGCTTGTCCCCAGAGATTACATACTGGGGACTTTGACAAATCAGCACCTTTCCCTGAGTCCATTCCAAACCCTGGGGCTATAATCCAGCAAATTTACTACTGGCATTTGATTGTGAAAACGGATTTTATCTGCCGTGTTATATCGTTGAATCTATAAACAAGTTTTACTTCTCTCCGGAAGCTCTTTTTGTCTCAGCACGTGCTCACGGGCGCCGGGAGGGTGAAGAGGTATTCATGCTATGCACCTGCCGCCAGCCAACGTACCTGGGACGGGCTTGTCTTTGTTCTGATGAGTTCTCTTAAGCATCACTCTTGCCTCCCTCGCAGCATTTCCATTTTAACCAAACATCCTTTCTTTCTCTAAGTCTGGCGGCATTCCCGGTTTTGACCAATTAGATTTTATAGTATGATGGGAAGGAATTCATTATTTCTTAACATAGATGTGCATGTTCTGATCAGCTGTCTACTGCTTGCTCTCCACTCTCTTTTTTTTTTTTTAAGAGAATCCTCTTCCTTGGATAGGGGAACCTCAAGAGTACTGTGGAACACACCCCCCCCCAAATACACACACACACGCACACACACACCCCTACCCCGAGTTAGCTGTGAGCCAGGAGTATCAATCGTAACCCTGCCTACGTCTTCATCTCCGCCCCAGCAGAGTGGATGGTGGAGTTCTGTCTGGTTTCTGGGATGCTGAGGTGCAATCGTGAACAGCTTGGCTGGTCTTTGAGTTAGGACAAACATTTTGTAATTCCCATTATCTCATAGCTCCGGCATGACAGTTGGCGGTGCTTTCTGCCTGTGGAGTGCGGAGTGGTGTTGTCAGAATTCATTTAACTTTCATAAGTGGTTTGTTCTGACCCAGTAGCCCGAGGATCTCCAGTGAGTAAGGTGAAGCAGGCTGTCTTAACTTACTGATCAAATGACCCCGGCTGGTTGTTGTATTTCTCAAACATTCAATATTTTATTATAGGGCTAGCCCATTAGCACTGTGGCCCATTTAGTTGTTGCTGATGTTATATGTGCTATCCTCATAGAGTCAGTGGGCTCTTGTAGGGCACACTGGCTCAGGCCTATACTCTCAGTATAGTAGAAGCAGAAGCAAGAGTCTTTGCCAAAGGACTTTGAGTTTCAGGTCAACCTGAGCTACAGAGTAGACCCTGTCTTGAGGGAAGGGGGATGGTGCAGGGCACATGCCTTTAATGACAGAAGAAGGTAGATTTCTGTGAGTCTGAGGGCAGCCTGACTTACATAGTGAGTCTCAGGTCAGCCAGGGTGACAGAGAGAGACCCTGTCTCAAAAAGTAACCAGCCACACATTTTAAAATGAAAATTAATGGGCTCTTAAAATACTCATGACCCAGATTTCTATCACAGTTGTTATTAGTCGCCTCTGCTTACTAGGGTAATGAGAAGTTTAAATAAAGGTGAAGTTGAATTTGGATGAAGGTTGGGTTAAGAGAATTTTAATAGTTGAAACAGGAGCATTGCTGAAAATTAACTCCTCACGTCCAAAGGTTTTGCTGTCTGGTCCCTGGCTTGTAAGACATTTCCACGTATTACAACATTAGTAGAGCTGATGCTGTGACCCCAGTCAGCTCCTGGGATGACTGTTTCTTTGATGTGAAAAACAGGAGTGGCCGATGTGCTTAGATAACTGGATGGGTTCTGTGCCAGCCCCTGGTACTTGGAAGAGACTGCTTAATGTATGTACAGAGTCCAACAATTTTAGTAAGTTTTGATAGTAAATGTTTTGTTTATGCTTTCAAACCCAACACCCAAAGGCAGATTGTTCTATGAAGCGAAAGCAAGCAAGCAAGAAAAAGTAAGAAAGGGAGGGTTTAAAAAAAGATGCCTAACGACATCCTGTGGACTCATAGTTCATTGCTCAGTGGTCTGCAGAGATGCTTCCTTCTGTGGCAGGTGGGGACAGATACGGTGACCCACAGCCAGACATCAAGCAGAGAGTGACATATTGGAACACTCAGCCCTAAATGGGATGTCTTCATCAAATTCCTTCCCTGAGAGAGAGGGAACCCCAAGAAAGAGGAGACAGAAAGAGTGTAAGGGCCAGTCAGAGAGGGTGGAGGACACCAAGAATGCAGAGGCCTCTAAATCAACATGAGCAAAGCTCAGAGGAACTCACAGAGACCGAGGCAGCATGCACGGGGCCTGCACGCATCTGCACCAGGGCCCACGTGCTTATATTTAGTGTTTTATGAGATTCCTCAATGTGTCAACAAGTGGATCTAATTCCTGTGCCTTCTTTGGACCCTTTCCCTCTGTTGGTTTATGTTGTCCAACTTCAATGTGGTAGTCTTTGCTTTAACTTATTGTATTTGATTTTGACATTATTTTTTAATGAATGAATGAATGAATGAAAACCTAGCCACTAGCATAAAGATTAACAATGGAACTGTCCTTTATACTTTAAGATTGACTTGTTTATTTTAGAATTTTGAGGTAGAATCTTGGAAGCTCTGCCTGGGTCACTGCAGTCCTGGCATTACAGAAGGTTTTTCTTTTGTTTTGTTTTAGATTTATTTATTTATTTTATGTATATGAGAATCTGTTGTTTTGTTTTTCTTTTTTTGTTTGTTTGTTTTTTAAGATGCCAGTAACTGTGCAGGAGGCCTGCCATTCATTCTCTCTTTGCACTGATACAGAAGCTCAACCATGGACATTTTCTGAGCCTGGTGCCTGCCTCATGGCCTCTCCTTTTCACTTGGCGGTGTGTGCTTTTCCTGGTGTCCTGTCCTCCTCTTCCCCCTTACTCTCCAAGTCATTGTCCTGTTGCTGGCTCTGCATTGGCCGTTCTTTTTTTTTCTTTCTTTCTTCTAGAACTTTTTAGTGATTGTGTGTGTGTGTGTGTGTGTGTGTGTGTGTGTGTGAATTTCGTATCATGCACCCCATCCCACTCATCACCCACTTTGTATCCACCCCCGCCACTGCCTTTGCAACTGCCCCATCCAAAGAAAATAAAATAAGATAGAATTTAAAAAAAACAAAAACAAAAACCTCTTGTCATGGAAACTGTAGTGTGTCACACATGTGTCATGAATGTGTCACACATGTGTCACCCTTTCTTACACAATCTTTACTTTCACTTTGAGTAGCCACAAATCTTGAGATCTTGGCTCTAAGTTCACTCACTGACCCACAGTGTGATGGTGCTCTCCTTTCCAAAACACTACAGGAGACTCAGGGAAGTAACTCGAGTGCCTAAGGCAGAGAGATTATCATTCCATAAGGTGACAATTTTCAATGGATAAAAAGTGTTCTCTATGCTTAGCCCAAATTCCTCGATCAGATGAGAATAGCCAGCTCTTCTAGGTTAAGATGGACCTGCACATTCTATGAAGCATGTTGGTTTGAAAAAGTAACCAGGGGTTCACACACAGCATGATTTAGAAGGCAGAACACACCTATCCCTGACAGTTTCTAGATAGTCTTCCTTTCAGTTAATAACTGTTATGGGGCCGGGGGGTGGTGGTGGCGCACACCTTTAATCCCAGCACTTGGGAGCCAGAGGCAGGAGGATTTCTGAGTTCGAGGCCAGCCTGGTCTACAAAGTGAGTTCCAGGACAACCAGGGCTACACAGAGTAACCCTGTCTCAAAATAAATAAATAAATAAATAAATAAATAAATAAATAAATAACTGCTATGGGGAAATCCTCCCTCAAAACGTCTATAGAGGGGACTGTTTGGCTCAGGTCCAGTGATGATCCAGCATCTTTTCCCTGTGTAAGGATCCTAGCTCTGCACTAACTAGATTTTCCTAGGAATGCACCTTGTTTATGAGGGCATATAGTTCTCTTATTCCTAAAATGATAGGCATGAGGGATTCTGGGAACCCAGAGTCCTAGCGGAGATGTGAGGACTTTACTTCCTTTTTCTTTTCTCTTCTTCTTCTTCTTCCTCCTCTTCTTCTTCCTCTTCCTCTCTCCCTCCCTCTCTATCTCTCTTTTCCTTCCTTCCTTCCTTCCTTCCTTCCTTCCTTCCTTCCTTCCTTCCTTCCTTCCTTCCCTCCAAGATGGAACTTCATATTGTAGCCCAGGCTGGCTGTGAACTTGCAGAAATCTTTCTGCTTAGGAGCCTGGGTACTGCCTTTCAAACTGCCACAGGGAATGATGAGCCTAGCATGGAGACCCAGCATTTGATGGTGGGGGAGGTAAGACCCATCCCCGTCTCAGGTCTGTTGAGTCCAAATCTGCCTTTTGACCAAATTCTTGAGGATTTGTATACAAGATGGTTGCGGGGAAGTTCTGCTTCTTTGGATTTGGGAGTAGCCTTGGCATGAAAACTGTCCAGACTTTAGGACTCGAGTTAGCAGACTGGGCCTGAAAGATGAGCCTATCTCATTGGGGCTGGGAGAGTGGATACAGACCAGAGTGCATCTAAGCATCCAGCAGTGCACCAGACAGCCTCGTCACCCCAGCAGAGAATCATCCTGCCCCACAGGTCAATAACAACTGTGTTAAGAGACCTTGGCCTTGGAGCTGGTTGACAGCACATACTACTTTTATAGAGGACCCAAGTTTGGCTCTCAGTACCCATGGTGGGAAGCTCACAATTGCCTGGAACTCCAACTCCAGAGGATTCAAATACTTCTTTTGGTCCCCAAGGGTAACCTCACTCACACAGACACATCCACACCCAGGCTCACAAACATATACATAATTTAAAAATAAATGTAATATTAAAAGAAATAGAGACAGAGAGGTGGATCTTTGTGAGTTTGAAATCTCAACTCTGGTTGCTGTTCCACATAGCAAATTTCAGACTACCCAGGGATATATATTGTGGTCCTATCTCAAAAAAGAAAAAGAGAAAAAGAAAGAAAGATAGAAAAGAAATCAAACAAACAAAAAGGGATCTTGCAGCTGAGGTTGTGACTCAGTCAGTACAGGGCTTGCCTAGCATTCATGAAACTTTGAGTCTGATCCCCTACATAGAGTTTGCTAATATGGGACTATAATCCCACAACTCTGCATGTAAGGACAGGAGGAACAGAAGTTCAAGGTCATCCTTGTTTGCATAGTAAATTTGAGCCAGCTTGGGCTACCTGTGACTATTTAACAATAAAATAGTCAGTTGTGGTGGCACACACCCGTAGGATTTGCTGAAGGAGGCAGAGGCAGAAGGATCACAAGTTGGAGGTCAGCCTGGGCTATACATTTGCTGGGCAGTGGTGACTCATGCCTTTAATCCCAGCACTTGGGAGGCAGAGGCAGGTGGATTTCTGAGTTCAAGGCCAGCCTGGTCTACAGAGTGAGTTCCAGGACAGCCAGGGCTACACAGAGAAACCCTGTCTCGAAAAACCAAAAAAAAAAAAAAAAAAAAAAAGAAAAGCCACACACACACAAAACAACCCAAAAATCTGAAAACAAAAAACCAATAAAATAACCAGCACATAGGAGGGAGAGGCAGGTAGATCTCTGTAGTACCAAGACAGGGCTACATAGAGAGATCCTGTCTCAAAGCACACAAACACGCAATAAAAATAAAATCCAACAACAACAAAAAATTAAACAAACACATGCAAATGTGTCACTGTTTACAAAACAAGGAATCCTTGGTCTAGCTGCTGACCTTCCTAGACATCTTAGATGAGATGCTACTCATCACTGTGCCCTGTGCAACTCTGAAACTTTCTCTTGGGTTTTGAGAGAGAAATTAGAAACACCCGTGATGCTCTCTATCACCCCAAGAGTTGCTGGCTTTAGTACACAAGGATGTTAGTAGATTTCTAAACAAGTGACTGAGATGAGGCTACCATTGGATGACCCTGCAATCTATCAGTCAGCATCTGCTTGGCCTTTTTTCTTCACTCCTGAGACTTGCCCAGGACTGAGTCCTGGCTCTCAGTACCCAAGCAGGTTGTGCTAGGCCAGCTATGCCACCTGGAGGCTGAGGGAAGAAATGCCAGGCTGGAGAAGGGGGACAGAAGTGGACTTGCAGTCCTTCTGTCCTCCTGTCTCTGCACCCCAGAGTCCCTGATGCTGCTTTTCCCCTTTTTTTTGGCCCCATGGGTACCACTGGGTACCACTGCCAGGTACTCTCGGGCTTCCTCCTTCCCACCTTTTTCATTAGATGCTGAGCTCCTTCCTCTTTTGAACCAAAGACCTTGGTTGAGCCCACACATTTACTGTGCATTGAGGCCTTCCCTCTAATGTTTTGAGGTGGTGCTGTATCCATTAAAGAGCCATTGTTTATCTGCAGGGCCTCTGGCACACTAGACAAGTGCTCTACCTCTGGGTTACATCCTTAGCCCATTAATCAGCAGTTGTCAGAGTCCCCCTGAGGTCTGCTACAGCTACTTTAACCGACTTTCTTGTTTTACTCCAATTTTTCCCTCTGTCCCTTGTCCTCTTGCCTTCTTTACTAGTAGAAGACTCACATTCTGCTACCTTTTGCTTGAAATCACCCATTAAATAGATAGTTGCTGATGGGTTTTGAAAAGAGACTGGATTTATCCTGGGGTCATCATCCCAAGGAAAGAAACCCCTTTGCGAATTCTGTGCTGTTTCTCTTGCGCGATGCCCATCTCCCTTGCAAATGAGAGGCAGGGCCATGGGCTGGGGAAGAGGGCATGGGCAGCGCCCAGCTGAACACTCAGTCAGTCCCAGCGGAGGAGCCGGAGCTCTGGGCCTCAGGTCAGAGTGCCATGTGGCTTCTGAAGGCAGGGACGCCTCCTGGGCTTTTCCAGCTTATCTCCTCCAAAGGGCCCCAATCAGAACCAGCAGCAGTTCTAGTTGTAAAAGGGGGGTAGTCCAGGAAAGACTGTGGTGCAGGACCACCAGCTAGGTCATCACCGGGAAGGCTTGCCACCTCCAACTGATTACATTTTCTTGTTGTCTTTTGAAACACGATCTCATGAAGAATAGGCTGGCCTTGAACTTACTATGAGACCGAAGATGGTCTTGAATTTTTGATTCTCCTGCCTATCTCCCACATGCTAGAAGTGTAGGTGTGTACTACCACATTTGTTTTTGTGTAGTGTTGGAGACTGAAGTCAGGGCTTTGTGGATGCTAGGCAAACTCTTCATGACCTGATCCACCTCCTCAGCCCCCAGAGCTCAATAAAATTATTCTCAGGGTGCTGGGTACCTTGTCTATACTCAGTGTGTACTCTACCAAAGAGCTATACCCTAGCTCCCAATTTGAAAATATGCCAGTCTAAAAGGTCCGTGAGGAAGAGACCCGAGGTCAGAGTGCCGGGAAATGGCCTGTTGTGCAGAAGTTTGTTTTTCTTGAGCTGCTTTTACTCTGTTGCCCAGGATAGCCCTGAGTGCCTAGGCTCAAGAGACTATCCTGAGTCAGCCTCCCATGTAGCAGGACTGTAGGTATCTTGGTCATGCCCAGTCTGTGCATTTTGCTACAATAATCACTAACTTACTCATTGCTATAGACTATGTGCATCTTATTTAGCCTCTTAATCATCAATCAGTAGGTTTTGCTTTCTTTTGGGTTTCTGGCCTTTTTGGTGGGGTGGAGGGTGTTTCAACAGGGTTTCACTTTGTGGTCTAAACAGACCCGGAACTCTTGGTGGCTCACCTGCCTCAGCCTTCTAACGAAGGGCAGATAAGAACAGAAGACAGAAAATGATGAGACAATAATTTAATACAACTGTAAACTTTTAGCACAGGTCACAGTCTCATTGTGATTGTACTTAGAAAGCTGTAGCTCAGATGTATCGTCATGGTTTTGGGGAGAATTTGATCTTCCACAGAGTTTAAGGTGGGTTGCAGCTGCAAAGGGTTAGGCTCTGAATATCATATCAGGCGAGTCAAAACTTCCTGTAACTCCAGAAGCTCCAACACTGTCTTCTGGCCTCTGTGGGCACCTGTACTAGGCGTGCACACACACACTCACATGCATACACACTCACACTCACACACATATACACACACATATATATATACACACACATATACATACACACATACACACTCACACACACACACTCACACATATATACATACACACATACACACACACTCACACTCACATACATATACACACACATTTAAAAAATTTTTTCAGTTGCTTAAGCTGCTTTCTGATAGTAATAAAATTGTTTTTGGGGTATCAGTTGCTTCTGCAAGCAACTTGTGAGGGTTCTCATGATGTGTGACCCTTATCACAACCTACAAGGAAGATGCCATTATTACAGTTGTTTCTGTACTTTGAAACAAGCTTTTGCCAAGTAGACCAGGCCTCAGACTTACCATCCCTCTGCCTCAGTCCCCCAAAGGCTGAGATCATATAATTTTTTTTCGGTTATACAACGTATTGTTTCAGATGCAGGAACTGAGGTGCATGAACAAGTGCACACGGTGAGTGGCAAAGCCAGGATTTGAACCCTGCTATTTTGGCTTTCAGAGGTGGTGTCTACAATATTGTCTTTTTTGCCTTCTAAATGTTCAACACAGTGAAGGTTGCCCTCTCTTTTCATTGTGAATTGAAGCTATGAAACAAGCTTGCAATTTTTTTTTACAGTATTTAAAAACTCACATAAATTAATTTTATCTCTAAACCTTGAACTTGTGCAGATAACAGAAAATTTAGCATTCATTCATTTAGAATATAAAGATGTTTATATCTTTCCTCTCTCTCTCTCTTTCTCTCTCTGTGTGTGTGTATGTGTGTGTGTGTTTGTGTGTGTGTGTGTGTGTGTTTGTGTGTGTGTGTGTATGCATGCATACACCAGTACAGGTGCCCACAGAGGGCGGAAGACAGTGTTGGATCTCCTAGAGTTACAGGAAGTTTCAGGCATAAATTTTTACAGAGTGCTAGATTATCCAACACTTTGTTTACTTTTAAGACAAGGCCTCATGAAGTCCTGGCTGTCCTAGAACTTAGTGTGTAGATCAGGCCCACCTTGAATTCACAGAGATCCTTCTAACTCCAACTTCCAAGTGCTGGGCTTAAAGGCATGCACCACTACTCCTTTCCCAACACTTCGTTATTGCCATTTATTTACTTTAAGACAACATCTCAAAGCTGGAGAGATGGCTCTGTGGTTCCAGAGGTCCTGAGTTCAATTCCCAGCAACCACATGGTGGCTCACAACCATCTGTAATGGGATCTGATGCCCTATTCTGGTGTGTCTGAAGACAGCAACAGTGTACTCATATACATAAAATAAATAAATAAATCTTTAAAAAAAAAAAAAAGACAACATCTCCCTAGGTAGCTCTGGCTGGCCTAGGACTTGCTTTGTAGACCAGGCTGCCCTTGAACCCCCCAGAGATCCACCTGCCCCTGCCTCCTGAGTGCCAGGATTAAAGGTGTGTGCCACCACACCTGGCATACCTCCCACCCCCGACCCTGGATTTGTCTGTGGTTTCCAGTGCCTGTCTGCTGGCACTGGACAGTTCCAGTTTCCAGCCACAGTTTACTATGTCCTTCTCATAAGAGCACCAGTCACAGTGAAGGAGGATGCATCCTGACGACATCGTTCACCTCATACTGTGAGCTGCTCAGCTTTGGACTTCAACAGAAGAGTTGGGGTGGACGGAGGTCCATGACCCATCCCATCATAGCTGTGTACGTTGGTCTGCCCTGTGTGGGCAAGTGTGAGGCTCAGGGAAACCTGGGTAAGTGTTGGAACTTAGAGCTGAGAGAGTCCCTAAGGTCTGCTCACTTTTTCAGGGGCTTCTAAGGGACTGTTCAAAACTCCCATGGGTAAAGGCAGTGAGGGTTCTTTCTCTAACATCCAGTGCCATGTAAAATGAATTATTATTTTCTAACTAGCCTGCATAAAAGACACACAATCCTGGTATTTTCTTTACAAGCTGTAAGCCTCGGTTGGGCAGGTTTTGAGCGATTCTAACTTATGTCCCAGCCATATGTCCCTTGTTGCTGTTTGGCCTGGCCATGTGCTCAAGGTTCATCCCCTCTCTGGCAGCCTCCTCCTCTCGCTGTGTGTCCTTTGTCCTTCTTCCGGTCTCTCCTGAGACCCTCCCCCTCCACTTGATCCTCAGGTCCCGCCTTTCTCCACTGTCCAATCACAGGCTCTCCTGAGACCCTCCCCCTCCACTTGATCCTCAAGTCCCGCCTTTCTCCACTGTCCAATCACAGGCTCCCCTGAGACCCTTCCCTTCCACTTGATCCTCAAGTCCTGCCTTTCTCTCGCCACTGTCCAACCACAGGCTCTAGCCTTTTACTAACCAATTAACATTAAATCGGGGAGTAGGGTTTACATAGCATTACTCTATGTACATGAGAATCAGTCAGATCTTGAGGTACAGAATTTAGCATTTGAATACGTAGCAGCACCAGACCAACCGTCATGTCGGTGCCATCCTGTTGATGGTTTTGATCCTTATTTTTACAAACCCAGGAAGAGCTTTAGTACTAAATTGCACACTCAAGAAGCAAGCAGCAAGAACCATAGCTGCCGAGCTAAGGGGTGAAGAAGAGATAATGAAGAAGAGAAAGGTTTGACTGTAGTTGAACAAGGACTCATGAAAAAGTAAATTTTGAAAGCCAAGGAAGAAAAACTCCAGAGTGACAAAATGCCTGTCCTCCCTGGAGGGGAGGTCCTATGGTCCCAGCCCATTCTTGATCTCTACCACTGTGAGCCTGAAACACTAGAGTGGGTAGCTCAGTGTTTGCAGGTCCAAATGCTCTATTTGCTTGTAGTGATTCTCAACCTCCCTAATGCTGCGACTCCTTAATACAGTTCCTCATGTTGTGGTGACCCCCTCCAACCATAAAATTATTTTATTGCTACTTCATAACTATAATTTTGCTACTGTAGTGTAGATATCTGATATGAGACCCCAGGGGTTGAGAACTGCTGGAGAACCCAGTGGGGGCTGTTGTGGTGGCTCAGCAGCTAAGAGGTTCTGCGGCTCTCACAGAGGACTGAATTCAATTCTCAGCAACCACCTAGGTCAGCTCACAATTGCCTGTGACTCCAGCTTCAGGGGGATCCAACCCCTTTGGCCTCCACAGGCTGGGTCAGGCTGATTCAAGGATGCGAGTTGAGTTACAGGCATCCAGGGAAGGATGTCTAGGAGGGACAGCATTTCCATTTCCACACTATTGAAGCAGGAAGGGTGCCCGTCGCAATCTGGAAGACCTGCTTTCTCAGTCTTCGATGTTTGCTCAGCTGGAAAGGAGCATGTTCTGAGGGGAACCTCAGTGTTTTTGTTTCTACATGGGGCACATAGCCCTAGCCGCCTTGAATGACTTGTACCTGTTAGAAAGCATTGGTGCCACATCAGCAGAATGACTCTCTGTTAGGGAGCCAGCTTTGTGACATCCGTGACAGCAGTGTGACTTCTGCCTGAAAGCCTGTGGATGAATGGTTCAGCAAAGCATTTCTTCTCTCTCTCTCTCTCTCTCTCTCTTATTTTTTGATATGCTCATGTAGCCCAGGATGGTCTTGAACCCTTAACCCTCCTGCTTCCACATCCCAAGTAGTGGGACTGCAGCTATAGATCACAAACCTGACCCTACTGTGAGTCTCTCTGAACTTGTCTGTCCTAGAAACCTCAAATGAATCAAAGCACACAGTATTTGATTTTTGAGACCGGCTTACTTCACCCAGAATAATCCCCAGGGTTTATCTGGACTGTAGCAAAGGCAGGATTTTATCCCTTGAGTTAGCGGATTGCTTTTCAGAGGCTTGTGTTACCCTTCTGTGGTCCTGCTCAGTCTCCCAAGTGCTGGGATTACAGGCAAGCCATTCCCTTTTTTTGTAGGAGGAGGAGGATGGTTTTTGAAACAGAGTCTCAGGTCTCACACTGCATCACCGGCTGGTCTGGTATTTGTATTAATCCTCCTTTACTGTTTCCTAAGGGCTTGTTTGTTTGTTTTGTTGTTGTTTTGTGTTTTTTGTTTTTTTGAGGTTGAGCATCCTTATGCTATGTTGCTTAGGCTAGTCTCAAATTCTTGAACTTAAGCACCTCCTTCCCCAGCCTCTAGCATTAGCTGAGACTTCAGGTATGCCACTACACTAAACTTTCCTTCATGAAAAAAAAAATCACATTTATTTTATGTGTGTCTATGAGTGTGTATATGCCCATGCTCCAGAGTGCTGTGGTGTAGATGTGAAGGTCAGGGGACAGCTTTCCAGAGTCAGTTTTCTCTAACATGTGGGCTCTTAGAATTAAATTCCCTCAGGTCAGCAGACTTAGTGGTAAGTGCCTTTACCAGTTGAGCCATCTCAATGCCCCAGCTCTACCCCCCCCACCCCTTTTTTTTGAAGCAGTCTTGCTATGTAGTTCAGGTTGACTTGGCACCCAAACTGTTATTTACTCTTTTCAAAACTGAATGAATGTGGGCTGTAATATTAGTACTAGAAAAAGAATGAATAGGTCATGGTACGCACCAGCCAATTTTAAAAATCCATTAATCTTTCCATGGTCTTGAGGGTGCTTCATCTTGTTACCCTTGCTGTGGAGAGCCATGATCCATCCCTGTCTTAGTCAGGGTTTTTTTTTTTTTTAAATTTTATTTTCTAAGTTTTTTTTATTTACATTCCAAATCATTTCCCCTTTCCTGTTTCCTCCCTCCCCGAAAGTCCCATAAGCCCCCTTCCCTCCCTCTTTTCCCCATTCAATCCCCTCTCGTTAGTCAGGGTTTCTATTCCTGCACAAACATCATGACCAAGAAGCAAGTTGGGGAGGAAAGGGTTTATTCAGCTTACTCTTCCATGCTACTGTTCATCACCAAAGGAAGTCAGGACTGGAACTCAAGCAGGTCAGGAAGCAGGAGCTGATGCAGAGGCCATGGAGGGATGTTCCTTACCGGCTTGCTTCCCCTGTCTTGCTCAGCCTGCTTTCCTATAGAACCCAGGACTACCAGCCCAGGGATGGCACCTCCCACAAGGGGCCCTCCCGCCTTGATCACTAATTGAGAAAATGCCTTACAGCTGGATCTCATGGAGGCACTTCCCCAACTGAAGCTCCTTTCTCTGTGATAACTCCAGCCTGTCTCAAGTTGGCACCCAAAACCAGCCACTACAATCCCTTAAGATTCCCCAGGAGCTCAGAAGAGTTCTCTGTCCTTACAATGAAGGATTTTAACCTTCTGGAATGGTGCAGAGTGAAAAGGTCTGTCTATGATATGAGCCGTCTGCCTACTCAAGGGGTCACTGAAGCAAGTGACAGATGGCTGGCTGCCTTGTGGCTTACATGGCAGAGGAAGGGCTCTTCCTTGAGACTACAGATTTAAACAGAGATTCCAGAACCAGCTTCAAATCCTGACTCTCTCATTTGTCGAGCACACGGAGCTTTCTTTGGTAAGTTCAGTATCCTTACCTGACTTGCTTGGAGAATGGTACCTAGCTCATAGTTAGGAGGATTGAACTCGGGGAAACACAGGCGCAGGATTTAATAGACAGCCTAGCATGCAGTACTGGGAACCAGGGAACCAAATACTGTCTGGCTGGTTGTAAGATTTGTTCTTACTCGCTTAGTATGACCAAAAATGTGAACATCTGCATTCTCTCCCATATTTCTTTCTTTCTTTTTTCCTTTTTAGTTTTTTGAGACAGGGTCTTTCTCTATATATATATCCAGTCCTGGCTGTCCTGGAATTCACTCTCTACACCAGGCTGGTCTCAAACTCTGAGACCCATCTGTCTCTGCCTCCCAAGTGCTGGGATTAAACGCCTGTGCCTCCCTGTCGGCCTTTGAAGCCATTTTCAGGTGTTTTGGGTCTCTACAACTCTGTGTTTCAGCTTCAGCCTCTTGCCTGTGAGACTCGTCATCAGGTCCGGAGACACCGTGGTGACTTCCGCTTATCAGACAATTGATAATGAAAGCACACAGAGCCTGACTTTCTTATCGTTGGGAAGATGGGGGAGGAAGGAGAAACCAGCACCCAGTCAGTTAGTCTAACTGAAGAGTTCGCTCCTGGTAGAGCAGGGGGAGTAGACGCTGGCCTCAGTCTCCTTTGAGTGACAGCGATCGAGGGCAGTTCTCTCACTTAAGGACTTCATATGTGGGTTATTTTTATCCCCGAGAGCAAAAGGCTCTGAGTGTTCTAGTAATGATAACACTGATGGTTACTTTCCTGTGCGTGCAGGAGATTAGGCTCCACATGATTGCATGATCCACACGTGAGCTCTATTCTCCACAGCTACACCCTCAGCCACAAGAAAGGCTTGAAAAACTACAAATAAGTAATGAAGATAGTTGGTGAATAAACTATTTTTTTTTAATTAAGGAACTCCCCCAAGGTGTTCCAGGATGTAGACTTGGGGTGCAAGCAGCCTCTAGAACAGTAGTTCTCAACCTGCCTAAGGCTGCAATCCTTTCATACAGTTTCTCATGTTGCGATGACCCCCAACCGCAAAATTATTTTCTTTTTTTTTTTTTTTTTTTTTTGGTTTTTCGAGACAGGGTTTCTCTGTGTAGCCCTGGCTGTCCTGGAACTCACTTTGTAGACCAGGCTGGCCTCGAACTCAGAAATCCTCCTGCCTCTGCCTCCCAAGTGCTGGGATTAAAGGCGTGCGCCACCACCGCCCGGCACAAAATTATTTTCATTGCTCCTTCATAAATGTCAATTTACTATTGTTAGTGAATCGTAATGCAAATATTTTTTTGAGACAGAGGTTTGCCAAAGGGGTCACAACCCAGAGCTTGAGAACCGCTGACCCCTAGAACATTCCTCACTCTGTTCCTATTTGTCTGTGGGGCTGCTATTCCCCCCCCCAAGAGTGAGCTGACTTCAAGGCAACTGGACCCATTATCAGTGAGGAGAAGAAAGAAAACCAAGCAGCCCTGCCCCAACAATAGGCTTTTAAAATGCATTGTACACAGACCTGGCTAACAAGGCATCTGAGGGGGGGTGGTGGGTGTGAACCGGGAATTTCCTCCTCCACCCTGGTCACAGCAAGGCTGTAAGTTAATATTGTGAGAGAGCAGAAATGTTCAGGTCTCAGCTTTCCCCACCCCCGGGGTATCACTTTGTGGTTTTGTTTACTGGGATTAATAAAGACTTCCCCCCCCAAATACCCTGATAATTTGTGCTTCGGTTGGAAAATTTTCTGAGTTTTGCTTAAGTCAGGGAGGCTTCTTGGATCCTCCTGGGGGCTCTTTCAACGTCCACATGTTATCCTGGTGTTATCTTTCTGTCAACACTCCTCTTCCCTTAGCACCCCCTTCCCGTTCTATTAGCACCCCTCCCTCCCTTTCCCTCATAGCCAATAACAACAACAATAAAACTCACTGTGCACCCTAAGCTGGCCCTTGTGGGCTCTCCTGGCCCGGCTTCCTCATTAGCTCTGGTCAAGAGTTTTGTTTGAGCATGGCTCAGTCTCTGTGATGTTGTTCTGTCCTAAATTTTACTTTTTCTTGTTGTTATTAAAAGTGAAAAGGAAGGTGCAGGGGAGATGGTTTAGCAGTGACAGGAATGTTCACTGATTGCTACTGCAGCTGACTGAAATTCCCCAGACCCACATAGCAGTGGCCCACATGGCCTGCCTGTCCCTCCAGCTCTGGGGGAGTGCGGTTCTGCCTTCTGTGGGCACCTGCATTCCTGTGCACATACCACACCCCTCTCCCTCTGCCCCACAATTAAAATAAAAAGAATAAATTTTCTTTTCTGAGGTGGAAATGAAGCTCGCCCCGTTTTTTATCTAAATTCTGATGCATTTCTTTTACCAAAATCTCTTGACGATGCTGTGGCGGCCATGGTTGAAAAACCCCTCTCCCTGTGGCTTTGAGCAAATGAGAATTTAACAAGTGAGCGTTTCCCAGATTTGGGTTTGATTTGCATCAGTAGCCCATAATCCTCTGGGGTTTTGTACTCTGTTCAAATAAACTTTCATACTGCGTTCGTTAAAAAGTTAGTTAAAAAGCTCCGGCAGCTTTCGCTTGACTGGTTTTGTGCTTTATTCTCTCTTTTCCCTCATTAGGCATTTAAATGAGCATCACGAAAAGGGGGTATGGGTGGTGGTGTGACCACTAAATGCGGTGACAGTGGGATCCTTAGCACTTCACACTAGTTATGAAGTCATACGGGCTCCTCAGTTCTTGCTACTCCCTAGGTTGGGCTGAGGTGTTCTTAAGGTTGGAGCTTTTTAATTGGGGGGCGGGGTTGTTGTTTGTTTTGTTTTTGAGACAGGATCTCAGTATAGTCTTGGCTGTCTTAGAGCTCACTGTGTAGACCAGGCTGGTCTTGAACTCACAGAGATAGCCCTCAGTACTGAGATTAGAGGCCTGCACCTCTTTGAGTGTCTGGATTGAAGCTTTCTTGAGATTGGGACGATGTCTCAGTTGGTAGGGTGTCAGCCAGCATGAGAACTGAGTTCAGGATCTTAGCACCACCACACAAATCCCAGTGTGGCCGTGCATGGCACCCTAGTGCTGACAGACTGAGGACAGGTAAGTCCCCAGAGATCACTGGCCAGCCAGTTTAGCCAATCAGTGAACAAGGGGTTCAGTAAGAGACCCTGTCTCAAAAAATAAAGTGGAGATTCATAGAGGAAGATGCCTAACATCAATCTCTAGCTTCTGTGTGCTCACATGTGCACACACATACCAGTATCAACATCAATACACACTCACATGCACACACACACACACACGTACACACTCCAATATCAATACACATACACTGCACACACATAAAAATCAATTCCTTAAAAACAAACCAAACTAAAAAGTATAAGGGACTGAAGAGATGGCTCAGTAATCAAGAACACATGTTGCTACTTTAGAAGGTCCTGGTCCCTGTACCCACATTTGTCTGTACCTCCAGTTCCAGGGTATTAGTTTGTAATCCCAACATCAGAAAGCCGATGTAAGAGAATCTTGGGTTTCAGTTAAGGTCAGAATGGGCTACATGGCAAGACACTGTCTAAAGTAATAAAATAATATTAATAGTTGTCGTAGTAATATAAAGCATGAAAACCTCCCAAGTGTCTGGCACATACTTAGTTTTCAATAAATATAAATTTCTGTATTGGATGGTTTTATGTTAACATAAGTTGGCGTGATCTGAAGGGAGGGAACCTCAATTGGGTAAGTGCCTCCATAAGATCTGGCTATAGGGCATTTTTCTTAATTAGTGATGGATATAGAAGGGTCCAGTCCATAATAGGTAGTGCCCTCCCTGGGCTGGTGGTCCTGGGTTCTATAAGAAAGCAGGCTGAGCAAGCCAGGGGAAGCAAGCCAGTAAGCAACACTGCTCCATGGTCTCTGCATCAGCTCCTGCCTCCAGGTTCCTGCCCTGTTTGAGTTCCTGTCCTGACTTCCTTCAGTGATGGACTATGGTATGGAAGTGTAAACCAAGTAAACCCAACTTGCTTTTGGTCACAGTCTTCATTGCAGCAATAGAAACCCTAACAACTACACTTTCTCCAAACTTAGGATCAAATGCATTGACGTGCAGTTTTTGCTTTTCTTTTTTGTTTCTTTCTGAGGCCAGGCTAGCTTCCTAACTCTCAACAATTCTTCTGCCTCAGCTTCTCAATACTGGGATTATAGGTATAGGCCACTACGCCTGCCTGGAATTGATTCCAAAACATGTGTTTGTCCCAGTGACAGCATAGGGATGCACTTTGTTCTCCAGAAAGATGTATTTTAGTATGTGATGTCATATATCATTCTTGCGGCTTATTAGTGTAGTTCAACCCTTCCATATTTTACATTTATTTAAAAGTGTATGTATGAGTGTGTGTGTGTCTGTGTGTGTGTGTGTGTGTGTGTGTGTGTGTGTGTCTTGACAGGAATGCATGTCTTGGGCATGTGAAGGCCAGAAGGCAACTTTTAAGGAACTACTTCATCTTTTCATGTGGGTTCCAGGGGTTGAACTTGGGTGGCCAGGCTTGGTGGCAAGCACCGTGACTAGCAGAGCCATCTTGTCACTTCTTGCCTGTTTTCAGTAGAGCAGAACCGTCAGCTCTCTTTATCCAATGTGCCTCTGAAATGTCAACTCTAGGTGATCCTACAAATGCCTGTTGAATTTGTGATTAAATAGCACAAGCAATTTCTTTTTGGCTTTTATACTCTAATGCTGAGAGATGTGGATAAAGTGTGGAGAAAAAGATGGTCTCCTTATGGTTCATCTGATAGCAGATCCTTGCAGAGACAAAAACTATGCTAGGATAAAACTACCAGTAACTCCTGATAGCTGCTCACGCACTTCGGTTTCCATGTGGGCTGACTTATCAGGGGGATGTAAGCATGATTTACAGGTTTATGAGCATTTTATTTTGGATAAGTCATAATCAAGTGCTTATTTCTAGTTTTGTTAAATTGTCATTTGATTAGATCAAGGATGCTTTCCTTCACTTTATTGCCCTGACTCATTGTGGGTGGCTGCTTGCTAAGTAGCTGTGTGCGCCTGGGCAGGAAGGGGCTGGCAGCATTCCCGCCCGATGGGCATCCTGGCACACTGCACGGAGGGAAGGAAGCATGTGATCGTGGCTCATAGCGGAGTGATGGAACAGCCCCTGCATGGAGCCCACTGTGGGACCCTTTCACCCACCTCTGGGTCTTCATTATCTCGAGCAGGCAGGGACTGGACTGGTGCTGACCCGGCCTACGCCACACCGCACACAAAGAAACAGTCACTCATGCCTGTAATCCCAGGTCTTGAGATGTAGAGACAGGGAGCTAAGGAGTTTAAGGCCAGCCTGGAGGGTGTAATATACTGGGTAGGGAATCATAGGCGTCGGCTCAAGACACCCCAGGACCAAATTCTCAGCACAAAGGAGATTTATTTGCCTCAGAGGAACAGAATGCAGAGATAAGGGACAAAGACAAGAGATAGAAGAAAAGGGAGAGGGAGAAGGGAACAAAGAAGAGGGGAGAAAGGGGGCAAGGGAGGGGGTAAGCAGTAGAGAGGGAGCGGGGATGCCTCTAGATAGAGAGAGACAGACATGGCCCATAGGCAAAAAGCAGTTTATGAAGGTAAAATGGAAAACCCTGTGTTAGGATAAGATGTTTAATTTTAATTGGGTATGCTAATTAGGTGAGCCAAAGGGGGCTTTTGATTGCTGGAGTTCGATTCCTTGATAGCTGGACTTTGGTAGTAGTCAGCCTCAGGAGGAGGAATTGGCCAAATAAGGGAATAGCTCTTGCGGGTAGCTTTAGGAATGTAATCTAAAGGTTTTAGCAAGGCAGAGGGAATGGGGGAGAAGGGCAGAGCCATGCCCACCACACTTGAGCTGGCCGGTGTCCCTTCACCCTGTCTCAAAGAGAAAAAAGAAAGAAGAAGAAAAGAAAGGAAGCAAAGCAACAAAAGATGTGAGTGAGTGGTTCAAGGCCACACACATCCATCACCATCACAACTCCAGAGAGGAGGCTTGCTGTCCTAGGAGGCTTACTGTCCCAGACCTAACTACCCAGCAGGCAGCAGCCATTTGGATAATCCCAAGGAATAATGACAAATTTTAAAACAATTATCTTTTAAGTTTTAGAAAATAAAAAGAAGGTTCTTATCAATTCTTTGGTCCAGTCCGTTCATTTTTACAGATGAGAAGACTAAGACTCGTAAAACCGTGTCACTGTGGTAGGCCAGCCTTTTTCAAAGCTTAATAAAACAAATGAATGGGATTAAGCCTTGTGCTTCGCTCAGTAGCAGACTAAAGTCCACACCACCCACCCAAACAAGCTCTTGACCCTAGTTATGTCACATTTCTTCATATATTCTTGAATCTTGGGCTTGTTGCTGTTACATTTTGCATCTCTCGTTCTTTAAATTTTTTTTAAATTCTCTCTCTCTCTCGCTCTCTCTCTCTCTCTCTCTCTGTGTGTGTGTGTGTGTGTGTGTGTGGGTGGGTGGGTGTGGTGTGTGTCTCACAGGACAATTTACAAGAGTCGGTTCTCTCTACCATGTGGGTCCCAGCACCCAGCGATTGAACTTTGGTCACCAGGCTTGGCACCATCTCACTGGCTCTTTCTTCTTCCTCCTGCTCCTCCTCCACCACCACTTCCTCCTCCTTCATCTCCTCCCCCTTCTCATTCTCCTCCTCCTCTTTTTTAAATAGGGTCTCTTTGAGGCCTAAACTGACCTCGAACTTATTGTGGCCTTGAATTTTCGCTCCTCCTGCTTCCACTCTCTGGGTGCTGGGCCTTTACCCACCAGCCTGGCTCTGGCCAAATCATTTTTTTAGTTGTATTTTGAAAAAAGGAGAAAAGGGAAGCCAACATGTATGTAAAACTTAACTCACTCAACAACTTAATATACTAAGTGATAATACTCATCTTTCCATGTACATTTTTCAAGGTTTATTTTGTTTCGGGAAAACCAAAGGTGTGTGTCATTTGCTTTACTTGTCTACATAGTTTTAGCACTAGACATCTTATTAGTATTGAAATCTAGACAAATGGTAAAAATGATGCAGTAAGGTGGTGACTCTTATTAATGTTATAACCTGGAAAGGGCAGACCAGGGTGCTCAGACACCTTGTTGTTAGCTTCCTGTTGCTGCAATGAGGACCATGACCTAGTCACAGTCCATCACTGTCTTAGTCAGGGTTTCTATTCCTGCACAAAACAAGAAGCAAGTTGGGGAGGAAAGGGTTTATTCAGCTTATACTTCCACATTGCTATTCATCACCAAAGGAAGACAGGACTGGAATTCAAGCAGGTCAGGAAGCAGGAGCTGATGCAGAGGCCATGGAAGGATGTTCCTTACTGGCTTGCTTCCCCTTGCTTGCTCAGCTTGCTTTCTTAAAGAACCCAGGACTACCAGCCCAGAGATGGCACCACCCACAAGGGGCCCTCCCCCCTTGATCACTAATTGAGAAAAATGCCTTACTGCTGAATCTCATGGAGGCATTTCCTCAAGGGAGGCTCCTTTCTCTGTAATAACTCCAACCTGTATCAAGTGGACACAAAACCAGCCAGTACAGTCACTGAGAAAAGTCAGGGCAAGAACTGGAGGCAGGAGCTGAGGCCATGGCGGAGTACTGCTTACTGACTTGCTCCTCATGGCTTGCTCGACCTGCTTTCTTATGTAGCCCAGACTGGCACCTCAGACTGTAGGCTGGGCCTCTCACAGAAATCATTAATCAAGAAAAACCTGCCAACGACTTGCCTACAAGCCAGTCTGATTGAGGGAATTCCTCATCTGTTTTCTTTTCCCAGGTGGCTCTAGCTTGGGTCAAGTTGACCAAAAACTAACCAACATAGATGCCATATTAAGATACAGGATCTAATGCATAGACAGACTGCAGTGTCCTGGCCAGTCTTGTTTTAGGTAGTTTCTCAGGGACTTAAGGATTTGGACTCAGAGATTTGGAGTCACTCGCAGTGAAGATAAAACTATTCCTTTTCCTCTAACCTTGGGTTTGACCCCTGCTGGCTTCCTTCCCATCCCTCTTTTTTTTTTTTTTTTCTCTTCCTACTCTTGCCAGGGCAGGACTCCACTGCAGCCTTTAATATCTGGCATTTACATGATGCTTTGGGAATTTACCAAGTCAACTTTTGCTTCTCGTAAACAGCAACTCACAGCCAGGGTGGCACCAAAGAGAAACAATGAGACAGTCTCCATGAGATGCCAGAACTAAAGAGGAGCTCAATGCAACATGCCTCTTCCCATGCCCGTGGAGGAGGGTCACGTGAGACCCTGCTACATCCTCTCCAAAGACCCTCAAGTAGATCTGTTTGTTCTTTCTTGAAATGGTGGGCTGCCTACAGACCTTGCAAGAAAGAAGGAAGCAAAACCCAAAGACCAAGTCCCTGATCTCAGAGGACTGTGGCTAAGCTTAGATATTTCTAGAACCACGTGGATGATAGTATCAGCTCGTGGTGTCATTTGCGGAAAGGGGGTAAAAGCCGAAGATGGAGCTAAGAGGAAGAGTTTGTCTTTGCCGTCTGGCATCTTAAGGACTTGAGTTAAGGGTTTGTTGAGAGGATGGAGCTGGGCCTGGAGGAGACATTGGTTTGACTGGGCTTTGGAGCTGGCCCTAGGATGGGAGTGTCCTGCTTAGGGGCAAAAATGCGCTATCAGTGTATACTTGGAGACACAATCTGTCCCTGTGAGTGAAGGCCTTCAAACACTGCCAACCTTCAAATCATGCCAGATAGCCCCATTTTCCAACTGTCCTTGGGTTAGTTCGCTCCACTTCCTTGTGACCTCTGCTCCCCTCTCAGCTACTCACCCCACCTTGCAACTTCTACCCTAGGTCTCCTCTAATTAGGCTCCTCAGACAACCTTTCCCTCCGCCTGTGCTTAACGCTACAATGCCAACTCCATTTTGATTCTCTGAAGTGAATCATTTTGTTAGAAAATAGAAATCAGAAGCAAAGACTGAGAAGAGAGGGGACACTACTTACCTTTAAGGGACACTTCACCCAGCATCTAGACCCCACGGTAGAGCGTTTAGCCTACGGGAAGGTTTCCACTCTTCGTCTTGGCAGGTATAAGATAGGAAAATCACAGTCTGCTCTGTCTTTCTCTGTAATGATTTCATGCATTCCAAAGCACAGGGAGACTTCAGCACCGAGGCCTCTATCTCTGAGTCCATCTTAATCTACAGTGCTCTGGGCAGGAGTGCGTCACTGTTGGCGTTGTCTCCCGGGAAATACAGCCTTCAGGAAAGGAGATGTCTAAATAAAAAGACAGCAGGCTGATCTCCCATGGGGAAGTCTTCTCAGCTGAGACCTATGTGCCTTCTGACCTGAAGTGAGGGCAGTAAGGGCTGATGTAACTTTAATAGAGATGTCCCATGTGGGCCTGTGACACTGTCTAAGATCTCTGTGTAGGTGATTCAGTCTTCAGGCAGGGTAAGCCTTGCATGATTTTCTCTTAATTGAAACTGTTTGGCTAAAAGAACAAGCAAGAAATTTCAAGAATATATTCTAACTACCTGTTCCAAATCGTAGAGGACAAATCATAGGTACTTTAACAGTATCCCCTGGGATAAAAGTTTGCACATGGCACTGATTGTGTCTTTTATTATAGAAACACTCTGTCTAAATCTTTTCTATGTATAAGTTCTGAAAACTCGTTATAGGGGTACTTCACGTCTTCCTTTTGTTGTTTGTTTGTTTGCTTGTTTGTTTCATCAAGACAGGGTTTTTCCTTTCTCCATGTAGCCCTGACTGTCCTGGAACTTGATCTGTAGACCAGGCTAGCCTTTAACTCTGCCTCTGCCTCAGTGAGTGCTGGGATGGAAGATAGTAATGTGCTTCTCAGAAAGGATTGAGTAAATATATTTGGGGGATTTACTGGTTTTGCCCTCTTTTTTTTTTAAATTTACTTATTTTTATTTTTTATGTGCATTGATGTTTTGTCTGAATATATATGTCTGTGTGAGAGTGTTGGATTCCACTGGAACTGGAGTTACAGACAGTTTCAAGCTGTCATGGGGTTGCTGGGAATTGAACCCAGGTCCTCTGGAAGGGCAGCCAGTACTCTTCACTGCTGAGCCTTGATTGCTACTTATAAAGTTTTAAAAAGATGTTTTATATTTTATTTTATTATGTTTTAAAATTTTATTTATTTTAATTTGTATGGGTGTTTTGCCTGCATGTCTGAGGGTGGCAATCTCCTGGGACTGGAGTTATAGACAGTTGTAAACTGCCCCGTGAGTGATGGGAATTGAGCCTGGGTCCTCTGGAAAAGCAGCTAATACTTAATACTCACAACAGCAAAGCCATCTCTCCAGCCTTGTTTTTTTTATTTGTAAGTTTGTGTGTGTGTGAGTGTGTGTGTGTGAGTGTGTGTCTGAGTGTGTGTCTGAGTGTGTGTGTGAGTGTGTCTGAGTGTGTGAGAGTGTATGTGTGTGAGTGTGTGTGTGAGAGAGTGTGTGTGTGAGTGTGTGTGTGAGAGAGTGTGTGTGAGTGTGTCTGAGTGTGTGTGTGAGTGTGTCTGAGTGTGTGTGAGTGTGTGTGTGTGTGTGTGAGAGTGTGTGTGTGTATGTGTGAGTGTGTGTGTGAGTGTGTGTGAGTGTGTGTGTGTGTGAGAGTGTGTGTGTGAGTGTGTGTGTGTGTGTGAGAGTGTGTGTGTGGGTGTGTGTGTGAGAGTGTGTGTGTGTGTGTGAGTGTGTGTGAGTGTGTGTGTGTGAGAGTGTGTGTGTGAGTGTGTGTGAGTGTGTGTGTGTGTGAGAGTGTGTGTGAGAGTGTGTGTGTATGAGTGTGTGTCTGAGTGTGTGTGTGAGTGTGTGTGAGTGTGTGTGAGTGTGTGTGTGTGTGTGTGTGATGTACTCACATGCATGCACATGAGTACATTGCCCACAGAAGCCAGAAGAAAGCATTGGATCCTCTGGAGCTGGAGTTGCAGTGATGAACTCCTCAGTTCAGTTGCTAGGATATAAACTTGGAAGATAAAACTTGGGAATAAACTTGAGTCCTCTGGAAGACCAATAGCTATTCTTATTTACCGAGTCATCTTTCCAACCCTATTTGAAAATTTTCCTCTCTTTTATATTAGCTTAAACTAGGGATACTTAATGAAATAACTGTGACATTCAAAGATCATGAGCCATAAGAGAAAGTCCAGGAAGTGTCCCATGCTGGAAGAGGTTCGTGATATGCGACCTGAATGGCACTGAGGACCCTGAATTGGACCATTTTGTCTGTAATTTGGGAACTAGAATCCGATCAAGGGTGAGGCTGGTTTTAGCTTTGTTTTTTTTTTGTTTGTTTGTTTGTTTTTTTCCCCTTCTCACTCCAACCCTGCTCATGCCAGCCCAAAGATTCATTCATTCATCAATTAATTAATTAATTAAATGTAAGTACACTGTAGCTGTCTTCAGACACACCAGAAGAGGGCATCCGATCTCATTACAGATGGTTCTGAGTCACCATGTGGTTGGTGGGATTTGAACTCAGGACAAGAGCAGTCAAGTGTTCTTAACCACTGAGCCATCTCTCCAGCTGCTGACTTCGGTTTTTTTTGGTTTTTTTTTTTGGTTTTTTCGAGACAGGGTTTCTCTGTGTAGCCCTGACTGTCCTGGAACTCACTCTGTAGACCAGGCTGGCCTCGAACTCAGAAATCCGCCTGTCTCTGCCTTCCAAGTGCTAGGATTAAAGGCGTGCGCCACCACCGCCCGGCTTGTTTTTTGTTTTTAAGGAAATATTCACTGAATAAAAACAATGGAGCATTATGTCTACAATAGACTCAGAAAAATATGTGCATGCCATATATTCTAATTTTAAAATTAATCTATTGAGACAGGGTCTCATATATCTCAGACTAACCTCTAACTCATTATGCAGCCAAGGATGACCTTGGGTTTATGATCCTCCTGTCTCCGCTTCCACAGTACTGGGATTACAGGTGTATATGATCATCCTATCTTGGTATATGAGAAACCAGGGACTGAGTTCAGGACTTCGTGATGGGCAAAGACTCCACCAATTGGCAAAATTCTAATTTTTAGAAATTGTAAATAGATAAAGAAAAGTATTACTATTTTTCTGTCTTAGTTGGGGTTTCCACTGCAGTGAAGAGACGCCATGACCGCAGCAACTCTTATAAAGGAAAACATTTAACTGGGGTTCAGAGGTTTCCTCCACTATCATCATGACAAGAAGCATATCAGTATTCAGGCAAACGTAGTGCTGGAGACAGATCTGGGAGGTCTATATCTGGATCCACAGGCAGTATAGGAAGTGAATGACACACTGGGTGTGGCTTAAGCATCTGGGACCTCAAAGCCCTCATGACACACTTCCTCCAACAAGGCCACACCCCCTAATAGTGCCACTAGCTACATCTCCTGAGCACCAGCAAAGCTCTGGGATCATCATGAGAAGACACTGAGGGCTCATTTCTGTCTTATGCTGCTACAGTGCCATTCTACTGAGAGACAGGTCATTCCACTCTGCTACTAGTGTGATATTGCTACTACAAACAGAGCTCAGCCTGCTTAGATTAGATGTCCTCCATGCACATTCCATGCATGTGAAGCATCAGGCTGGTACCTCCAAGTGTCTGTGGCCTGACTCAGATGTTTACGCGATTTGTTCCTTCCCTGGCTGTGAAAAGTGCTTGCCCATTATCAAGTAGATTTAAAACAAAACAAAACATTGTAAAAATGCTAGGCATGGTGTCAGAGGCCTGCGGTTCAGCACTCAAGGAGCTGGGGCAGGAGGATGCTATGTCTGAAGTCATTTTGGTCTGCATAGCAAAGCTCTGTGTCAAAACAAAATAAAAGGCCCAGCAACAAAAACAGTGCAGAAATAATGAAAAGAAAACTCAGCCTGGAGGTTCGCTCCTTTGTAGAGGACTTTTAAAGATGGCTCTCATTCGTGAGTTATTGTTTGTCGTGCTTGGTATGTGATTTTTTTTTTCAAAATTATGTTTGTTTATTTTTTTACTTATTCATTTAGTGTGTGTATGTGTTCTTTAATGGCTACATACTTATCCGGAGTTTAGTCAGGTGGTTTGTATTAGGGGTGATTCAGTAGATTCTTGTTTATTTTATTCTTTTAAGTTTTTATTTATTTAATTACTGTGGGGGTGCACATGGGCTACCTCCCCTACATGGTTGGAGGTCAGGGGTCAACATTTGGGGATCAGTTCTCCACTTTTATATGGATCTGGGGGTTCAAATGCTGATCTCAGGCTTTCCAGGGAAGCACTCTACCCTCTGTGCTGTCTCAATTGCACCCTCATTTATTTAATTTTGAGGGAACTAGTGGTTGAACCTAGGACAGCACACATGCTGGGTGCTTGGCCAGCATTCTACCTCCAAGCTATGTCTACAGTTCTCTGACGTTGTGGCTTCTAGTATTTGACTTTATACATAACATTGCACTGGGGCTGGAGAGATGGCTCAGCAGTTAAAAGCACCGACTGCTCTTCCAGAGGCCCTGAGTTCAAATCCCAGCGACCACATGGTGGCTCACAATCATCTGTAGTGGGATCTGATGCCCTCTTCTGGTGCGTCTGAAGATAGCGACAGTGTACTCACACATATAGAAGTTTGTGCCATCCTGCCCTGCTTCAAGCCACACTTTGTGGGTTATTTATTTATGTGAAATTGATCCTAGTGTCTCAAGGTACAGCGGCTGTGATGCTGCTCAAGGTGAAAGGGCTCCCTTTTGCCTCCCTGCATAGTTTCATTGTGTATTTTCGGGGCCATTCATAACCTGTAGCACATGAATGACTACCACACTCAGGCCTTAGCCATTTGTCTCAGGACAATTCCACTCATTTGTTTTCCATAGAAATGAACAAAGTTAGTCGCCACCATGCAGAGAATAAGAGCTCAGAGGCTCGGGACTCTTGATAACGGTGGAAGTTTGGACTCTGACAGTCTTGAGTTTGAAACTCAGCTTAAACTATTACTGAGCCTTCCTTCTTTTATCTGTGAAAGGGGGACCACCATGACACCTCTCTTCCTCAGTAAGTGTCCAGATAAGATGAAGGGACCCACAGAAAGGACCCATCTTGGCACTTGGGGACTGTACATTCAGTGACAGTGATCTGGGCTGTCTCCAGTCCCCAGGAGGCTGTGTTCTTTCCATGGACGCATGCTTTTCCTTTCTACTGAGGAAGGCCATCATGCCATCAGTACTCTCCCTTGACAGGTAGGAATCCCCAGAGAGGCAGTGAACAGCAGCCAAGCTGCACTGTACCTTGAGCCTCAGGTCTCTGACACTTGGGTGAGGTTCTTCCTTTTTCGATACTAGCTTCCCATTTCATAACTCCTGGTACCAGAAGTCGAAAGGTTTTTGGGCAAGTGTTGCGCCAGCCCTGCCCTCTTCCTCCAGTGAAGGCTGGATTCGAACAGGCTTCGGGTGCTTCTTCTGCAGAGGACCAGGATGTGGTTATTAGGTTCTGTTGGCAATGTGGTCTCTGGAGATGGCAAAGCCTTGCCACATCACCCCCACCCCCCAGACAATGAATAAATGAGCATGTTTAGCTATGTCTCGGTAGAACTGAGGCAGCAACTCGGCAGGGCCCAAAGGCTTGGCTGTGGTTATCAACCCTGGTCCTCACAGAGCAGGGAGCAGCTTAGGCCTGTTGTGTGGCCTTGGTTACTGTGTTCTAAACACATGAGAACTTCTAAATGCCTCTTTTTCCTATGAAGAGTCATCCTGAAGTTAAGTGTGCTTCTATTTAAAAAAATGATTAGTGAAAGGAATTTATTTTTAAAAGATCTATTATTTTATTTATATCCATGCTATATACCTATATACATTTATGCACTTCATGTGTGCACGCAGGTACCCACCAAGGCCAAAGGGTGTTGGGTCCTCGGAATTGGAGTTACAGATGGTTGGGAGTCACCTGATGTGGGTGCTGGGGATCGGACCTGTGCCATTTGTAAGAGCTGTAAGCACTTCTGCTGAGCGGTCTTTCTAGTTCTTGTTTGTTGTAGCCTTGGTTGTCCTAGAACTTGCTGGGTAGACCAGGCTGGCCTCACAGAAATGCACCCGACTCTGCCTCCCAAATGCTGGGTTAAAGGGGAGTGCCACCACACCCAGCCCCCCCGCCCCCCCCCCCCCCCGTGTATTTTTCAGATGGAATCTCTTGTAGCCCAGGCTGTTGTGACTGAGGATGACCTTAAACTTCCCTTCCTCCAGCTTTCACCTCTGGAACAGAGAGCTGGGATGACTGACATTCAGCGTCACGCCTTGGATATCAGGTGCTAGGGATTATCCCTAGGAACTCACACATGCTAGGAAACACTTGACCAAGTAAATTACATACCTCAGGCTGGTCTGGAACTGAAGATAACCCTCCTGACTCAGCCTTCCAAGTGTTGGAATTACAGGCATTTCATCCTGTGCTAGTCAGTTCTTTAGGAATTTAAATTCTGGGAGGTTGGGAGTTGCCGGGGTTAAAGGCATAAACCACTACACCCAGCCAGGAATTTAAATTAAAAATTTTTTCTTTAATGTTATTTTGCTATAACATTGAAAGTAGCTTGGGAAAGAGTTTGTTTTCTCTAGTGTAGATGAAAAATTATTTTTAAGTATTCTCAGCTTCCCATTTGTAATTTTTTTTTCATTCTCATGCAAGGGGGATAATTTTCAATTAAACTCTCTGCAAGTGTGGGCAGCTTTTCTTTTAATTAGGAAGACATCTCAAATGCCTCTCACTTCTATCTTTGTGCCAGTGTTAGCTTGGATCATTAAAAATAATGGCCGAAGGTATATTTATTCTTCCAAAGGTCAGCTACCACCCTGTACAGTGTAGACAAGAATCAACACGTGGGTGTGCACGGAGGTGTTTGCTTCGGAACATTCCTCTGGGCAGTGGTGGCCTCCTAACCCCTTGGCCAAAATACATTTAGTTGTATCTTGTTTACAAAGGTGTCCAGCAATAGCAAGTGCACGTGACCACTGATTTTAGGAAACATGCGTAGTTCTTTTGAAATTTTGCCTGAACAGTATGACCTCACCTGTTTTCAAAATCAGTACTCTGTCGCCTTCAGTAATTATTCTACATTAACCTGCCAAAATATTCCCATTTGTGGATCCTAATATAGTGCTTTGAAAGGCTTGGTAACTCGCTCAACAACAATTCATCTGGAAGGGAGCAAATGTCACTTTCTGACGTATGGGCAGCATGAGATTTAATCTTCAGACTAGAGTGTTAGGGGCTGAGGAGGTAGCTGTTCAGTAGTTGAATGCTTGCCTAGCAGATAAACATGAGATCCAACAACACACACACACACACACACACACACACACACACACACCTTGAAAACCTAAAAGAAATAAAATAAAATTATTACGCAATCCCAGCTTCTGGGTTTTTCTTCTAGCCCAGGCAGGCCTCAAACTCTCTTTGAATTTTTTATCCAAAGTGAGTGTTGGAATTAGAGGCATGTGTGTGTAGCCACTCTGTTTCCTATAGTGCTGAGGCTCAAACCCAGGGCTTCACATGTTAAGGAGGCTCTCTACCCTTGGGCTATCCCCAGCTACTGGGGTTATTTTCTGAGAGTTTTATTGTACATTTGCCTCTGTCTGCTCCTGTTGCAGAGGTGTTTGTGTATGTGTGTTGTGGTGGTGGTGGTGGGGCTCCCAACACACAACTGACTCTGTTCTCAGCTGGTCACATTCAGTTTCGTGACCATCCATCCATGCTGGCCTTTGAATGAGCCTGCTCTGGGGACCCCTGTGTCAGATACCACTACTCCACCACTAAGAAGACTAATGTGGGTGATGCCAACAGGCAGAGGAGGTTGCTTTTAGGACATAAAGTGTGTTCTGTCCTACTAAGGGCATGGGAAATAAAGATGGGGGGGAGCCATTCATCCTATCAATTTTCATCATCTTTCATGTGACTTATTCTGTAGAAGATGCTGATATGCTGTATCTAACTGTTCTGGATAATGAGAACAACAGGAGAGTGATGGGGGATGACCGCAGGGGAGTGCCGGGGTGGGGGTGACCAGTGGGATGAATGGTGGCAAACGCTGCACTTTCCTCTCCTAGATCAAGCAGTCGAGCTGAATGCGGCTGATCAGCCATTTTTCTTTGTATTCAGTTCAGGACCCCAGTCCACGCAATGGCGCTGTTCACATTTATAGTGAGGTTTCCCTTCTCCATTATCTCTATCTAAAAGCTCCCACGCAGATATGCCTGGCGGTTTGTTTGCATGGGGATTATGAGTCCCATCAAGTTGACAGTGGATAGTCCCCACCACAGCTGTCATTCTGGGTAGCTTCTGATTCCTCCGATGCAAAAGTCCTCTCTGTTGCTAATTTCTCCCTAAGCTGAAGCTAAACTCCTCAGAGGAAGTAGCACTGGAGCGAGGGCAGCAGTTGCTACCACCTGCTGAGTGGTAGGGGAGTCACAGAAACAATATTGCTTTTTTTCTTTTTTTTTGAGACAGTTTCTCTGTAGCGCTGGCTGTCCTGGGACCTGCTCTGTAGACCATTTTGGCTTTGAACTTAAGAGATCCACCTGCCTCTGTCTCCTGACCGCTGGCTTATTGAACTTTTTAATAAATAAGAAAAAGTGGTTCTTCATTGCTTTCATTTTCCAGAACCTTCTAGAAAATGAGCATGTGTGTGTATGTGTGTGGGGGAGGGTATACTCAATCAAATTATTTCAAGGTTTTCCACTCTGAAAAGTGATAAAAGTCAAGATAGTTTTCTTAGGAAGAAACTATCTCCTAAATTCACACCTCACAGCAGAGTGTTTACATTTTGGAACTCACATTGTTAAGAGAATTTTTGGAAAGACAAGGGCGGGCCCAACACTGTGGCGTGCCTGTTGCCTCTAATGATGTATTTCTCTTTTTGGAGTATGTTTTCCTAAGTGGATAGCATTCTTAAAATAGAGCACACAGCCTCTACTGTCTTCCGAGGCAGGGCCCAGAGTCCTGATAACTACTCAATGAACGGGACCCTTCCTCAGAACACCCAGGGCTGTGGTCTGGCCCCTTTCTGAGCATCCACCCTTCCTGTGCACAGACAAGGCCTCATTTGAAGGTGGTAACCCAGCCCAAGAGGCAGGAAGGCTCCTGTTTCCTGTCACTCAGCCCTCATCCAGTTTAGTACCTGGAATCTCTCACCCAATAAAGCTAATCTCTTTAGCTATTGCCACACTTCTTTCTCTTTCTCTCTCTCTCTCTCTCTCTCTCTCTCTCTCTCTCTCTCTCTCTCTCTCTCTCTCTCTCCTTTTCTTTTTTTCTTTTCTTTTTGCCTAAATTTACTACAGGCAGAACAGGAAGGGAGGGATATGGCAAAATTTGAGGCAAAAGGTTGAAGGGATATGAGGAGACCCAGTCAGAATGGAGGGAAAGCCAAACCACTCCTGAGTAGTTTGCACTGGTTGCCAGACACTGGTTGGCTCTCACCTTCCCAGCTGACAGCTTAGGACTGGGGAGGTTCTTGTGTTTGTTATTTTTTTTTTTTTAACCTCTCTGTCTGCCTTCTGCCTTCTAACATTTTATTCTAAAGCTACAATTTTCTATCCAGTCATACTCTTGATGAAGGTGAAGGCAGAATCAGGAAAGTACTCAGGAAACAACCGTAGTTGGAGAGGAAGCAAACTAGGAAGGAAAATAGCAAGTGATACAGGAAGTAGCCGACACAGCCATGAAAGAGACCGGAAATGTCTAGATGCTGATGGTGGGGAACCCCAGAGCGACAGCTGTGCTTCCTAAGAGCGCCGCAGGTTTGTGAGGTGGTCTTGTTCATCCGGTGGATTGGCCGAGTACCCGAGACAGCTCGCTGTCACGAGAAGAAATTTGGAGGTTAATTTACTATTCTGGTTGACTCTAACTGTTAACATGATACGACCTGGATCTGCCTGTGAAGGGTCTTCTCAGTACGTAGCCTTGGCTGGCCTGGACCTTGCTATGCATACCAGGCTGACCATCTACCTTTGCCTGGCTGGGAAGGTAGCCTTCCCTCCCCTAGACCCCCCACCTCCAAACAGGGTTTTTGTGTATAATAGCTCTGCCTGTCCTGCCCTGATATGGGCTTTGTGGATCTCTCTGACCTTGAACTCAAGAGATCTGCCTGCCTCTGCCTCCTGAGTGGTGGGATTAAAGGCGTGCACCACCACACCTGGTTATGGGAAGGAAATGTTAATAAGAAATCATCTAGACTAGGTAGGCCTGTGGGACGGTCTTTGGGAGTCTGTCTTGGCTGGTAATTGATGTAGGAAGACCTTGAATGCAGTGGCATCATTTTATAGCCAGGGTCCTGCACTGTGTAATTTAAGAGGAAGCTAGCTGAGTATCGATCAGACAAGCAAGGCCCCATCCCTGTCTCTCTGTTCCTCACTGTGGACGTGCTGTGACTGGCGGCTTGAGTTCCTGCCTCAGTTTCCCTGCAAGGATGGACTCTAACCTGGATCGTAAGCGAAGGAAACTCTTTCCTTTCTTATGTCAGTATCTGTTAGGGTACTTACCACAGCAATTGAAGCTAGAATAAAATAAAAGAAAGAACTCTATAAAATACCACTCAAAGATTGGGGGTACATGCTACAGCTTAATGGTGGAACACTTGGAATTGTGTGTGTGTGTGTGGGGGGGGTGGGTCCTGGGTGTGATCTCTCAACACTGGAGAGCAAAACAGAAGCTGAGGAAATACTATTACTCACTCTGGAGAAAACAGGAGGACCACCAGGAAAGAAAACGGTATCATAGTTTACTACTATGTGACTCAGTGGGAGGCACTGTGGTCTCCTAAAGAGTCAGCTCTTTGTAAGTTTCCAGGTCGTTATGTTGGGAAGGTTGCTCTCATGTAGTGAAGGCATACACAGGAGAAAATTACTGATTCCTCAATGAAGTGAATAATTAATGCCAACAACTGAGTAATTGCAAAAAGTATAAAATCGTTACCAAAAACAACCTGAAAGAGTTGGTGCTGAGAATAATTGCAGAAGGAATTGGATGCTTTCAATAAATCCACAGACTTACTAAGTACTTACTAAGTACTAAGTAAATACTAATCTAAATACTTACTAATACTATAGGTCTGCGCCTATATAACTTAACAAAGGCAGTATTAAAATTAAAGAGAATGTGTGAAATGTTGAGAGAGGACCTGGAGGATGTGCTGTAGTAAGATGAATGTGTGAAGGAAGAAAGCAGTAGGCAGATATGCAGAAAATTGGGGACATTCAGGAGACATGGCAAGGATTTCGGGGGTCAAAGCAGACAAGATAACATTTTCTGATGCACTAACCATCCAAAATGTCTGGTGGTACACACCTTTAATCCCAGCACTCACTGGGCAGAGGCAGGTGGACCTTTGAAACAGTCAAGGCTACAGAGAGAAACCCTGTCTTGAAAAAAAAACTCTTCTGAAAAGTTGCACAGATCTGGAGTTCTGAAATGGTTAATAAATACTCAGAAAACTCAGCAAGAGAGGACTATGAGTGCTGAAAGAAAGAAAGAAACAAACCAGGAAATACGACATTAAAATCCATACTGCTTGCTGTATACAGTACTGCTTAGGTAAGCAGAACAAAATGTCACACTTGTGATCATAGATACATGTAAGAATCAAAAGCTCTTAAGCAAATATAAATGAGAGGGCAAAGAGAAAAGCCAGTCAATAGTGTCTAAACTGATAAAAAAAAAAAGTAATATCCAAACATCAGATTTAGAAAGGAGTACGAGGCTGGAGACGTGGCTCAGCGTTTAAAAGCACTTGCCACTATTTCGGAGGGCCTGGGTTCGATTCCCAGCACCTATGTCAGGTAGCTTACAAGTGCCTATAACTGCAGCTCCAAGGGATCTGATGCCTTTGCATGGTTTCTGCAGGTACCTGCACTCGTGCACACACACACATGCACACACACACACACACACACACACACACAAACTCACAGTTAAAAATATTAAAAATAAACTGGGTGAGGTGGTACACATCCTTAATCCCAGAATTTGGGAGACAGATCTCTGTGACTTTGAGGCCAGTTTGCTCTACATAGTACATTCAGGATAGCAAGATTAATACTAGTATTAGTTACTACTACTACTACTACTACTACTACTAATAATAATAATAATAATAATAATTTAGGAAGTATTAAATGCTGTAAGAGAAAACGACAAAGGGTTAGAGTTGTGTAAGACTGGGAAGTGAGGGTGTGTGCACCCGTCGGACAGTTTAAGCCTTAAACCTTTTTATTACTTTCCATTACGGAAGTGCTGTCTGTGAGAGTGTCCAGCATAGAACAAGCACTAAATGTTTTCTTGCTGAGCATTCAAAGTGTGTTTGACCAGATGCACGTAAACAGCACCTTGCAAAGCTATAGAGAATGACTCCGGGACCATTTAACTTTCCAACACGGCGTTCCTTGTTCTGGTTCCTGCGTACAGTCATTAGCATATAGAGTTGATTTATGTGATACAACTGGATCAACCTGCAGCCTTTGTGCAGCCTTTGGCAGGCACATCAGTCTGAACCTCGTTGACACCATTTGGCATCTGGACACAGGCAGCATTTTCCACCCCTGTCCTACATGGTGTATTTGTCTCGGGTGTTAGTCCCTGAGGGAAAAAAAAAAAAACCCAAATCCTTGGCATTCAAGGACTGTGGGAGCTAGGACTCTAGGATTTTACACTCACCACACCACCACCACCACCACCACCACCACTACCACACACACACACACCACAAACACACACATACACATGCACACACACATACCACACACACACACTCCACCCATTGCTCTGACCTGTTTCATTCCAGATAACACTCAGATGTAGCCAAAGCACCAACAGTTGTTAGCAAAGAGATCTTCTTGGCCCCAATGCTCTAATTACTCTTCTTATGTCTCATAGAAGCCTTGCCACACTCCACCCATGTCCCTCACCACCACTGTTGCTCCAGTAAGTCTTTCCAGCATAGGAACCCTTGTCCTTCCCTCATTGTACAGTTTGTCAGCCTCCCTGGAGGTGACCTCCCCCTGCTGGATGAAGAGTCCCCTTGGGGCTCTCATAGGAACTGCACAAGTCACCTGTAAGAGTCTCAGAACCAATGCCCCAGCCTAATGTTGCTGAGTCTGCCCCTCCTCGGAACTAATGACTTCCCACAAGAGTTGGAGAAGCATGGTGGGATTAGTTTCTATAAGGTAAATGTTTTACAGTAGCTAATTTCTGGCTACTGGTGTATCATAGATCATGCAATTCAGAAGAGATGTACTGTCTTCACATGCTATTTCCTTCAGAAGAGTACAGTAGATGGGACTATTCGTGCTTTCTGGTGTCATGTATATAAAGAGTGAAGAGGTCATTGCACCTGGGTACTGAGCTCAGTTGTGGCCTTCCTAGCACATGTGAGGGAAGTTGAAGGACAGCTGGGATGTGTATCCAAACCCTGATACCTGTCTTCTCTTCTTTTTCTTCTAGTCTAGTCTAGTCTATATTCTGTATTCTGTATTCTATATTCTGTATCCTGTATCCTGTACTCTACTCTATTCTATTCTATTCTATTCTATTCTATTCTATTCTTCTATTTCTTTTATTTTTTCTATTTTTTCTTTTCTATTTTTGTTGTTGATTTCTCCATGTAGCGCTGACTGTTCCGGAACTCTATAGACCAGGTTGGTCTCAAACTTACAGAGATCTACCTGCCTCTGCCTCCCAAGTGCCATTGTTGCCCTGCTTCTCTCTGTGTGTGTGTCTCTCTGTCTCTCTTTCTCTCTCTCTGTTGTCATTGTTGTTTTGGGAGACATGGTTTCTTCATGTGGCCCTGGCTGTCCTGGAACAAGACAAGGTTGACCTCAAACTCACAAAGATCCTTCTGCTTCTGCCTCCCATGTGATGGGATTAAAGGCGTGTGTCACCACCGTCTCCGTGTTTCACTCTGTAGTCCTGTCTGTTCTGGTACTCACTGTGTAAACCAGGCTGGGCTTGAATTCAGAGATCTGCCTGTTCCTGCCTTTTGTATTTTACCTGTTGAAACTGGTGCTGAAGTCAAGACTAGACGAGGCTGTACAGTGCCTGGCAGTATTTTTAATAGTAGAATGGAAATGATTTTTAAAGATGATAACAACCCATGTTAATAAAACCAACTGAGAGAAGATAGCTATTTCAAACAGATGATGTGGATATAATCACCTCAAGATAGATGTTAGTCAGATCTCCATTGCTGGGAATCTGTCCTATTAAAAGAAGGAAAGGTTTCTTTGGGATCACAGTGTCGGAAGCTTTGGACTAGGGCCTACTGTCACTGGCCCTGGTCCTGTTACCTTGGGACAGTGGTGACATCATGGTGGGAATATGTGGCAGATGAGGCCTGTTCACCTAACAGTGGCAGAAAGCAAAACAAGACAGATAGGGTCAGGATCCTAATATCCCTTTCAAATGTATATCCCCAGTAATTTCTTACACTGTAAGAGCAACCTTCCTAAGGTCCCCGTCCCACCAGCACTATGGGCTGAGGGCCAAGACTGCAAAGTGTGGCCATTCAGTTCCAAGCTAAGGACATGGTGGTGCATGCCTGCAATTCCTGCACTCAGTAGGTTGAGGCAGGAGGATTGTACAAGGCTAACCTGCACTGTACAGTGAGATCTTGTCTCAAAAAAAAAAAACCCAAAAAAACCAAAACAAAACAAAAACCCAAAACAAACAAAAAAGAAAAAAAAGTAAAGGAAGGAAAAAACTTGAGGCCATGCTAGTATAAGTTTAAGCTTCAATTCTGTTTAAAGGAAAAAGGAAAGAAAAAGTGCAATGTAAAATGAATTTCTTAAATGCAGTTCACAGCAGAAATAGGCTCTAGACCCATCTTGGAGGCTAGGATCTGTGACAGGAGCATCTGTCCTTCAATTGCTATTGATTTCCTCCAGTTGCCCTGTCTTTTCTGTACCTGGGCCTCACCTCCTGGGAACAGGTTTTCTCTCAGTCTTTGTGAAGGGGCCTTTGTTGGAGCCAATGGTTACTTCTCTTTACTGTAAACACAGTGTCCAGTGTCCTTTCCTTATTGTGGAGAGCCAGCAGCTTTACAAGAAGCCTTAAAGGTCACTTTCTGCCATTTACTTTATAAAACAAGCCAGAGCCGTGGGTGACTTAACGCAAGAGAAGCCTTGCTTACCCGGGACTTCAAAATCTTTTAACTTCAACGGACAGCCCACATTTGTTAAATCATAATCAGGTTGATAAGTGTAAGGTGATCGTGAGAGGTGTGTAAAAATAAATACAGTCGACTCTCGTTTCATTCGCCCTTGAAGGCTCCAACATGGTTCCAAACTGTACCTTTGAATCGGAGAAGCTGGGCGGGTTCACGTTGCACTCCGTGTTTCTCGGGGCAGTGTCCGTCCAATACAAGCGCGCAGGTGCGAGGTACAAGCCGGTCCTGCTTCACCTGAGCTCTGTGACCTGGCTGCCGGCTGTGTCCTCACATCTGATGTGAGATCGGAGAAAGAGAAAGAAACCCGGGTGAAGCTTCCCGAGCAGCTGGTTGTCAAGGTTAGGTGTCACAGCGGGGGCGGCAGGTCATGATTGCTACCTGGATGCTGTTCTCCCTCTTCTCGGTAGGTCATGGGGTCACCTTCGTGGTAGAGTTGTCTTTGAGACTGCATGTCTGGTTTGCCTCCAACAAGGAGACTTATTTCTACTTTTAATTATATTTATTTATTTTGTGTGTATGTGCTGGAGCGCCCTCAAATGCCAGGATACGAATGTGGAGGTTAGAGGACAACTTATAGGGAGTTGATTCTTTATTTCTACCATGTGGGCTCCAGGGATTCAACTCAGGTCACCAGGCTTGGCAGCAAGCTCTTCTACCTACTGAGCCATCTTCTGACCCACATTTCTCTCTGATTCTATATGTTCGTTCGTTCTTTCTTTCTTTCTTTCTTTCTTTCTTTCTTTCTTTCTTTCTTTCTTTCTTTCTTTCTTTCTTTCTTTCCTTCCTTCCTTCCTTCCTTCCTTCCTTCCTTCCTTCCTTCTTTTTTCTTTCTTTCTCTCATCTATCTATCTATCTATCTATCTATCTATCTATCTATCTATCTATCTATCCAGTTCAAGTGAGACCTTGTCTCAGGTAACCCAGGCTGGCCTTGAAGTCACTCTGTAGCCAAGGAAGATCTTGGATTTCTGATCCTGTTGGTCCGCCTCCATAGGTGTCCGAGGGTAGCTTTGAACTTCATTCTCCCTCCAAGACCTGGGATTCCAGCTGTGTTGCCCTACACCCAACAGGCCTCTCTTCTTTAAGGACATTGCATTTATGAACTCAAAGCACTGAGGCACCTAGAAAGAAAAAACACATTCCCAAGACTTCCCGACCTAAGTCAGTGTTGTGCTACTGCGGACACTGTTTCTTTAAGAAAGCCAAGGTGAGAGTGACTGCCAATTTCTTCTTTCTCCCTGCTAATTACCCAGGACCTCCCCTACCTTTACTTACACGGTGGCACTTTGTTTCCAGGGAGGCAGTTCTCTGGGGTTTTTCTTTTTTTATTTTTTTGGTTTTTCGAGACAGGGTTTCTCTGTGTAGTCTTGGCTGTCCTGGAACTCACTTTGTAGACCAGGCTGGCCTCGAACTCAGAAATCCGCCTGCCTCTGCCTCCCAAGTGCTGGGATTAAAGGCGTGCGCCACCACTGCCCGGCTCTCTGGGGTTTTTAAGCAGATGATTGAGCGTATAATGATTTTAAACCAACTGGTACCAATCTCAGGCGAATCGCTAGGAAGTCAGGCTCACGCATGGTGTGCATGTTGTGCTTGCTGTAAAGTGTACTCCAGTTGTGTTAGCATGACCCTGATTGTGCTGGCTGTGAGGGAGGCATGAGCAAAGGCGAGGGCACCTCCTCTTTTTATTAAGAAACCAGTCTCTTGCATCCCACTGCAGACCCTCTTCTGGCCAGGCGTTCTGCTCTGTGGAGGTTTAGGGCTCTTTATTTTTTTTTTTTTTTCGCATCTGGTTGTTTCTCAGCCTGGGTAAGAGAGTCCAGGGGACGCTAACATGCCTGTGGAGAGGAAATCTTGTAAAGTGAAGGGAGTATCATCTGCTCACGTGGGCTTCTTCCAGCTCGTGTGAATCAAAAACAATTAAAAACAGAATCAGGACTACATTTCCAGAACTCTTTGGAATTTACCTTTGTCTATTTGGAGAGTTGTGTGCACTGGCTTCCTGCTTCTCTAATCCCACGTGGTTCTCTCAAGGTTAGGGAAGGTGTGTGTATGGGGGTGGGGTGGGGGAGGTGGGCTTGTGTACAGGTAAAATGGGTTTGTTTGAAAACCAAAGCAAGCCAAACCAAAACCCTCTGTTTAGGATTTATTCATTTTCACTTACATACAGAAAAGCTAAGATACAACAGTCCCACATCTTCCCATGTATTCGTATGTCTTATTTATCCTGTGTATGTGTGTCGTGTAGGGTGCATGTGTGGGGAGGGAACACACCTGTGCCTGCACATACAGAGAAGGATGCTGGGTATCTTCTATAGCTTCTGGCCTTGGGATTTTGAGGCACAATCTCTCAGTGAACCAGAAGCTTGCTGACTTGGCTAGGCTGGCCCGCAAGCTCCTGAGAGGCACCGGCCCTGTCTTCTATGCTGGTGTTACACACAGGCTTTTTACATGGGTGCTGAGGTTTTGAACTCAGGCTCTCATGCTTGCATAGTGAAGGTTCTTACCTGCTGAATATCTCCCAAGCCTTGCCTTTTTGTTTGTTGTTTTAAAACAAGGTCCAGTGATGTAGCCCTGACTGTCCCCAAACCCACTCTGTAGACCAGGCTCGCCTGGAATTCACAGAGATCCGCCTGCTTCTGCCACCACGTCCATGCAGCGCCTCATTTTTTTATTTCCTTACATCAGCATACAGAGTAACAGGTTTCCTGCATTTTCATACAGACTTAACTTGGATTGATTCTTGCCTGCCCCAGAATATAATTTCTCCTGGTGCACTTTGGTTGCCAGTCTGAAGGTGGAGTCAAACCACTTTGTAAGGAAAAACACAACCAGGTCTAACACTTCCCATTCAGGCCTGAGTGAGATGCTGGAAGGAAGATCCGATTTGTTGAACCCCTCCTTAGTGAACTATATAAATGGGGAAATAGCATGATTGTTTCTGTTTTGATTCATGGTTATAAAGTTATATGGATTATGCAATATATTTTTAAAAACCTGAAGAAAACGTTGAATAATTTTTCCTCAAAGTTTAAATGTGGATTTTTAGCATAAGGTCTTTGTGGTTGTAAAGCACTGAAATGCTCTTGGAAGCAAGGATTGTGGGCTTGGCTCTCATACTAGTTTAAGAAGGGGTATTTATGTGGGTGTTGGTGGCACAGGCTTGTGAACCCTGAGTTCAGAGGCAGGAGAACCGAGGCTAGCTTCAGCTGCAGAGTGTTTCCGGCCAGTGGGGTACATGAGACCCTGTTTTGAAAGTGTGTGTGTGTGTCGGGGGGGGGGGGTTAGTGGCTCATCTTATTGCCAGGCACAGCAACTGACTTCAGGAGCTGTGGGCTCCAGGGGTTCCCATGACATCACTTCTCTCCTTTCTCTGTATCCAGCCTTTGTTGGTCTCTTGCATTCTCCTCTGCTTGTGGCAACAAGGTGACCTACTTCAGTCCAGGTTCTTTGCCTATTTTCTCAACTGCTTACAGTCTTATGTCTCAGAGTGGGCTCTGATTGGTTCCTCTCTGCCCCGATGGGTGGGACATGGGGGGATGGTGCATATTTTTATTGGCCAGGGTTGAGTCACATGCTCCCTCCTAGAGATGAAGGGGTGTGAGCTTCGTTAGCTGCAGGGCACAGGTAGAGGTTGTTTCAAAGAATAGTTCTCATAGGGAATTAGGGACTTGTGTGTACCCGAGGTATAGCTACAAATGACAAACACCAGATGCGTCAGTATCTTAAGAGAACAGAAATCAAGTGACTGTGAACTTCCTGTGTTAGACCTGTACGACATAAGGAAAGCCAGTTCTGTGCTTACCTATGGCGAGGAGACCTGGCATCTGAGAGGAGATGATTCCGTTGGTTAAATGCTTGCTATGAAGGCATGAAGACCTGAGTTCGAATACCCATGGAAAAGTAGGGCAGAGCAGCACCAGTAATCCCAGTACTGGGCAGGTAGAGGTAGGATCCTTGGAGCTTGCGTGCCAGTCGGTCTAGCCAAAGTGCTGACCTTCAGGTTTGGTGACAGACCTCGAAATAAGATGGGGAATGACCAAGGGAGACGTTCAATATCAGCTTCTGGCCTTCACATATACCACACGAAGAGAAGGAGAGAGACAGGGTGGGAAACAAATCAAGAAATATTTGTTCTTTTCATACGTCATACCGATTTCAAGATTCCTTTGAATTGTAGGATGTGTCAGGATTCTGTTCCCTTTTACAATCAAATAATATTTGATTATAGAGTACATTTAATTTCCTAGTCACCAGTCAGTGAGTGTGGTTTTGTGATAGCTTTTTGCCTGTTGGGAACAGTGTCCCTGTGAACACAGGCAGAATATTTGTATAGTTCTTGCTCTCAGACTTCATGGTCTACACCTAGGTTAGGATGTCATTTTACATTTTGTGTGGTGATGTTCCTGGCATCCCTTAGATGTCTTTCCACTGGTTTGTGTGAATATCTACTCTCCCTGCTAACCATTATGTATGGTTCCCCTCCCAGTGTGTGAGCATCTGTCTGGTTTGTAAAATGAGAAAGGGTGTGTGGGGTATGTGTCGGGGGGTGGGGAACAAAGTTGGACAGTAACAAATTTGAGACAGAAATCATAAACCTTCAGTCATCCGGCTACTGGTCTGTTTTCATCTTGTGCTAAATGTCAGTGCAAGATCACAGCTTTCCTCTGTCTAGGACTTTGACCTAAGAGCAGAAGGATACCCCAAAAGCCAAGAAAATCCCCATGAAGAAATCTCTAAAAAACATGTCATAAGGGACGATGTGAGGAGATCATTCTTAATAACATGACCCAGGATGGGACTCTATTCATTAAATATTCTAGTCCAAGAAGACACTGGCTGCCTTACTTTGCAGAGTCTTCCTAGCTGTGAGCCCCGTGCTGGATGCTCTGAGGACTGGCTTGTTTCAAACTTCATCTGCTAGCCTTTTCACTAGTGACAGGCCCTGAAACAGAGATGGGCTGGCCCTCCCCTCAGCCACCCAAGCGTGCATCTGGGTTTCCTTGTAATCCTGAGAGATTTCCTACAGACCCAAAGCTCTGAAAGGAGACCCCATCTGGCTTGCTGTCAAGCATGAAAATTGTCCTTTTGTTCTCAAGGAGTTACACAAAGAAAGTGGGAAGATGACCTTTTTTTTTTTAAGCTTGAAAACGAATGGCTATAATTCTTTCCCTGCCCCCACTCCACCTTATGCTAGCTATTTTGGGGCACCAGGAGGTTTTTTTTTCTTTTTCTTTTTTTTCTTTCTAGGTCATTGTACAATGTTCAGCCTTTGCAGCGGAGAAAGTAAGGGCGGTTAAGAGGCTCAGAAGAAGCCAGGAGTATAGCTAGCTCCATGGTAGAGCAATTGGCTGACGTTCATAAGGTCTGGGCTTCATCGCCAACTCTCAGCACTGAAGATCAGTCACACAGCGGAGACCATTTCTTGTCCTATGTTGATGAAGTATATTTGTTAGTCAATTTCACTACTGTGACAAACCCCCAACTTAGAGAGGAAAGCTGTTTTTTTGGTTGACGGTTTCAGACTGTGGTCAGACTTGTTCCATTGCTGTGTGCCTGTGGTGAGGCTGAGCATCTTGGCAGCAGGAGTGTGAGGTGGTGCGAACTTCTTCACTTCATGATTGCCAGAGCCTGCTGCAGGCCCTTCCTCCAGTTAGCTTACCTCTCACGGTCAACCTCTCAACAGTCCATTCAAACTCTGAACCTGTCAGTGATAGGCTGATCCCTGGATGAAGGCAGAACCCTCATTATACAAACCCTTCCCCTAGACCCCCACCTCTGGAGGCTGCTTGTATCAGGGACTATTTTATTTACTTTCCTCTTTTCTGTGAAACAAAGTACCTGAGAGAAACAATTTAAGGGAAGATGGCTTTGTTGCTAATAGCAGCCAGGTGTAAGGAATACAGTTCATGAAGGCAGTGAGGCATGGCGGGAGCAGGAGGCTGCCACTTAGTTACATTGTATCTGTGGTCACGCAGCAGGTAGGCATAAATGCTTCTGTGTTCTTTGTTCTTTTTACCTCCTTTTTATTCAGTCTGGGATCCTAGTTCATGAGAGGGACCACCCACATTCACCATAGCTCTTCCCTCCCGTTAACATATGCCCAGAGCTGTGTCTCCTAGGAGACCAAATGTGGTCAGGTTGGTAGTGAAGATGGACCGTCATAGGACCAATCTTACGTCACCGCCAAAGCCTTTTGGGAGGACCGTTCATATGGCAACCATAGCAGAGAGGCAGCAACTCACTGTTGAAGGGGCTCATCTCCAGGTCTTCACCTCTCCCTGTATACTTCAGTGTACATCAGTGTTCTATCACGTGTCTGAAGCAGTGAGCCTTCCCTGCCCTCAGCACGTGTGTGTTGGTGCACTTGGCTTTCCAGTCAGTAAGCAGTGAGCTGCACAATTCTGTGCTACACTTTTGGTGTGTACAAAATGAGGTTTCTCTTATTTTATCAGATTCCATTACAGATGGTTGTGAGCCACCATGTGGTTGCTGGGAATTGAACTCAGGACCTCTGGAAGAGTAATCAGTGCTCTTAACCACTTAGCCTTCTCTCCAGTCCTTGATCAATTAATTTTTAAGTAGTTTTTATTTTTTTAATGAGGTTGGGTCCTATGTAGGCTATGCTGACCTTGAACCTATTATGTAATCAAGAGTGACCTTGAGCAATTCTTATACTTTCCAAGTGCTAGATTGTAGGCATCTGCTTCTTTGACCAGCTCAGATAGCAATTTTAAAAAGTAAACAGTTAGCCGCGCGGTGGTTGCGCACGCCTTTAATCCCAGCACTTGGGAGGCAGAGGCAGGAGGATTTCTGAGTTCAAGGCCAGCCTGGTCTACAAAGTGAGTTCCAGGACAGCCAGGGCTACACAGAGAAACCCTGTCTCGAAAAACAAAAAAAAAAAAAAAAAAAAAAAAAGTAAACAGTTCGGTGGGGAAGCAGCTGAGTTGTAGAGCACTTGACTAGTATGTGGGTTCAATTCCTGTTACTTCAGTGTGGCTGAATGATAGATAGATAGATAGATAGATAGATAGATAGATAGATAGATAGATAGATAGATAGATGATAGATAGATATAGAGAGATAGAGAGATTAGATAGAGCAGACCATTAAAAAACATTCTAACAAAATACAACCTGAAGAGACGCTACACTACCTTGCTACTTCCCAGCTAAGGAAAGACAGAGGGATAATTCAGATTCTGTTTTCAGTAATTAAAACACTATGTTTTCATAAGAGCAGAAAACTTCGTAAGTACAGAGAGCAAAACATTGCAGCTCCTAACTAGTCGTCCCTAATGTACGCTGAGGTATTTCAGGTTTGTGCTATGTGGTGTGACGTCATTCAGAGTTGCTGATGCCCTATGTTCAGAAGCAAGGCTTCAGTGATGCTGTGTGGCACAGTAAGGGCAGTGCCCTGCCAGTAACACCCAGACGCATCCCCTTTAGATCTAAAGTTAATATTTGGTCACCACACCATCGGGAGTCTTCAGAAGTATGTCTGCTACATTCTTTTGAATTTTGTTTTTTGTTTTTTGTTTTTTCAAGACAGGGTTTCTCTGTGTAGCCTTGGCTGTCCTGGAACTCACTCTGTAGACCAGGCTGGCCTCTCGAACTCAGAAATCCACCTGCCTCTGCCTCCCAAGTGCTGGGATTACAGGCATGTGCAACACCACTGCCCGTCTGTCTGCTACATTCTTCATGACCTTCCACATATAGTTATGTGACCCAAATAGAGTTGTGACTCACAGTTTAAGACTCTGACCTCTAGGAAAATCATTATTATCAGAAGCGGGTCTGGTCCCTGTCAGGAGATAATCATACCAACCTTGATTCCCATCATGAGTTGATTGCTTGAATTTGGAGAATAGCGCTGGCTGTTGTAAAGGTTCAAATTCCTTACTCATAGCGTCCTTAGCTTTGAAGGAGGGCAAGAGAGGCGAGGTCGATTAATTCACTTTTTATTGCTGGTTTTTCCAGAGACACCCCTTAAATGGTTAATGTGTCTATGTGCAGAGCTAAGCAGGAATCTGCACAGAGGAGGGCAGAGGCCGTGTGAAGGCAGGCATGCCAAGTTTCAGTGTCTTCAGTCATCTGTCAGTCACTGGCCCATGTGAAGAGTGAATGCTTGTGGGCAAAGCAGCCTGGGAGTCGCCTTTCTGGCCATGATGCCTCTGGTTCTGCTGGTAGGACTTAGCTCTGTGTTCTGTTCAATGCCCTGGCTTTCTCTTCTATTTAGCAGTGACCTTGATGGCGATACCTGGTAGCTGGGTCCTTGGACAGTGCACGGCAGGAGTGGTTTTGTTGCCTTGTTTGTTTTTGTGACAGTCATCTGTTGAGATTCTGTGTGTCAGCTCTTGGGGACCCAAGTAAGTCATATACATTCCCACCCTTAAGGTGTACCTTCCTACTTACTGGAGAGAAGACTTGTTTGGCTCAGAATGGCAGCTTCATCATAAACACAAACAGGAAGGCAATTGATATTTTCTTCTCATTCACATCAGGAATGATGTAATAAAGAAGGAACGTCACTGTGCCAGCCTCTTTTAATAGAACCAGAGGATTTTTCAGACTGGTTAAGAATACCAGCTCTGCAGGCAGCAGCTTGGTCCCAGACCTTGGTCCTGGCATGAGGGTCTCACACTCATATCTGCAAAACACACATGCTGCAAAAATCCCAGCACTTGGGAGGCAGTGGCAGGTGGTTCTCTGAGTTCAAGGCCAGCCTGGCCTACAGATGGAGTTCCAGGATGTGATGGTTTGTATATGCTTGTCCCAGGAAGTGGCACTATTAAAAGGTCTGGCCTTGTTGGAGGAAGTGTGTCACTGTAGGGTTGGGCTTAGAGATCTTCCTCTTAGATGCCTGAAAATGCCCAGTCTGTTCCTGGCTTCCTTTGGATAAAGTCATAGAACCCTCAGCTCCTCCTGCACCATGCCTGCCTGGATGCTGCATGCTTCTGCCTTGATGAAAATGGACCAAACCTCTGAACCTGTAAGCTAGCCCCAAGTAAATGTCTTTTATAAAACTTGCATTGGCCATTGGTGTCTGTTCACAGCAGTAAAACCCAAACTAATACACAGGACAACCTGAAACCCTGTCCAAAAACCAAACCAAATCAAACCAAACCACTCTCCAAAATACTCTAGAACCAGCCACTCAAACCAGACACCAGATACAGTCAGTTCTTTTGGGAGGGGGGATGGGGAGAGTAGGAGATTGTTTGTTTGTTTTCCGAGACAAGATTTTTCTGTGTGTCCCTATATGTCCTGCTTGTTCTGTGAAATAAGATGAGATTACTGGATTGGTGGTGGATGGATTGGTGCTGGCTGTGGTTTGAAGGTATGGATTCATTTCTTTAAGAAGAAATTAATTTTTTTTAAAAAGTCTGACACAAATCCGGGCCACATTTAAACTTTTGAATCATTCATTCACTGAATAAAAACTGAGCCGTGGTAACAGCTGCACAGTTCTTTGAATCTACTAAAAAACTACATGCTTTCAGAGGTGAATTTTATGGCATGTAAGCTATCTCTCCTGATACTGTTAGAAAAAGCACATTTACTGAGCTAGTGAAATGGCTCAGCAGGTAAAAGATGCTTGCTATGCAAGCCTGTAGACCTGAGTTCAATCCCTGAAACCCACACAAAGGTGGAAGGCAAGAACCAACTCCACAAAAATTGTCCTCTAACACATCATCATCATCATCATCACAATAATAATAAAATAATAAATAATAATAATAATAATAATAATAATAAGGCTTTTGAAGCCCTGACCACTGACTGTCCTCTGAACTTACTCTGGAGACTCGGCTGGCCTCAAAGAGAATTGCCTGCCTCTTCTTCCTAAGTGCTGGGTTTAAAAGTGTGCCCTACCATGCCCAGCCATGAATAAGATTTTTTAAAAATATTTTGTTGTTTAAAAAAATTTAAATCCTAACCTAAAATAATTCCCTTCCTTTTAAACCTGTATCAAATCCTTCTACTATGGTATTTCTTTTTTTTTTTTTTTTTGTTTTTCGAGACAGGGTTTCTCTGTGTAGTCCTGGCTGTCCTGGAACTCACTTTGTAGACCAGGCTGGCCTCGAACTCAGAAATCCTCCTGCCTCTGCCTCCCAAGTGCTGGGATTAAAGGCGTGCGCCACCACCGCCCGGCTTATGGTATTTCTTAATATGTAAACTGTATCACTATATACAAAATTCTTTTTAATTTTCAATTTTTTCCCTCACTTATTCACTCATTCAGGAGAAGCGGGGCAAGTGCTGTATCACACACAGGGAGGTCACAGGAACTTCCAGAGTGTCACTCCTGGGTTCTAAAGGAGCACATCAGATCCCCTAGAGACAGTTGTGAGCCACCATGTGGGTGTTGGGTATTGAACCAGGGCCTCTGAAAGAGCAGTCAGTCTCTTTAACCAGAGTCTTTGCTCTAGCCCATCATTTCCCCAATTTTTGATGGTTAAAAATCACAGCTTCATACTGCAAACCGAGAGAAGTTTAAAAATCACCTACCTGCCACCATCACCAAAGATTAGCGTCCAGCTTTGTTCACATGATAAAGAAGAATCCTGTTCCGGCTTGAATGTCTGATGTCTTAGTTAGGGTTTCATTGCCGTGAAGAGACACCACGACTATGACAACTCTTAGAAAGGGAAATCTTTAATTGGGGGACTGGCTTACAGTTTCAGGGGTTCAGTCCATTATTATCATGGCGGGTAGCTTGGGGGCATCCAGGCAGACATGGTTCTGGAGAAGGAGCTGAGACATCTTGATCTTCGGGCAGCAGAAGAGAGCTGTATGCCATACTGGTTCTATCTTGAGCCTAGGAGACTTCAAAGCCCAACCCCACAGTGACACACTTCCTCCAACAAGGCCATGCCTACTCCAAGGCCACATCTCCTAATAGTGGCCACTCCCTATGGACCAAGCATTCAAACACATGGGTGAATGCCGGTGCACTTATTCACACACACCTGGCTAAGTCTGAAAACCGTGGGTGCATTAGTGTAATGCTGTCGGAGCACAAGGCTGATGTTCTCCAGTTAGATTCACCCTATTGGAGCTATAGTTTGTCGTAGCTTCTGTTCTCATGAGCCTCTGGCTTTGCTCTGAGATTTCCTTTCACAGACATCGAGTACCTAGATAGGAGGAAAAGCTACTTCCCCTGAACTAGTAAAATTACTGTCAGGAAAAAGGACTCAAGTTTCCAGGTATCTATGAATGAGATGTTTTCCTGAGCATCCTGGGCTCCCAGGGAAGGTACAGTAAGATGATACCTACTCTCAGCCTTCTCTCCCTAAGATGAACCTGGGCAGTCTTCCTTCCGCAGGAGCCCAGACAGCACACAGGGGCTTCTCCTGGCAGCCGGCTGGCATCACATCACCAATGTTTAAGGAAAACTCTGCCCCTGGGGCTGGATTGGGAGCGCAAGCAGTAATGGAATCTCATTTGCTTTGCATCAGTGGGTTCAGAAGTTCCCAGAAAATAAGATCTGAAAAATAAATGGCCAAATAGGACAGCACTCAGGACTTTCCATCTAAAACTGGGATGCTGTCAAACTGATTTGACCTGGCAGACAGCAATCAGTAATTTGCACTACAGTGACGGAGAGGACTTATAACTGCCGTTCTCTGCGCTTAGGAACAAAGCCAGTTGCAAATACCTTTTGATTTCCCCTCTTCCCTTCTCTTCCATGCAATCGAATTATGAAAGCAGAAAGTTGGAGGGGAGGGAGATAAGAAGGAATAACGGGATGGCCCGAGAGAACAATTTAAATCACACACACACGTGTGTGTGTGTGTGTGTGTGTGTATGTATATACATACAGAGTACATATAGAACATTTGTATGTGTGTACAGTGGTGCTGGTGGTCAGATTCAGGGCCTTGTGCATGCTAGGCAAACACTGTAGCACTAAGCTATACCCAGCCACATGGACATATATGTATACATATACATCATATTCATATGCTACATGAACTTCATTTGGAAAGATACTGAGAAAGGGTTGAGGAGATGGCTCGGAGTTTAGGAGCACTTGGTGGTCTTTTAGAGGTCCTAGATTTGATTCCCAGCACCTACATGGTGGTAACATATGTACCTACATGCCCATAACCATGTATACCTCCAATCCTAGGGATCTAATTCCCTCTTCTGGTTTCCATTGGTATAGTCATGCACATGATACCCAGGCATATTTGCAGGCAAAACACCCATACATATAAAATAACATCTCCCCCACCCCCATTTTTAGAGACAGAGTTTCCCTGTGAAGCCCTGGCTGTCCTGGAACTCAAACTGTAAACCAGGCTGTGTGGCTCAGAGATCTACTTGCCTCTGCCTCCGAAGTGCTGGGATTAGAGGTGTGCTCTACCACCACCCACTGCCCAGCCAATAAAATAATTTTTTAAAAAAAGATATTGAGAATCGAGTAATAGATTTTATTTAGCAAACAACCTCAGGACTTCTGCGTGGTGTGTGTGTGTGTGTGTGTAGGCCAGAGGATACAGAGGACAATCTTAGCATTGTCATTATGTTTTATGTTTGGACAGTCTCTCACTGGCTGGGAGATGACAATGGCTAGCCAGCAAATCCTGTCTGTCTCAGCCTGCCCAGAACTGGATTGCAATCAATGACTTACCGCAGGCCCAGCTGTTTTCTTGTTTGTTTGTTTGTTTGTTTTAGTTCTGGGGATCAAACTCAGGTTTTCATGAACTCTCACCCCAGACCCAGTCTTGGATTTTTGTAAATCTGACTTACCAGTGGCTGGCTAGAAATTGGACCTTAGCCCTCACTAAGGTTTAAAAGGGCTGACAGGCTGGGTGTGGTAGACTCCTCTTGCTACTGTGATGTTCAGACAGTGCCAGAGACCTGTGTGGCAGCTCTCCACCCTCCAGCAGGCTTAGGGATGTGAAGAATTGCAGTCTTGAAGTCCTTGGCTCATCATCTCTTAAAGGCCTGAGGCAGTGTGGGTACTTCCAGGACTCAGGGCAATCAAAGTAGGTGTTTGATTCCTGTTCCTGATGGTGCTTGAGTCTGAGATCTTGACCATGAGCATGTACTGAGGGCCTCCCTGTTTCTCAATCTTAGCAAGGCAGAGTAAGTGTGTAAGGGGAAGCTGGCTTTTTACAACAGAGCTGCCTGCCTCTTTGATAAGACAGAATAGAACTCTCAGGACCTAATCACAATTTAAAGGCCTCACTAGCCATCACCTGTCATTAAAGTGGAGACTATACTCCAACCAGAACACCCAGCTCTGACCCCTACAACATGTGAAGTTTGAGCGCCCCAAGGCGGTAGAGCCTACAGAGTTCCTCCCAGAATCCCTCATGTTATAGTCTGTCACTGGGCCACACACTTCAGCTCTTATCTAAAAATCCAAATGCAGTCTAGGAACCTTAACAGCTAGCGCTCTCTCTCTCTCTCTCTCTCTCTCTCTCTCTCTCAAGGGCAAATTGTTGTATTTTGAGTTCAGTCCAATCTCAAATTACAATCTGTCTAGTTTTCGTTGTTGTTGGGGTTTTCGATATTTACCACCAAACATACCAAGATTTGAGTTGAAACTGTCCCCAGCATGGTATATTCAGATTTCCTCCAGAGCATACGGATGGTCTCTAAGTATAGCTCTTGTAACTGCATTCTGGGTAAGCATTCCATCTAAAAACAATTCAGGTGACTTAATGATCTCTAGCCCCTTGGAGGCCCCGCCTTATCATGTCCTGGAGAAGGGTTCTAATAGCTGGTATAAGCCCTTGGTTTATCAACTCCGATGGCTTGGAAACCCTTAGACCCAAATATTTGGGATGAGCAGAGCCAGCTTAGGAATTTCAAGAAGGCAGAGTGGAGATAGCAAACTGCCAAAGCTCGCAGATGTGGAATGGAACGAATTTCAAAACCTCCCTCTTCTGCTTGGTCGGAATGCACTTCCAGCCCGGCTCACTGGAGACAGGTATACCCGGTTAATGGGTTTTGACCTTAAATTTCATTTCTTTGTGTAGTTCTGTGGACAGTAAGGGTAATAGATTTTGCAGTCTCCAAAGCGCTCTCTCTGGGTACCACAGAAATTCAAATTTGTCTTGTGTGACCTGAGACTATATTGAAGCCTTCTTTTATGGACTGAGAAATTCCCTCATGTTCATAATATCATTGACTCTTAGGTTATACACAGTGTCTTCCAATAAAGCACACCCTATTTTATAAGGGAATCTGGTAGAGGGACCCAGACTACGATACTTTCCAGAGTATAAATTCAGGCAGCCTCTGGATATCCGGCTGTGGGTTGGTTTTTAGCAGAATTTATCTTGAGGACTAATAAATTAGACGCTAAAATACCTAAGTATCTTGTATCTTTTTTTAGATTCTCTTGGGAGAAAGCCACGGGGTTAATGAAACTAGGAAAGAACACGTAGAATGAGTCTGCGGCAGAGCCAGGCCCCCGGGCACCCCTGCCTTATAGCAGAGCACCCAATTAGAGCTGCAGAATGCTTGTTGTCTTACTACTTCACATTGGGGTGCTTTTCAGGCAGGGTGATGCATGCTTGTAATTCCAGCAGTCTGCAGGCTGAGGCTGGACATAGAGGTTCAGGCCAGCCTTGGCCCCACAACCCCAATCACCCACAATACTTTAATTGGCTTGCTTTATTGACCCCACTTGAAAATTAAATGAACTTCAAGGTACTTAATGGAAGCTAAATATAACTTTTCAAAAAGTGTGTATAAGTGTGGGTTTGGAGGTCATAGTGTGTGTGTGTGTGTGTGTGTGTGTGTGTGTGTGTGTGTGTGTGAGGATGGGGAGGGGTACATTGGCTTGTGTACCATGGTACATGTGTAGAGGTCAGAGGACAACTTTATGGAGTCAGTTCTGTCCTTCCACCCTCCAGCAGGTTTAGGGATGTGAGGAATTGCAGTCTTGAAGTCCTTGGCTCATTATCTCTTAAAGGCCTGAAGCAGTGTGGGTACTTCCAGGACTCAGGGCAATCAAAGTAGGTGTTTGGAAGTTCCAGGGATTAAACCGGGGCCATTGAGTTTTTGCCAGAAGCAGTATCTTTTTATAAAGTTCTGGTCAGATTTTGATATTAGCCGGGCCTGATGGTACACACCTTTAATCCCAAAACTGAGGACGCAGATGCAGGAGAATCTCTGTGAGTTCAGACCAGCCAAGGCTAAGGCAACATAATGAGATCCCATGTTGTTGCTGCTGTTGTTTTGAGACAGTTTCACTTTGTAGCCTTGGGTGTCCTCGAACTCACTATGTAGACCAAGCTGTCCTCCAATTCACAGATACCCTGTTTCCTGAGTGCTGGAACAACACACTTGAGACCGGTTTTTAAAATTGGAACAAAATGAAGAGAACCAGCAGGTGGTTGTTGATTTAAGGAACGCTCATTGTTTATCTACATGTGCCCGCATACTATGTATATGTCTTTGAAGAAATGACAAGCAGAGTGTGGTGGCACACACTTGTAATCCCAGCGCTTGGGTGGTGGGAAGAAGAGCAGAAAGATTAGTAGTTCAAGGTCATCTCTGGGTGCATGAGGAGCTAGAGTTTGCCTGGGCTACAGGAGAAGCCTGTTGGAGAGGAGGCGGGCGAGGAGGAGTGTTGCGGGATAGTTGATCACATTGTGAACCTCTATATTGTGTTATTTACTGGAAAAAAAAACTGGTGTGGCTCAGCCTTAGCACACACCTTTAATCAAAGAACTTTCTGCCGCCTGAATATTGTAACCAGGATTAAATAAAGTCAACCAAGGACAAGAGAAGGAGCAAGCAACCAGTTGACCAGACATGAACATAGGATTATTAAGAAAAAAAAAAAACCAGAGAGAGTAAGAGGGAGTCAGGAGGATGGCTAGAGAGATGCTCGCCCAGGAAGTAGAAGGGAGGGACACTGAGTTTGAAGGAGGTTTTTGAGATGGTGGCATGGGAGGAGGAGAGACCCCTTCTGGGATGTTGGCTGAGGGGGAAGGTCAGCGGGGCGCTTTCTCTGCCTCTCTGAGCTAGCAGGCTTTCCCTCCAGCCTCTGGAGCCTAAGTCTTCATTGGTAAAATCGAACGATTGAGATTTTGTTTTAAAAGGAAAAAAAAAAAAGAGGAGAAGGAAAAGAAAGGGAAGGGAGGGAGGAAGGAAGAATTAGCAATTAATTCTCAACAAAGTCCATTTTCCTGGGAGATTACAAGACCCCAGATACTTAGCCTTACTTATCACACCCTGCTGCTTATTTATTGGTGCTAACCTTCAGAGCTAATGAGAGCTCTAAGTGTGGCTGTATTTCACTGAAGAAGTCCTGTCCTCCACTCCCGTGTCATCCATGCCTGTGTCATCCATGCCTGTGTCATCCATGCCCCGCCAGCACCCACCCCGCTGTTCATTGCTGTTGGGTTACAGGTGATTCCACTAGGCTCCTCGGGGACCTAGCAACAGGTTATACCATCACCTGCCATCCCTAGGTGCACCACGTGGGCCAGGTATGGGCTGTGTGTATAAGGACTGCCCACCACTTCAGCTCCCTCTCTCTGTTCTCATGTGTTCCAGGCTGGTTTCTCTACCCACTTCTGTCCTTTCCTCCCTGCCCCCTCCCACCCATCTGCCTGTCTACATGTCTACTCGCCTACATGTCTATCTGTCTGCCTCTACCCCCTCCTCTCCCTTCCTCCAATAAATCCCCTTATACCAGATCTGTTGCCTGGTGTAATTACTGAGAGGGACACCTACCTTAAGGCATGGGCCCACCAGGTACCCCCTCACCACCTTGTATTTCATAAAAATTTCCATCACTGTTTTATTGTTATTTTTTAATTACCATGTAACTCTAGCTGGCCAGGAAACTTGCTATGTAGGCCAGGCTGGCCTGGAACTCATAGAGATTCCCCTATCTCTGCCTTTAATCTTGAGTGCTAGGATTAAAGGTGAGAGCTACCATTTCTGACTTCCATCCTATGTAACTGGTATCCCAGGCTCAAACTCACTACATAACTGAGGATGACCTTAAACTTCTGACATAGGTCCTTCCTCTACCTAAAGCATGAGCCACCATGCTTGGCTTATCTATGCTGGGGATGGAATCCAGAGCTTCATATGTACTAAGCAAGTACACTCTACCAACTGAGCTACATCCTGACCCTTCCCAAATCTTTTTAGAATGAAGTAGGCAATTGGAAGCATCTGGCAATAAAGCAAGGAATCCAGGGACATGACCCCCAAATCCACGCCCAACCCTTGTTTTGCACTGTGTGATTATAGAAATCATCACATGACCCAACATCCTTAATCGTTTGAGCAGTTATCAAGTGCTTGCCTCTGCATTCTTTAGCATTGACGAGTGTTAGCTTTCCTGGCAAACGCAATGTAGGTAATGTAGTCTGGTTTGGAGGAAGAAAATGAGTCCTACACCTTGACTTCTTCTGCAATGGAGACCCTGTTGGGATGACTTGGGGTGTCAGTAAAGTCATAATCCTGATCCACACATGACAGTTTTCTGTGGTCGTCTGGAGATCAGAGCCGGAGGCCAGAAGTGTAGACAGAGCTTTCATCCCGGGAAAAGTAGCTTTGGGGATGGTGAGGGCTAAGTGTGGGGATGTGGAAGGCTGCAGAGGACAGGACAAAGGTAATAAATAGAGTTGCTTGCTAACTGTGTACAGAGAAGGGTGTCATTGGGAAGAGAGTGGAAATGGGTGCTCAGGGTTGGTTCTGACCCGAAGTAGTTCCTACATTTCAGGCATGTGCAGAGGACCAGTACCCATTCCAGTCAGCAATGTAGGACTAGGGAATGAGGGGAGAGAGTGTCTGCTGTGAATGATCAGAGATGCCCTTGTGTGTGCACAAGCATTCGCCAACTGCGCAGGAATTGGATCTCCACTTCTGGCCTGAAGTAAATGGCCTGTTTGTTAAATGGAGAACCTTTGTCTCCATTAGGAAGCATTAAGCTCCAGCGATTAGCCCCTAGGGTGAAGGAGCCTCTGTCCCAAACCTCTGTCCCAAACAGTGTTTGAAGAGCAGGGGTTTCCTAATGGATGGTAAATTATCAATTAACCCAAGGCTAGGGTAAGCTGAAAATAGACTTCTCAAGGAAGGGATTATCTCTAAATTGTTAGCACTGATTGACATTATCTGGGGATGTATTTTTCTGTAGGGAGTTAATCTCCACCCAAGTCGGATGGTTACAAAGATGTGAAGCATTCTAGTTACTTGGCTTAAAAGTGAGTTTAGAAAGGACCTCCTAGGTCCTTGGAGGCTGAGGAAAGGACCATAGTTTCCTTTCAAAATAAGCAGCCATTTCATGTCCCTCAAAATTGTTAGTTATAATTCTAGGTAGGTTTGTTTTTTTTTTTTAAAGAGGAGAGGTGTCTATTTTGTGATGGTATTTTGAAATAATACTATTTCTTAGTTAAACACAATGAGAAGGGGGCCTCGAATGTGTGTTTCTAATTAAGACCTGGAAGTTAAGTAAGTAAAATGTCTTTTGTTTTGGTTTGTTTTCTGCTTCCAGGTGCCTTAAAATAATGGCAAGTGTAGGAAGTGGCTTGTTGAGTCGAGACGATGCTACCAAAACGCTCGCAAATCATTTCGCTCTAGGTCGTCCCCCTTATGTTTGTGACAGGGTAATCCAATGGTCCAGATGCTGTCTCAGTTCACTGCATAGGTGGCTTCAGCAGTTGTGACCTACCTCGCTTCCTGAGTGCAGAGGTTTGGTTTTGAGTGGTGAGCATAAGTCCTGAAAGAGTGCCAGGTACCACCCAATGCTGTGAGCATGTCTGACACCACCGGCTTGTTTATTTTAAATGCTTAAAACAGGAAGTAGTGTGCTCTCTGCTGCACCACAGTCTTTTAGTTATTTTTTAAATAATTTATTTATTTTTATCTTATGTGTCTTAGTGCTTTGCCTACATGGTGTGAGAGTGTCAGATCCCCTGAAGCTGGAGTTACATACAGACAGTTGTGAACTGCCATGTGGGTGCTGGGAATGGAACCCTGGAGGAGCGGCCAGTGTGCCATCTCTCCAGGGCACCACAGTTTTTAAAAGTATATAAAAATTACAACCTCCCCTAACCCCCCAACAACCATTGACAGACTGAAGTGTATAGGGCTAGGATTTAAGTCTAACAGAGTTTCTAACAGAGTTTCCCCTACCACTATACACTTAAGTCTGCTCCTCTTAAGTCATAGGGCTTAAAAACAATCCTTTAAAATACGATTTAGTAATTGTAGTCACAGACTTGTAGTTTGAAAGACTGCCAAGTGTTACTAAAACTTCAGAAACCTCCAAAGGTTAAAGGTTATGGTCAGGGTGGGGGATTTCAAATCTGAGAGGAAACAAAGGAAGAGGCCTCCTTAGTCCTAGAGGAGCTCGGGTGACAATGACAGCCCCTGACTATGATTGATGAAACATTTACAAAAGCAAACTGTCCTCAGGGACCATCTGCCCTAACCTGGAAGGCTCTCTAGAAAGATCTGCAGCCTTCTATGAACCAGATGCTTTGTCACCAGGCTGCATCCTAGGGGAGCAGGTTTGCCCCAACCTCTGTTTGCAGAGCCTAAATGACTTTGCTGGAGCAGAAGTGAGGGACTCACTAGCAATGGGTGGAGCCACACATAGCAATGGGTGGGGCCAGGGAGATGTCTCTGGAAAGGAGGTAAGGTTCGAAAAGGGTGTCTGCTCCATAATTTCATTGGGGGGGGGCAGTTGTTTTATTTTGGTTTGATTTAAGTCTAGGTTCAAAGAGAAAAAGAAAAAAAAACATACGTGATCTAGAAATTCCATTTCTGGATATGCAGCGAAAGTATGTAAGGAGTCTGTTGAAGACATATCTGTAGTCAATGTTCATAACAACATTATTCATAATAGGAAAACCAGAGTCAACCAACGTAAGTGTCCATTTATGGGTGACTAGGAGAATGTCGTGTCAGATTTTGCATGCTCTCACTCACAGGCTAATACAAGAAGTCACAGAAGCCCAGGGAAGCAGCAGTTATGGCTGAGTCCCTTGGGGCTTGGGGTGGATAATTCAGAATGCAAAGTAGACTTTTTTTTTTCCTCTGAATGCCTATCACTTTCACATCTTTGAAAAGCAAAATGTTCAACTAGGCCTAGGGGTTCAGGCCTATAATTTCAGTGATTTGGGAGGGAGACTGAGTAAAAAGATAATCAGTTCAAGACCTACCTGGTTTATGTAGTCTGGGTTACTTAGCAAGTTCTGTCTTCAAATGAAAAATACATTTAAAATGGGCTACGGATGTAGCTCAAGCTCTAGGTTTGATTCGCAGAATGAACACACACACACACACACAGAGAGAGAGAGAGAGAGAGAGAGAGAGAGAGAGAGAGAGAGAGAGAGAGAGAGAACACTCTCGAGTTGAGCCAGTGTAAGGCAGGAAGTCTGCACATCAAAGCAACACTTGGCTGAGGTCACCCTTTTGGTCCCTACAAGCACCCAGCACCTCCCAGCCTGAACTGTTTGTAGGTTGTGTTCCTGACACACCAAGCCCCCACTACCCCTGCCACTGCAATTTCCTGTTCTTAGATTCCCCCAACCCCCACCTTCTCTGTCCTGCCTGTTTGGGGAGAGGTCCACATCCGGAATGGCCTGGCTGTTCCAAGATCTTAGCTATTGTACTGGAACCTGTGTACAAGACAAACAGACATTCTTGGGAGGGGCTCCTACACTATCTAGAGAATTCCAGCCACTCAGCTGGAGAAAACTCACTCACCTAGAGTGTTAAGGGAGCCGGAGAATGCCAGGCATCCTGAGGGGTGGTGGTCAAGTTCAGCCTTTTCTCCTAGCTAAGGTGCTGTGAAGGGTCTCCTACACGTTGTTTGTTTGTTTGTGTGGGTGTGTATGTGCCACAGCTTGAAAGAGCAATTCTCTTCCTACCATGGGTTTCTTAGAGATGGGACTGAGGTCACCAAGTTTGGCTACAAGTACATTTACCAACTGAGCCATCTTGTCTACCCTCTACTTTATTCCTTATTTGTTGTTTTTGTTTTGAGACAAGGTTTCACAACGTAGCCTTGACAGGCCTAGGACTCGCTATGGAAACCAGGCTAGCCTGAAACTCATAGCAATCTGCTTGTTGAACCTTTTTTTTTTTTAAGTTTTATTTTTATTAGTATTTTGCCTGTGTATATGACGGTGCGTGCCTGGTATCCACAGCATTGGATCCGCAGGACAGATGGTTATGAGCCTCCATGTGGGTTCTGGCAACTGAACCCAGGTCCTCCCCCCCACCTCCCATTTCCCCTGACTCTCCATCATTCCTCCTACCCTCTCCAGTTCATTCTTTTTTTTTTTTATTTTTTGGTTTTTCAAGACAGGGTTTCTCTGTGTAGCCCTGGCTGCCCTGGAACTCACTTTGTAGACCAGGCTGGCCTCGAACTCAGAAATCCGCCTGCCTCTGCCTCCCAAGTGCTGGGATTAAAGGCGTGCACCACCACTGCCCAGCTGTTCCATTATTCTTATCTGTACAGTTTGTTTTCTATAATGCCAATATCCAGAAAGTGCATGAGTGCAAAGTGCAAACACACATACACGCGTGCGTGCGCGCGCGCACACACACACACACACTCTGTTCTAATTTCCTAGAATTAATATATAGGAAACATTTTTTGTTCTACGTCCATGGAGCACTGACTCACTGACTTCTGGACTCCCACACCTACACCCACACCAAAATCAAACTCCTTATGTAAAAATAACATGAGATTTGCCTACCACGTTAAATCTCTTCTAAATTCCCTCTAATGCCCAACACGATGTAAATGATGTATGACATTGGTGTAATGTGTTGTTTTAGGGAATAACGTGGGAAGAGTCTGTACCTGTTTGATATCAGCACAGTGCTCTATTTTCCAGCCATGCTTGGTTGAATCCATTCACAGAGAACCTAGAACTATGTAGGGCTGGCAGAAAATGGCCAAGGAGAAAAAGGATCCAGTAGCCAGTCCTGCTTGTTAGATGAGCCTCAAGTTCAGGTTGCCTCAGTTTCTACTTTCACATGTAAAAAAGAGTTAGTGGCTAAAGGTCTGGAGCCAAGCTGCCTTGCCTCCAGCTTCACTGTTCATTCAGCTGGGGCCTTTAGACAAGGAAATTCTCTGAACCTAACTGGCCTGGGTGGAACAAGCCCGTAATCCCTGCTACTCAAGAGGTCAAAGGAGGAAGAGCATACATTCAAGACCAGCCTGGGCAACTCAACTTCGTGAAACCTCATCTCAAAATAAAGTGCAAAGAGGGCTTGAGTACATAGAATTCAGTGGTAAGACACTGGCTTACCACTCATTTCCTAGAACTGCTAAATAATAAGCATATAAACATAAGATAGATAGATAGATAGATAGATAGATAGATAGATAGATAGATAGATAGATAGATAGATAAATTCTCTGACCTTCACTTTAATGAGCCATAAAATAGTTGTAAGAATATCGGTTTCAGCCGGGCGGTGGTGGCGCACGCCTTTAATCCCAGCACTTGGGAGGCAGAGGCAGGAGGATTTGAGTTTGAGGCCAGCCTGGTCTACAAAGTGAGTTCCAGGACAGCCAGGGCTACACAGAGAAACCCTGTCTCGAAAAACCAAAAAAAAAAAAAAAAAAAGAATATCGGCTTCAAACCTGGCATGGTGGCTTATACCTTTAATCCCAGGATTTGGGAGGCAGGGGCAGGCTATCCTCTGGGAGTCAAGGAGAGCCTGGTCTACATGGAGCAACAGTTCTCAACCTGTGGGTTACAACCTTTTTGGGGTCGCATACAGAAATCAGATCTTTACATTACGATTCGTCACAGTAGCAAGATCTTAGTTATGAAGTAGCGAAGAAATAACTTCATGTTTTTTTTGGGGGGGGTTCACCACAACCTGTATAAAGGGTCTCAACATTAGGAAGGATTAGAACCATTGACAGAGAGAGTTCTAAGCTAGCTAGAGCACCACAGTGAGATCCTGTCTTACACAATATATTCTAAACTGAGCGGTGGTGGTCCACGCCTTTAATCCCAGCACTGGGAAGGCAGAGGCAGGCGGATCTCTTGAGTTTGAGGCCAGCCTGATCTACAGATAGAGTTCCAGGACAGCCAGGGCTACACAGAAAAACTTTTTCTCGAAAAACAACAAAACAAAGCAAACAAAATACATTTTAAAAATACTGGCTTCATGGGCTTGTTTTGAGGAATGGAAGTGATTGTATATAAAATCTTGACTGATACCTGGTGTATCACAGGTAATAAAGGTTCTGGTTGTCTGCTCATCAGCCTTGGCCAGCACCTTTGGGGACCCCCACTCCCACCCCGATGCCCCCATCACCAGTTCCAGACCAGCTGTCATGGAATACTGGCTTCTTCATTCAGCTCTGTCACGCAGGCTTCTCTTCTGCTGAGGTAGACGGGAAGCCTGCAGGGGTAGCCGTGTGAGGAAGTCCTATTTCTCACGTATTTCTTTGCCCTTTCTGCACAAAGACCAGGAGTCAAATCATGCTTGAGGGCCTGCCTTATTTTGAGGGCCTGACGTTTCCTAGTCATAAGTGGTTTATGTCATCCTTGAGGCGGCCTTATAAGGTCAGTGTGTTTGCTATTCCTGCACTAACAAGCTACCCCAATTACAGTGACTTACAGTGATGCCAGGGCAGTCGCAGCTAGCCCAAGAGGAAATGAAGCAGGCAGGTGGGCTGCTCCTGTCGGCTCCGAGGGAGAATCTGTTCCCTGCATCCTGCCTAACTGCTACTGTGGCACATTACTCTCCGCTTGTAAATGCGGAGTCCATTGTCGCACGGAGTCCTTCTCTGTGTATCACTATGTCATCTCTTCTTACAGAGATGGCTGTCTTTGCTGTGAGAGCCACATTCACCCAGTATGACCTCATAGTAGCACAGTATATATGCAGAGACCTGGTTTACATAAAAGGTAATGATCTGGAATTCTAGTTGGATATGCATTTGGGGAAACATGATTCAATGCACAACCATAATTCTAAAAATTGTTTTTAAAAAGTGTGTGTGTGTGTGTGTGTGTGTGAGAGAGAGAGAGAGAGAGAGACAGAGAGAGAGAGAGACAGAGAGAGAGAGAGTTCATTCCATGGTGAGTACTCAGAGGTCAGAGGGCAAATTAGTTCTCTTCTTCCACCCTGGATTCCAGGGATCAGGCTCAGCTCTCTAGCTTGTGAGATAAGTCACCTCACTAGCTCTAAACAATAGTCTTAAGCCCATTTAACAGAGGAGGAATCCAAAAATCAAGGAGCATAATCTTTGCATAGGCCTTACACTATCAGTGGGTGATTCCAGAGGTTCAATGCCCTTCTCTCCTGAAGACTTGCGTCCTTCCCACTGTATCATCTCGCCTTGAAACATACTAGACCATAGCGAGGTGGTCAGCAGCAAGTGTCCCCAGATCAAAGTGGGACCAAGCAGATGTTGTACCAGGCAGCACAGTAGCGCAACGCTTGCTTCTGGTCCTCAGAAATGACTGTTTCCACAGTTAGACTATTTGACTCTTAGCTACAGGGCTCTGATGCTGTGATCCCACAGCCAGGCAGGAGAAATGACCTAGAATCAGAGAAGGAGGACTGGAGAGCTGGCTCAGTAGTTACGAGCACTGGCTGCTCTTTCAGAGGATCCAGGCTCCATTCCCAACACCTATATGGCAGCCCATAACTGTTTGTAACTCCAGTTCCAGGGGATCTGACACCCTCACATGGACATACACACAGGCAAAATACCAATGCACATAAATCATTTTTAAAAATATCAATAAAATTAAGAAAAACAAAGCAGACAGGGTCAGGCTCTCCTGGTTAGAAAGCGATGGGAAGGGACTGTGTCTCTGCTGATCCTGCCCCACTGCCTCTGGCTGTCATGAAGGCTCTGCCTTTCTTCTGCTGTAGGGATTCCTTCTGGTACTAAAAGCCATAAGGTCACTGTTGGAAGGAGGTGGCCACCCCTCTGCTGCTCCGCAGTGTTGGCTGCCTGAACCTCACAGAGTGTAGTCTGTCAGAGATGCTCCACATGTACTCTGGAGAGAAGAGTTGTGGACCAGAGGCAAGATTCTAAGTGCTCCCTAAATTGGAATTGCAACCATGATCGGAGTCAGGTTTGAAGCCAAGAATGCATCCTGTTTAAACTCTAAATGTACCCTGGTAACCAGGCTCAGACGGAGCATTGGTAGAAGGCATGGCGCCTTTGCTTACAGAAGCCTAGATTTAGCAAGCCCAAGGTATTATTTTTTTAAAGTTCACTCAAAGCTTTCATGTATTTTACAAAAGAACAGAGAGTTGAGTCCAAATCAATGAATTTGGCCGTGTGTGTGTGTGTGTGTGTGTGTGTGTGTGTGTGTGTGTGTGGTGGGTGAGGAAGTTACTAGATTGAATTACTAGTGGAGGGTGTGGGGAGCCATTTTTGTTTTCAGACAGAGTCTCCATCCTCCTGCCTCAACCTCCACTGTGGCAGCTAAAGGCTCTTATTTAAAATAATAAGTTCTCCTCCAAATCTACCTTGGGAAATTCACCAGTGGGGATTTCCTAAGACATTGTCTGTGACATAATTCATAAAATTAAATTCTGTGACTTTTGACCACCTCCGGGGAAGAATTCAGTTACTCACAGAGCATTGCACAACTTTTTCTGGGAAAGGGCAGCTCCTGAAAGGGAAATGTCTACGGACAGCCCCAGTCGCTTATCTTCCATGAAGAAGGGAGATTATGTGGTCAGGCAGCTGTGGAGAGGGACAGTCTGCTCCTACAATGGGACAGACTCAGGAATTCACTGGACAGAAGGCCAAGCTGGGATAGCATTGGTTCATCCTGAGTCATGGCTTCACTGATGGATAAGTGAATCATGACACAGAGATCAAGGGGATAGGGAAATGGCTCACTGAATAAGAAGGCTGTTGTGAAAGCATGAGGACCTGAGCTCTAATACCATGAATCAGCTAGCGTAGTTACTCAGACTTGTATCCCCAGTGCTGTGTGTGTGTATGGTGGGGTGTGGGTGAGCAGGGGTCAGAGACTAGAAAATCTCCAGGCTTGCAGCCCATTTAGTTGGAGGAACTGTCTCATGAGAATATGGTAGAATGAGATAGAACAGGATACCCAAGGCCCCCCTGGTTCTGTTTTTGCATTCCCCCTACCTTCTGGCATGTATGTATGTATGTATGTATGTATGTATGTATATAAGTATGTATGTGTATGTGTATATAAGTATGTATGTGTATATATGTATGTACATATATATATATATATATATATATGCATCAGATACTCTTAACAGAATCTTACACACACATACACACACACATGCACAGGCACTCGCACGCATGCATGCACGCAGCATACACATATTCACAGTCACATGCACACATAGCACACACAAATGGTAAACAAAGTCAGGTGTGTAGCCCGTGACTATATTGCCAGCACTTGTAGTTGGAGGCAGGAGAATTATGAATTCAAACTCACTGCAAATGCCTTCTGATCATCTCCTCTCCACCTCCCAAGTATCTGAGTCACAGATGTGTGCCACAGGATCTGGCTCTGTCTATGTTTTTATGTACTTAATCCTTCTCTCAGAAGGCAATAAATATACATACGTGAAAAATCAGGGTGTCGTGAAGTGCGAAGCAAAGAGGCTTACTTGGGAATCTATTCTAAAACCGTTGGATGAGGAAAGGTGTATGTATACAATAAGATTTTATACAGTAAGGCCCTGGTGCCTTGTACCCATTATAAATAGAAGGAGTGGAATAAAATCCTTCCACCAGACTGATAAAGTTCTGCCAAGGGGCGTGTCTAAGATGGAGCTCAACTTTCTTGTTGGACTCAACTACTCAACTTCTTTCTTGATAAAAGTGTCCCCAACCTGTTTTTTAGAGGCTGCAGCCACTGGCTTCTCTCTCTCTCTCTCTCTCTCTCTCTCTCTCTCTCTCTCTCTCTCTCTCTCTCTCTCTCTCTCCCTCCCTCACCTTTGCCTCTCTCCATGTGACACTTCGAAGCTGTGAAGTGAGTTTCGCACATTTACCCTGTTTCCCTCATTTTACAGACCAGAAAACATGGAATCTCAGGGAGGAGGATAGCAACAGGCCTAGGGTTCCATGGCTGCTTGTTGCTTGTATTGCTGAAGCTTTAAAGATGTTCCTCTTGCCTCTTCTTTGGTAGCTCTGGGTACTTCCTGTGTCTACCTCCCTCCCCCCACTGTTGCCTGCAGAGGCAGAGCTTCTTCAAATGGGTTGCGCTGTAAACTCTAGCCAAAGCTCTCTTATTGACTAGCTGTATGTCTCTGTGAAGTGTCGGCCACCCTGGGCTGGATTTTCCTCTCTATAGAGGATAAGAATCTCTATCTAATGAAAGATTAGCTAGAAGGTGTCTAAGGGAATATAACACCTGCCTGGCATATGTGGCTATGCCAATGGATGCTTGCTGGGGGGGGCGGGGGCGGGTTAGGAGGCGTATTGGCTGTTTTCAAACTTAACTGCTGGGTCTTCAAATTTTTCACTTTGTTTCTCAACTGTGATGGTTAACACCGACCAACAACTTGATGCATCTAGAATCACACAGGAGACAAACCCCTCAGGACATCTCTGGAGGGTTTGTAGATTGGGTATGAAGTGCAAAAACTTACCCTCCATGTGAGTGGCATAGAGTCCTAGACCAAAAAGGAGCAGACTGAGGGCCAGCCCTCTGCTCTCTGACTGCAGACCTAGCATGAGCAGCAGCTCTCTGTTCCTGCTACCCTGACTTTCCACTGTGATGGGCAGTACTCTAGAACCCTGAGACAGGATCCCCCGCCCCCCTTCCTTTAGCTTCTTTTTGAAGAAAGTAATGAATGCACCAGTCAAACGGGACCAAGATTCAAGATGGCGTCCCTTTTTCCAGTATAAGGTTACATGAAGAATTAAAGTGGCAGTATACAAGTTTGTTTTTTTTTGTTTTGGTTTTACAAGACGGGGTTTCTCTGTGTAGCCCTGGCTGTCCTGGAACTCACTCTGTAGACCAGGCTGGCCTCGAACTCAGAAATCCTCCTGCCTCTGCCTCCCAAGTGCTGGGATTAAAGGCGTGCGCCACCACCGCCCGGCAGTATACAAGTTTTTTAAACTCAGAAGAAAGAGCGTGTGCTGGAGCTGACTGGAGGACAAGCACTTGTGAGTGGGTATTGGCTAGACTTCCGACCATTTCTGTGTGGGGATTCTACTGTTGCCAATGGGTCATCTCAGGCTATACTTCTAAAACCGAAACCCAGCTAGCCCATTTCATTTCTCACTTCACCTCTGAGGATAGAACCATTTCATAACAGTGGGTTTGCCACTGGGTTATTTTCTGAGCTCTGCCCTCTTTTTGTAGCTGGGCAGTGTAATATGCATAGAGGGGTGTGTGTGTGTGTGTGTGTGTGTGTGTGTGTGTGTGAATATGAGTTCATGAGCATGCATGTGTGTGCATTACTTTGATGGAGCTACACCGGCAAGGCACCACCTTCAGTAGCTAAGCAACACAATGTATACTTTCATAATTGTAGAGGTCAGAGTGTAGGCAGGGGATTCTTCTGGTTGGTTCTTTCCAGGGTTCTGGGAAGCCTCTTTTTCAGGCCTATCTTTCTGACTGATGAGTGGTTATTGTTTCTCTGTGACACTATACACCTCTCTGTCTCAACTTCCTCTGTTCTCCCTCCATTGGGACCCACCCTTATGACCTCACTTAAACTCTGTGAAGACTCCTATTGTTATTGCTATGATTACTAATGTTATTTATAATGGCTCAAGTCATAATCCAGGCTTCTGGGTATTAGGTGAATAGGAACCTTCGGGGAGGACAGAACATAAGCCTGTGAGAGTGCACACTTGTATGCTCATATATGAACAAATGTGCATTTAGTGAGCCATTGCATCCAATGGACTCCACGTCAGAAGCATGCGCATTTCATGGAAAATAGTGCTTTAAAGCTATGACTGTTTTCTCTTTTGTGCATAGAGAAGACTTCAAATTATTTTTTTCCTACAGATCTCCCACTGACACAATAGGGTGGATGAGATGATATAGTGGGTCCCAGATAGCATCCTTGCCTCACGGTGATCTGGAAGTCCTCATGGTTCCTCAGTCTTTGTTTTCTTTGCTCTTGCCCAGGCTGCCCCAGGGCTCCGGGGTTCAGGGGATCCCTCTGCTTCAGCCTCCTGAGTGTCTGGAACCTCATGCTTAAGCAGACCAGTGGCGTTCCTTGGTGTGTGTTTCCCATCTCATCTTACATAAGACTGCTAAGTGGTGTCTTGAAGTGCCTTTCTTTGGCTACACAGCAGAACATTCCAATTATTCCAAAGGGTCCAAGAGTTCCCCAGGAGCTTTGGTATCATCGTTAGGTCAGGCTTTAGGAAATTCCTTCATATATCCAAATGTAGCACATTGAAATGTCATTTAGATGTCACAAATATTTGTAGAGAAGACTTTAACTTCCCTGTCAAAGGAGGCCTCCCTGCATGGGCTCCAGCCACTGTCGTCGTTCCTTCCTTCACCTTTGTCCCAGGAGCGTCCTGAAAGGTCCCCAGGGAACCCTGCTTGCAGTCGATGGACTATTTATTCTGTCACCTGAACAAATTGCTCTCAGACCAACCCCAGACCAGCTGGCCTCTCAGGACACGTAATAGCCTCGATGTCCTTTTCCCACACAGTTTACTGTAAACCCGATGTTCTTTGTCTCTCTCACTAAAGTAAATGAGTTCACCACGATGTAGACTAGACCTGGGATTCTGACTCACTTTCCAGGCAGCCAGAGTCTTAGCTTGGTCCTGAATTTTTTTTCCAGGTCATCCTGAAGTGCCAGGGAATGAGATGCATAGGACCCGGAGGCAGGGTTCGGAGCCAGTGGGTGTCCTCAGAGAGTGAGCACTGCTCCAGGATACTTACGTAGTTACAGGATCTGAATCTGACAGAACAAGCCAGGGAACCAGCTGCATTCGGGTCAGGCACCTCTGCTCAAAGCAAATATTGCTTTTTCTTGGTCATCTATGGAGAAGTTGTTAGGTCTTAAACCCAGGACAAATGTCGAACTGAGGTGTGCCTATTACTCTGGCTGCCAGGTTCTCCCAGCATCCCTCAGTCCCTACCTGTTACAGGGTCCTTCTGCTTGGTATACCCCACCTCCTCCCCTGAACTCTCCAGCCCCAGCTCTCCAAGCCCCTATTTTACTCAGCCACTTTGGCTACACCGTTCTCTTGGCCTCCTGCTCTCTTGGTTCCTGCTTCTTCTCTTGGTTTTCTGGTTTTCCCATTCTTCACTCCCCACTTAGCCTTCTCCTCTCATGGCCCAGCTCAGTCTGCTGGCAAGGTCCAATTGGACTCTTCTAGATGTCTCTGCCTCTCTTATATCTATATATTATATCTATATCTCTTATAGCTATAATAAAAACCTAAACCTCTTACGAACAGTCATGTCTGCTATCTGTCTGTCTGTCTGTCTATCTATCTATCTATCTATCTATCTGTCTATCATTCTTATTCAGTGGTGAGGTCATCTCACCCAGGATTCTGTGAGCTAGCATATACCCATTTAAAAAGCATTGTACTCATACCAGCTACTTGGGAAGCTTAGGCAGGAGAATCACAAGTTCAAGGCCTGCATAGGCTGCAGAGTGAGCTTAGAATCAGTCTGAGTAATTTAGTGAGGTCCTGCAACAAATTTTAAAACAATAGCCACAATAATAGAAGGGTTAAAGATGAATTCATTCGAAGAACACTTGCCTAGCATGTACAAGGCCCTGGATCCTATTCTTAGCACCACAAAACCAAATGAATTAATAAGTAATTGTATAGAAACCTTTAAATAACATAAAAAGTGCTTGTGAGATAATGTGGGACATTAGAAGTTGACTATATCATTGTATACTGGTTGGTTTTCATTAACTTGACACAAGCCTTGAATTCCTGTCCTGACTTTTATTAGTGATGGAGTGTGACCTGTGAGTTTTGAGTTGTATTAAACCCTATCCTCCACAAGTTGTTTTTTGGTACTAGACACCCTAGCACTAGACACCCTAACCAGGTCACATTCATCGCATATACGTACTGCCTGGTCTCAGTTACATCAAATATTCATTTCTGTTACGTCTTTTTTTCTTTGAGTATTGCTATACAAACAGTCCTGTGTTTAACTTGGTGTGGTAGGTGGCACATATCTTTAACTTCAACCTGAGGGAGGAGAGGCAGGGGGATCTCACTGATTAGAGGCCACTTTCGTCTATATAGCAAGTTCCGTGGAGGCCAACCAGGAGTACCCAGTGAGATCTGTGTAAAAGAATAAAAAAGGCTGTCATTTGTTTAGAGTCCTTCCGATTTCTACAGACTCAGTAGAGAGCGCTAGCCCATATCTGAGCTTCAAAGGAGCAGCAATGACAGGTCACATCAGCACCTCCTGGCTTTTGCTCTTTCCCTGCTTAGCCTCCCAGCCTGCCCAAGGCCACTAGCATTGCCTCAGGCGGGGAAGCAACCGCCCTCCCCTCCCGGGCCTACTAGGGAGGGGCCAGGCTTCTCTGAAGGGGGACTAAAGTCCTTCTTGGTGTGAATGGCCTTTTAGGGAACAGGGGGAGGGCCGGCGGTGACATCACAGTCTCCAGTCCCGAGACTCCTAAGGAATTTGTCCCGGCTGAGCCAGAGTGAATGCGGCAATCTGTCTGGAGAAAGAGGCGATTCTGATTGCGGAGTCCCGAGGAGGCGCGCGCTCTGGGCTTTTTCTCTGGGCAGGGTAAGACACATCTGATGTTGACCGGCCTCATGGTCCTTTGCTTTCTGTTTCTGATCTGAAAAGAGAAAGTTCTCTTGAGGCCAGAGTCTCTTCTGAGGAGGGAGTCAGGGTCTGGATTGTATTGCAGTGTGGTGGAGGCCGCCCCTGTTGCATGGTGGGCAGCTGAGCACTTTCTGGGTCTCTCTCTCTCTCTCTCTCTCTCTCTCTCTCTCTCTCTCTCTCTCTCTCTCTCTCTCTCTCTCCTTACTGTGAATGTCGTCAAGCTCCCAAGCCTTGGTGCTAAGAGGCAGAGGGAAACACTGCATACACAGACCTAAGCTGCGTGTGTGACGGAGAATGCTTTAAAGACGCTGTCTGAGTCTATGGGAATTTGTGTGTCCCCTTTTCCACTCCAGAAAGGTGCCTCGGCGGGACCCAGCGACTCTGGTAACTAGTTCTCTAGTTGTCTTGTATCTGTTCAAAGGGCTCCCTGATGAATTCTACAGAGGACTAGCGGTTTCCATGGTGTGAGGCTCACCGCATTCAATAGGGTACTTGGGGCTTTGTTCATGGATGTTCATGGCATGTCAGGATACCCTCTTCAGGCTCATCTCTGTGTGCACAGAAAGCTAGACTTCCCCACGCCTGGTGCAGTTTTCTTTTCTCTGGGCTCCACTGTAGTTTCAGCTTTTATTCCTGTCACCATGACCCTAGGCTAGGCAAGAGAGCTGCAGTGAAGTTGGAAAGAACTTAAACTAGGTTTGTTTGTGCCTGCTGAACTTAGTACTTAGAAAGTTCAGGCTGTAAGGGCCAGGAGTTCCTTATTTAGTCTTGATGTTGCTTTACTCCAGAATGTGGGAACTCCCTTCAAACCTAGTGAGAAGGCTTGAGAGAACCTTATTCTCTCATTCAAGGGAGTCTGGAGTTAACAGCCGGTCTTGGTTGTTCCTCTAGGGACCTCCAAAGGTTCTCAGAAAGAAAGGACCCTTAGCCCAGCAAAGTGGTGCACGCCTGTCACCCTAACACGTAAAGGCTGAGGCCAGAGGACAGATTTAGACTGGGCTACAAAGTGAGACCCTGTCTCAAAAGAAGAGAGGAGAGAAAAAGAAAGAAATAGTAGCTTTTTAGCCGGGCGGTGGTGGCGCACGCCTTTAATCCCAGCACTTGGGAGGCAGAGGCAGGCGGATTTCTGAGTTCGAGGCCAGCCTGGTCTACAAAGTGAGTTCCAGGACAGCCAAGGCTACACAGAGAAACCCTGTCTCGAAAAACCAAAAAAAAAAAAAAGAAATAGTAGCTTTTTAAGCAAGGGACTCAGCAAACACAACAACCTCTTTCCTTCCTTTGGGCCCTGTCTACTCCTCACCCTGACACACACACACACACACACACACACACACACACACACACACACACACTGTCTCCAGTTTCTTTCACAGAAAGCCCCAGCTGTAAATGTGTTAATCAAACAGCACCTTAACATTTTCCAGATGTCAGATATGCAGCATGACAAAGTGAGCCTGGTTTTCCAACCTGGCCAGAAGTGGGAGGGTCGCTATTAACAGGAAAGGCTTGTGGTCCAGAAACTCCCTTACCTTAGAAGTTCTTCATGTGAGTATGAGCCAAGACACAGGTGACTTTGTTCCCTGTTCGTGGGTTCTAGAAGTGTTTTTATCCAGCCTTAGAGCCCCGCCTGAGGCACGCACTCGAAGGGCTGTCTGGTGACTACTGCTTTGGCCAAGCCCACTGAAGCTCTCAGGGGGGAAAAGAAAGTGTCAGCCTATTCAACAGGGCTGGAACTCCTAGCCACCAAAGGAGTTTCATGATAAGAGCTGTGCCCCACCCCATCCCACCCTAGGTCACAATAAGCAGTGATGGTTTCCTGGCAAGATGTCTTAGAGAGGGACAGAAGCTAAGGCATTGTTAGTATTAGCCCCTTTCAGGGGTCACAGCGATGACATGAGCTTTCCTGGTCTATATTTAGCCTGCAGCTGCCTCAGAAAAGGTTTGGGGTCTGTAGTCTGGCTGCCTGCCTTCCTTCAGCTGGGAGCTGAGCGAGCTGACCTCCGTCAGGAGTGATTTGTCTCTGTTTCCCACAGTCAACACAAGGCCCTCGTTGCACAGGCCGGAAAGCCTCTCTGCTGGGAGGTGGAAGAGGAAAGGCCATTCAGGTCTGGAATGTGGCCCCTCTGCTGCACTTCCCTGAAGTAGAATTAACAAAGGAAGCCAGTATTTCTGTTCTGTGCCTTCGAGGGAGGGTGAACTGGGCTGCCCAGTCCTAGGGCAAACTGTACTCGACCATCTGCAAACACGCTGGAGCATGGGAGCTGCAGGCCACCTGCTCAGGACCTTCCGTGGGCTCAGCTTCCTCTATGAACTCTTTGAAACCAGCACCATTTGCACTTAGGAGGAGGTGCAAAGCTTCCTGATGTTGCAGAGGGTCTCATTCCCATTGCCTTAGGTCTCTTGCTCCTCTTATGTGAATGGGGGACTCCCATCTCCTTGAAGCTACCTGATCCTTTTTTGGGGGAGTGGGCCATCCTCCTTCAGAGCTCTGGGGACACTCCTTAGCCTCAAGCAACACCTCACCTTAGCCTCACCTTGGGGGAATCTCAGGCTGGACTTTTGGAATGACAGCAGTTTTACGGGATAATACTTAACCTCTTCAGCTGGTGTCCCCATCAGACCCCAGTGTTTTCCTCTGTGTCTCCCCAAAGATCTGCCACCTGCAGTTTGCTCTGTCTGCTTCCTCTAGGGCTGATGACTGAGCTGGTAAGGGATCCTAGGCCACAGCGGTAGCCAAGCTGTATCTCCCCAAATTGACAGTTTGCGATGGAGGCATCTGAGTTTAGATGTTAAAAGAGTCCAGAAACAGCCGGGCGGTGGTGGCGCATGCCTTTAATCCCAGCACTTGGGAGGCAGAGGCAGGAGGATTTCTGAGTTTGAGGCCAGCCTGGTCTACAAAGTGAGCTCCAGGACAGCCAGGGCTACACAGAGAAACCCTGTCTCGAAAAACAAAAAAAAAAAAAAAAGAGTCCAGAAACAACCATCCTAGAGGTAGCCACGCATGGCCTGAAGAGTCAGTTCTTTGCTATGTAGCTACCGTGCCCTGCTTACTAAACATGTGACTTATGCAAGCCAGGGAGGGTAAGAAGGGGGACAGAGATGTCCTTTGATTTCCCAGCTATGAGGAAGTTTTATTCTGTAACCATGCCTCTGATCCTAGGCCAGCAGTGAGTGCATATTTTTGATGGAACTTAAAAATAACTGGATTAAAGGATCAGGTCACCTATTACCTGGGGAAAAGCATTTCTAATTTAACTATAGTAGCTGCAGCAGGAAGTAATCTGGGTTATTCAGAACTGAGAAACCTGGCCATGCAGCGGACACCTGGCGTTCAATCAATTTGGGTCGTGCTGCATTTAGCCTAGGAGCCTGGGAGGTGATGGTGGGCCAGACTCTTATCAAGAGGGGACATAGATACCTATGAGCAGTAAGGAGATGGTGTCATCGTGAACGGAGCAGATATTTGAAGTGTTGGAATTTAAACAGTTACTCCTTAAAAAAAAAAAGATGACATACTCTTTTCAATTTATGTGTATTAATGTTTTGCATGTAAATTTTTTTGTGTGTAGTAGCCCTTTGCAGCCAGAAGAGGGTGTTGTATCCCTTGTAACTGGAGTTTTAGATGGCTGTGAGCTGGAAACCCAACTAGGTTCTCTTTGCAAGAACAACAATGTTCTCAACTGCTAAGCTGTCTTTCCAGCCCTTCCTTTTTTAGTATTTAATTTTTACTCATGTGTATGTGGAGAAGGTTTTGTGCATGTGAATGCAGATGCCCTAGGAGCCCCAAAGAGGGTGTTACTTTCTCTGGAGCTGGAGTTACAGGTAGTTATGAGCCTCTCGGTATAGGTGCAAGAAACTCAACTCAAGTTCTCTGAAAGGGCAGTATACACTCTTATCTATGAGCCATTTTTCCAACTCCTCCTCCTTCTCTGGAGAGGTGTATTTCCGCTTAGGCTTTGAAAGGATCTAGTCTATCTTGATGGCAGGATCCTCTTTATTTACAGTATCCTGAGTCTGAAGCTGCCCGATCATTTCTGGGCATATTAAGCTGTGTAAAGGGCTGGAGAGATGGCTCAGAGGTTAAGGGTGCTTGTTGCTCTTGCAGAGAACCCAAGTTTGGCACCTGACGCCATATGGGAGCTCACAACTATCCCTGAACCCATTTCAGGGGATCCAAGGTTCTTTTTAGAACTTTTCAGGCACTTCATGTACATGGTGCACATATATACTGAAGGCAAACACTCATAAAATAAATAAATCTTCCTCCTCCTTCTCCTCCAACTTCTCCTCCTCCTCTTCCTCTCTCTCCTTTTCTCCCTCTTCTTCAGAAGCAGAACACACAGAGCAATGAATGTGGATGCCCATCTGGCTTTTTGTCATTCGAACCAAAGCATCAACTTTTCTTGTCCTTGTAGTGAAGCCCATCTTTCTGCTGTGCGACCTGATGAGGAAAGATAATTTCTAGTTCTTCCTGGTATTGGTGTGCTCTGCTGCAGGCCCAGACAGGAAGAGCATGCTGCTGTCCACTGTCCAGCTGGTCTGGGGTCAGCCACCATCTTTTGTGGAAACTAGGCAGGCTTCTAGGATCTTTTGTGTGCCATTGACTGTGGTATGGGTAGGAGTTGTGGTTATCTTATCCCTGGGAAGTTGTCAGCAGGGGCAGAGACTCTAGTTTAGAGCTGGCCGGAAGTGCCTAGACTGCCGTGTTAAACATCTCCATCTGGAGGGTCCAGCACACAGTACTCCAGAGAAGGGGCCGAAGTAAATCTCCAGGGAGTCTCCAGTCTGGATAAGGACGTAAGAGACTGACTTAAGGCTAAAGTATGAGTCTAATCTGTCAGAAGGAGATTCAAACTAGCAAGGATCAAGGGCAAAGGAAAAGACTCCCTCAGCCTGTCCATTCTTCATGACCTTTCCCATGTTATTCTGGAAGCTTCCTGTCATATTTTGGGAGAAGACCTCCTGACACATTGCGATAAAATTAAGAACGGTGACATTTACTACCAGCCAGATGTGATCTCTGGGAAAAGTCTCCTCTATTTCTCTCAAACTCTTAGTTTCAAAGTCATAAAATAGTAAAATCTATCTTTCTAACTTAAAACAGAGAGGCCTTGGTCTTCTCTGTGTCAGCTGAGAGCTCACATGGGGATAACCGAGGCTAGCCAGGACCAAAGGCTGATGTGAATTCAGTGGAATATGGCACTGAGTGGACCCACAGCACAGACCTGCTGTGCTGCCCAGTGTGTGCCAACATTTCCACAGCTACATAAGCACTAAGGATGGGTGGGTTCCGTCTCATACAAGTGATCTTTGTACAGGTTTTCTGTGTACCAGGGATCAACTGGGAGCTTTCTGTGTACTGTATTCTGCCACAGAGCTATATCTCCAGCAAATATAAATCTAGTGCTTCTTTAGGATTTGACTTTTCTTAAAATAATAATAATAATAATAATAATAATAATAATAAATTATTATTTTGTTATTTTTGTTTTGAGACAGGGTCTCTCTATGTGGTTCTGAGTGTCCTAGAACTCACTACGTAGACCAAGCTAGCCTCAAACTCACAAAGATCCACCTGCCTCTGCTCTCAAATGCTGGGTATTAATTTTGTTTTTAATTAATTATGTATATTTAAGTGTGTGGATATGTGCTTGTGAGTGTAGGTGTCAATGGTGGCAAGAAGAGGGCATCAGGTCCCCTAGAGATAGACTCACAGAGCATTGTGAGCCCCCTCACTTTGGGTGCTGGGGCCTGAACCAGGGTCCTCGGCAAGAACAGTAAGTACCCCAACTGCCGAGCCATCTCTCCAGCACCTAAGATTTGACTTTTAAGGGCATTTTATAAAATTTTTCTGCTGGCTTTAGCAACAAATAACATTTCCCAATTGTGTTTAGCTTTGTACTAAAATAAACATAAAAAGATTTGAGGTGGGAAAGGGTACTTTTGGTGTGACATTTCTGGATTGGTCTCTTTAACCGCTTTTGTTCTGAAAACGATGATGATCCAATGCTATTCTCTTCTCAAGAAAGTCTCCCGCAAGAAAGAAGTTCATATTGGGCATTTGCACTTTGGTGCAAATTTGCTTAAAAATAAACTTTTCTTTTTACATTTACATTAACCATTTTCCAATTTTCATAATGCATCTTAAATGCATTTTTCAAAGCATTTGTATAGGAGGGATTTTGTTACCACATTAAACAGCCTATGTTCTCTGAATTAAATGTGGAAAACCAAACTTTTAGTTCTCAGACCTCAAAGAGTAGCAACCCAGAGAATCTGCAAACTGGAGCCAAGCTGGGGCTCACACTCCTCATGCAAGGGTTGGGGGAGTCTCCAGTCCACAAATGGAGTCTCCATACACAGATGGAGGTTCCACCCACCTCACCTATTTCTAGCATTCATTATGCTAATAGACAAGCCACTAATTTCACTAATGGAAGTCCATTTCAGATTTTAATTATGCAAATTAGCAAAGCTTCGGGCGTTTGTAGGGGTTAAAGGAAGCTGGAAGTGCTGGAGGAAGCTACCCTTGGAGTTCCCGGTGACCACTCCTTTGGTTTCCTTCCATCCTCAGTCTGTCCGTCTGTCCGGATGGCTTTCTGCCTCTGGAATGCAATTTAAATGTGTTTCAGGAGCACACAGCTGTATTATAGTACATTGTCTTTACCCAAGAATTCCAGAGTAAATTGCAGACATCCCCGCCAGCTGCTGGCTATTCTGAGAAGTCAGTGGGAGGGCAGATATTATGTACCATGGTTTTAAGACTCTACCTGGAGGCTTGTCTCAGGCAGGCTAAAGATCCCCCACAAACGCGTCACACCCTACTTTTTCTTTGACCGCGGAAAACACCACTTGGTGGTTTTTCACATCTCTTCATTACGGTAGAGGAGATCAGTACTGAAAGGGTTTTACAGTCAATGTCACGAATGCATTTGATCTGAATCTGGATTTCGGATCACCTTATCTGACACCTCGATAAAATGCTGGTTCTTCCCTTATCTTCAAAGGGAGCAGTAGGCATTGTCTGATTTAAACAAGACATCCTTTAATGATGTCAAAGCCCAGACTCCTGCAACCCAGATTCCTTAGCCCTTTCCTTGTTGCAGTTTCTGGTGGCTTTGATTGTATCAGGCCTCGGGCAGGAAGGTATATTCCTCCTGCTGAGAGCCAAACCCAGAATGTGTTTTTGTTACAAGTGTTGCCTAACTTTCTGGTGCTGGGCTTTGAATGGTTAGGGCAGCTTTGTTGTCTCTGAGCATTTCTCCCTGATCCTCCTCTGAAGCAGCTGTCTTTCGAAGGAGATAGAACTGAGCATCAGGAAGAAATCTCTTAGCTAGGCTAGACAGCTAAGGAAAATGTGGAGCAATGAAAACATTAAGATCCCATTCTCTTCCCTGGCGCTGGTGGCCCACACCTTTAAACCCAGCGCTCAGGAGGTAGAGGCAAGTGAGAATCTTCAGTTCAAGGCCAGCCTGGTCTGCAAAGCAGCAAATTCCAGGACAACCAGACCTACACAGATAAGCCCTGTCTCAAAAAAACCAAAAAGAAAAAAACCAGTCCCATTTTCTTATTAACCGCAGATTGTGATAACAGGTAGAAAACATTTTAGAAACTGGAAGGGCTGTGCAGTTGGCCGCTAGCTCTTCAGAGCACCAGATAGTTTAGGAGGGTTGTGTTATGCCATCATAGAGAACTGAACTATGCAGTTTAGTGGCCTTAGTTATGGTGTTTGTAATGTATATAGTCAATTATAGCATGTCAGCTTGTAAGCAGCCTGTAAGGGATCTACCAGGATATATTATGGAAAGAGTCCCTAACGTTTCTTGTCTCCGGAATGGTTGCATTACATCTGGCCAAGAATCATATGTCTTTAAGAAGAAAAACAGCTCTGCAGAAAGACCTTTATTATATACTTGCGGGTGCCTAGAAATAGTCTCATCAGAAGCCTGTTATAATCTGTGGTGGCTGCATATTAACTATGTAATGTCTTCTACGTTAGTTTTTACTCATTTCACATTTGTATTTTGTAGTGTGTGTGTGTGTGTGTGTGTGTGTGCGCGCGCGCGCGCGAGCGAGGCATGAAAGCATGAACGTGTGCATGTGTGCACATGCATACCTCAGTGTGTATGTGGAGGTCAGAGGACAAGTCATGAGAGTTAATTCTCTCTTTCAACTATGTGGATGCCATGCATAACTCTGGTCCTTGGGCTTGATGACGGCACCCTTTCACCCACTAAACTGTCCTATGACCCTCTCTTTTACTTTAGAAGATGAAATTTTCAAATGAAGCTTAAATATATTCAACACCTAGTGAATGAGATGGACTCTGTAAGTGGGAGAGGTTTAGTGGCCAGCTTTCTCTTCTGTTGCTGTGACATAACACCCTGACCCAAAGCAACATAGGAGAGGAAAGGGTTTATTCAGCTTGCAATACTAGATTATAGTCCATCACTGAGGGAAGTTAAGGCAGGACTTCAAAGCTGAGCTGACTTGTTATTCCATACAGCATTTCCCCCAGCCAAGGAACTCACTTCACTGTCAAGAAGTACAGTAGGAACCATGGAGGGTGCTGCCCAATGGCTGGTTCAAAGCCTGGTTTATACTCAACTAGCTTTCTTACATAGTTCAGACCCATCTGCCTAGGAATAGGGCTGTCCATAGTGTGATGGGCCTCCTACATCAGTTAACCAACAAGATAATCGCCCACAGACATGCCCACAGCCCTTCACTGTGGTTCTCCTCTCAGAGGATTCTAGGCTTTGTCAAGTTGATCATTAAAGCTAACTAGGAGAGTCAGGCACATGTCACCACACAGAACGGCTATTTAAAGGATTATTAGAAAAGAGATCTCTATTCATAAGTGTATCACTGTTCTTTCCTGTTTCCTTTCTATTACTGAGTGGATTTCTTGATTGGCATCTGTCTTAGTTACAGTTTTACTGCTGTGAGCAGACGCCATGACCTAGGCAACTCCTATAAGGACAACATTTAATTGGGGCTGGCTTACAGGTTCAGAGGTTCTGTCCATTATCATCAAGGCAGGAGCATGGCAACATCCAGGTAGGCATGGTGCAGGTGGAGCTGAGGGTGTGACATCTTCATCTGAAGGCTGCTAGCAGAGTACTGGCTTCCAAGCAGCTAGGATGAGGGTCTTAAAGCCCACACCCACAGTGACACGCCTACTCCAACAAGGCCACACCTGCAAATCGTGCCACTGCCTGGGCAAGCATATTCAAACCATGACAGCATCTATATCCAGAAATGTGCTTTTAACCCTTATTTGTGTTTTCTCTTTATTCTAGAAGCCTCCCCAGCTTTCTGAGGATGCTAACCAGCTGAGAAGCAAGCAAGACAACTGTGGTGACAGTCGCCTGGAGCCTGCCGCCAGCTCTCTCTCCACAGATCACAAAAACATGGAAATTGGGGTGTCCGTGGCAGAATGTAAAAGTGTACCTGGAGTCACCTCTACCCCCCATTCCAAGGACCACTCCTCTCCTTTCTATTCGCCCTCACACAATGGCCTCCTCACTGATCACCACGAGTCTTTAGATAACGATGTCGCCAGAGAGATCCAATACCTAGATGAGGTGCTGGAGGCCAACTGCTGCGATTCCTCTGTGGATGGAACTTACAACGGAATCTCCTCCCCAGAGCCTGGAGCAGCCATACCGGTAAGCAGCTTAGGTTCACCCACCCGCTCAGCCACTGAGGCAGAAGCCTCCGAGAAAGCATCTGGTGGGCAGGTGCCTCTTCGCATCGAGCTCAGCAGAAGCCCCTCTGACAACATGGCTGAAGGAGTAAGAGCCGACGGACACTCCACTGACCAGCCCCAAGACATGCTGGGGGACAACCTGCAGCCACCTGACCAGCCCCAAGACATGCTGGGGGACAACCTGCAGCCACCTGCCAGCCCCAGTTCCTCTACCAGCTCCCACTGCTCCTCCCGAGATGGGGAGTTCACGCTCACCACACTGAAGAAGGAGGCCAAGTTTGAGCTGCGTGCCTTCCACGAGGACAAGAAGCCCTCCAAGCTCTTCGAGGAGGACGAGCGCGAGAAGGAGCAGTTCTGCGTCCGGAAAGTGAGGCCCTCTGAAGAGATGCTAGAGCTGGAGAAGGAGCGGAGGGAGCTCATTCGGAGTCAGGCTGTGAAGAAGAATCCTGGCATCGCGGCCAAGTGGTGGAATCCCCCCCAGGAAAAAACTATCGAGGAACAGCTAGACGAGGAACATCTGGAGTCGCACAGGAAGTACAAGGAGCGCAAAGAGAAAAGGGCACGGCAGGAGCAGCTACAGTTACAACAGCAGCTGCAACTGCAACAGCAGCAACAGCTGCAACAGCAACAGCAGCAACAGCTGCAACAGCAGCAACAGCTCTGCACAGCCCCAGCTGCTCACGAACACCTGGATGGCATTGAACACACAAAGGAGGATGTGGTCACCGAGCAGATTGACTTCTCGGCTGCACGCAAGCAGTTCCAGCTGATGGAGAATTCCAGGCAAACGCTGGCCAAGGGCCAGAGCACACCGAGGCTGTTCTCTATCAAGCCTTTCTACAAACCTCTTGGATCCATCAACTCAGACAAGCCACACACCATCCTGCGACCAGCTCCTGTCGGGGGAACTCTGGAAGACAGTGGCACACAGGCAGCCAAGGAGCAGAAAGTTCCCTGTGTATCCGAGAGCCAGTCTGCAGGAGCCAGTCCAGGTAACGCTGCCACTCAGGGAAAGGAAGGGCCATACAGTGAACCTTCCAAACGTGGGCCCTTATCTAAACTGTGGGCAGAGGATGGAGAGTTCACAAGTGCCCGGGCCGTCCTGACTGTGGTCAAAGATGAAGATCATGGGATATTGGACCAGTTTTCAAGATCGGTCAATGCATCTTTGACCCAGGAGGAGCTGGACTCAGGTTTGGATGAGTTGTCAGTTAGGTCTCAGGACACCACTGTCTTGGAGACTCTGTCCAATGACTTCAGCATGGACAACATAAGTGACAGTGGAACTTCTAACGAGACACCCAATGCCCTTCAGGAGAACTCACTGGCTGATTTCTCTCTGCCTCAGACTCCCCAAACAGACAACCCCTCAGAGGGCCGAGAAGGGGTCTCCAAGTCATTCAGCGACCATGGTTTCTATTCTCCTTCCTCCACACTGGGAGATTCCCCGTCCGTTGATGACCCCTTGGAATATCAGGCCGGGCTGCTGGTGCAGAATGCCATTCAACAAGCCATAGCCGAGCAGGTGGATAAGGCCGAGCCGCAGGGCAGCCAGGAGGGATCAGAGCAGAAGGAACCTGAAGCAATGGTAGAGGAAGCTGGAGGCCAGGCGCCTGGCTCTGAGAAGCCCCAGGGCATGTTTGCGCCACCTCAGGTGTCCTCTCCTGTTCAAGAGAAAAGGGATGTATTACCAAAGATCCTCCCTGTGGAGGACAGGGCACTCAGGGAAAAGGGGCCCTCCCAGCCACCCACGGCTGTGCAGCCCAGTGGTCCAATCAACATGGAGGAGACCAGGCCTGAAGGGGGGTACTTCAGCAAGTACTCAGAGGCAGCCGAGCTGAGAAGCACAGCCTCCCTCCTGGCTACTCAAGAGTCTGACGTCATGGTTGGGCCCTTCAAACTGAGGTCAAGGAAGCAGCGGACTTTGTCCATGATTGAAGAAGAGATCCGGGCAGCCCAGGAAAGGGAAGAGGAACTAAAGAGGCAGAGACAAGTGAGGCAAAGCACCCCAAGCCCCAGGGTCAAGAACGCCCCATCGCTGCCTTCTAGGACCACCTGCTACAAGACTGCTCCAGGTGAGTAATAGCTGCATCGTGCACCCAGGCATCTTGGAAAGTGACTCCTGTGTTCACAGTTCAGTCTGGAGCCCCCACTATGCCTTTGGCAGGAGGATTTCCACAACAGAGGTGTTAGGGTGTCCCCTGGAAGGATGCCAAGCCTGGATCCTGGTTGCTATTTCTCAGTGGGTATGATGACTCCTTGCCTCTCAATCTGCCTTGTCTTGATTTATTTATTGTACAGGCTCTCGCCCTTCACCCCTTGGAAGGGCTGCATCTTGGCCAAGTGAGGCCTAGACCTTGGCAGAGTGGGGCTGTTGTGCTATCTGTGTCTTCAAATCAGTAACTGGACCTTCAAAAGCTATAGTTAAATTAAACGGATCTAATTTGGGGGGATGTGTCCTACTAACCCCTTTTGGGATGCTGGCTTTCTTCCCAGCCGTGACAGTCTTAACTCAGGGCGGCAGTCTGTAGATATTCTGTCCATTTTCCTTTGGTTTGGGTTTGGCTTCCTTTATGTGATCACACACCATTTACACTCATGTAATTGATAGACCATTTTTGTGGTAGTGATCCCCTGAGATGTTACCCAGTGAAATCATAACCGTCTTGGTTTCTAAGTCTACTCTATAATGTTTGCACCATGAGATTGCCTAACAATGCCTTCCTCAGACATTACCTTAGAATGTTTCCCCAACCTCAGCCTATACATGTGTCTACTCCAGAGTTAGGATGTAGAACATTTCCATCCATTCTTGTCCATTTTGAAAAATGAAGCTACTACAAGCACACAGGCCATATTGAATCTCCTTGTATTGTCGGGCAGCCCCTTTCTTGAATTGTTGGTGTAGATAGCAATGCCATGGAAGCCACTGTGGCTAACAGTGTGACCGGAAGCTTTTGTTCCTCATGTGGCTATGCTAGCCCCTGAGGCTCTGTTCATCTTGTCTTGGAGACGACCTCCCCTGGGTGTGCTCAGAACTGGTCCATGCATTGTATGGTTCACACTGAGATAAGTGCGGGCATTAGAAGAAAGCATTGGAGTACATTGGATATCATCCTGAAACCCGAGTGTAGGATCTTGTGTTTTACAGTAGACTTGTGGGGAAACTGATCCTTCATCAAAGATAATTTAAGAAGCATTACTTTAAAGTGTAACCATCTCTGTTTAACTTGGTTCATTTAGATATTAATTCCTTCGTGTTGGTGTTGACCCTTGACCTCCATCAAATCTACAATGACACAGACTCATTCTTTATTATTAACTTTTAAAATCTGAGATAATCTCAAGCCTAAAGGAAAACTCTTGAGGACAGTGTGTTTTTATTCTGGACTGCATAAGAATCACTAGGCACCGTGATGCTCTACTGCCCGAGTTTTGTAACACACCCCTCATGTTGGGTCTCTGGGATGCTTTCGTGTTATTACATCTCACCTTTGCTAGGGGAAGCATGGTCAGATTGATGCTGCGTCCTCACAGTGTCTAAGCAAGTAGCGCATGGTATCAGCTCATTCTGGGATGGACAGATCTTAGTTTTGTCCATTCAATATTACTTTCAATCACTTGAGTAAGGAGAAGCTGCATTTTCTTTTGGAATTAATACATATTTTGTTTAGACACACCTGACTATGGACTCTTTATCCCGCTCCTTATCAGACTTGAAGTCTAGGATTTCTTTACATCGATATGGTCTCATGGAATCCCATTACATCCAATAATTAGTTATCATTTGTCTTGTTATTTTTATCCTCAATTTGTTTAGCCATAGTATGGAAATCTCTTCCAGCTCACTTTTGTGTCTTTTTGAGAAGCAGTTCTTTGAGCATTCCTTATGCTTTGTTATTGCATGATGTTCCATTTTATCAGTCTTCTCTCCAAAGAGCAAAGAGTGATTATTCTCTTACTAAGGAATAGATGTATACATCAAGATTGGCATGTGCATTAATGTTGGATTGTCCACTAAGGCAGGCTTAATGAACAGAATTGGAGATTAACCATATCTACATGTATGTCTATCTTATCTATCACCTTTTATCTATCTACCTACCTACCTACCTACCTACCTACCTACCTATCTATCTATCTACCTATCAGTCTATCCATCTATCCATCTATCTATGAAATCATGGGTTCAGACAGAGATCTTTTCCAAAAGTTAGTGGCATGGGGGTGGGGAGAGGAGAGGAGAGGAGAGGAGAGGGAGACTGTGAGTGTGCTTGTCATGGTATGGACCTGGAGGTCAGAGGACACCTTTTAGGAATCAGTTCTCACCTTCCACCTTGTTGAGCAGGCTCTTGTCTCTGCACCTGTGCTGTGTAGCCCAGGCTAGCCAATCTGCAGACTTCCCTGTAATTCTCCCATCTCTGCCTCCAATCTCTCACTGCAGGGGTGCTGGGAACACAAATATATACCAATCATCTGGCTTTTCACTGAGATTTTTGGGATTCAAACTCAGACTGTCAAGGGTGTATGGTAACAATTTTACTCAGTCAGGGATCTTTTAATTCTGATTTAATAGAGTTATTCACATTTGTCGTAAAAATTTCTTCCCTGGGGAGAAAATTTCTATCCCATCTTTATAAGCTCCCAAGATCAAGCTAAAGTATAGTTCTTCCAAAGGTCATCCTAGGGGACCAACGAGCTTATTTAACTTATTTACAGAGAGCACCAGTGAAGGGTTGCTTACAGGAGTGTATTGACCCCAAACTTTTAAGTCTTTACCTAGCTTGGTTGATGATGGCTACCTGCATAAATGTAGCTCACCCTTTGGTTAACCTTCCCTAGTCTATGTGTTCTAGAGACACCTGAGACCTGTGTGCAGAATTACATAGAATATGGCTGGAAGGGACAAGAGAGAGAGTATTGGGACTCTCAGGTAAGGGTCCAGTGACCCTCCCCCATCTGCTCTTCCTTTAGGGGTACAGTCATGCTGGTGATGATCTTATGCAAGCTGGTACAGCTTGTCTGATGCAGATGGCTGCTGTTTTGCTCAGATGCCAGTGTTCTATGAAACGCTTCTTCCTTTTCCATATTTACAGCTTGTGCCTTGATATCCTCAGTATGGTATTTGTTTGACCCCTCTAGCCACACCATTTGACCAAACTCCTATTTTCTTTATTAAATTATGAACCAGTATTAATTTATAAGTGATCTCCGCCCCTTGCTACATTCTGTTTATCTCTCTGGGCCCCACCGTCCTATATATGTCACTGCTGTCCCTTATCCACCTTGCTCTGACTCCACAGTCCTCCATAGGCCACTGTGTCCTCCCAGCCCTCTGCAAGCATCATGGTTTTTAGCTCCAGCTAATGACTCTTGGCTTGAACTGTTCAGGAAGGAAAGGGAAGGGCTGTGGAGGAGGAAGAGCACAGAGACTTCCTCGATGGGTTTTTAATGCCTCAGGTCACAGGCCAGCGCCAGCAAAGTGCTTGAGGCAAGAAAACTGTCGGGGAAAGTTTTCTCCAGTGGTTAGCCACAAGAACTTGGCTTTCCCCAATAAGTCTTACTTGTCAGGTTCACTTGAAATTGTTTTGGGCTGGAGCTGGCTTGGCACGGAGATGGAGGTTAAGCATCCTGCCTTGGAGAACAGTCTTTGAACCATGTGATTGCAATCCCAGCTTGGGAGCTACCTTGCAGGCGAGTGATGGTGATACCCAGAAGTTGGAAGCCTCGCTGATGGAGAAACATTCTGTGAGCTTCTTGGCTCCTGCTCCTTGGAAGTCATGGTTCCCTCACAACTACAACAGATCCAGCTTTGCCTATATCAACTGTATTACTTCATTATGGAACCTCCTGAAAGTCCATATAGTTGATAGACAAATTGGACTATTTGATTCACTATGACAAAATATTTGGGGCTGAGTTTTTTTTATAAAAATAGAAATTTATTTCTCACAGTTTTAGAGATTGGGATGTCCAAGAGTAATGTTCCAGCAAGGACCCACCTCCTGGATTATAGGGGGAACCCCTCTTAATGTCCTCATGTGGTGGGAAGGAAGAAGACAACTAGATACATCCTTGTGGCCTCTTTCATAATGACATTAATACTATCCATGTTGACTCAGACCCCATGGTCTGATCACCTCCCCAAAGCCCCTGCCTAATAGCATACAATGGTAACTGCATTTCAGTGTATCTGTGAGGTTCCCGAACACATAGCAGGGGGAATTTTGGGTTCTCCACTCAGTCTCTTAGTGGAATCCCTCACCATATTGCCCCATCTTTACTCCTACCACATAAACAATTGTTAGGTATGAGGACATGCTGCTACCTAGTCTGGTTCCCCCAGCTGCCTGTCAGGCTTCCTTCCCTACTAGGATTGGGTTTACTGTACAAGAAGCCAGAGTACCAGGGTTGGCTCACTGACCTCCAGTTACCTGGTCCCAGTTTCCTTAGAACCTCCCTCTTTGTGAATGTGAATCTCCCTCCCCGTGTCTTACTCACACTGTGTTCCTTTTAGTCCCTTTAAGAAGACAGTAACTGCCAGGTGTGATGCTCCCTCTAATCCCAGCATTCAGGAGGCAAGAGGCAGGCAGATCCAGTTCAAGGCCAGCCTGGTTCACATAGTGTTTCAGGATAGCCAGGGCTATGCTATGTGTAGAGAGATATTGCCTTGAAAAAACAAACCAAACCAAATTACCACCACCACTACTCCCCCCAAAAAAAGAAGAAAAAAAGAAAGAAAAGAAAAATAGATAATAATTTATCTGAGTCTATGTTCTGTCCTGGCTTTATTGTTACATTGAACACAGTCTTAGCACGATGCGAACAGACCCCATTCCTTCATATTTATATTCAGAATATGCAGAAAAGACACCATGGCTTCCTAGGATTGCAGCATGGAGAAAGGAACCAAAATTAAAGTGAATAAAAATTCAGGTTTCTTTCTTTCCGAGCCTGGAAACCTCTGGAGCGTTGCTTGACCCGTTGGCCTCTTAGTCTGTGATCCCGGAGGAAGCTGACACATTACTCTGGCAATTTGTGGGTTGGAACTTCTGGCTCCAACATGGGTCTCATGAATGAAATATTGCTAGGGTTTCCTCTGCACCACTCATGTTTCTTGCCAGAAGTGACTCAGTAGGTTTTGTGTGATTCAGATCAGATTAATGATATTAGGTGATGACAGATAATGTCTTAGTTCCTTATCTAGTGGAAAGCATGCTGGCCACTTGCTGGATCCTAAACAGTGAGCAGACCAAGTCCACTGAGAGCGAGGGTGCTAGAGAAGGCGGGAGGTACAAATTCTTCCCACTGTTACCGAAAAACCTCCATTCCCTAGATGTTGAAAAGCTATTTGGATCCCAGCACTTGGGAGGCAGAGGCAGGTGGATTTCTGAGTTCAAGGCCAGCCTGGTCTACAGAGTGAATTCCAGGACAGCCAGTGATACACAGAGAAACCCTGTCTCAAAAAGCCAAAATAAAGAAAAAAGAAAAGCTATTTGGAAGATGTTTCCCACTCCCATCCTTTGTGAGAGTGTGATGAGGGCCCATAATTCCATCTGCCTGGGAGGCTGAGGTAGGGGGTGTTCAAATCCTGTCTAGGCTAGAGTGGGGGGAGGGGAGCAGTTTAGGCAACTTAACAAGATTCTTTCTCAAAATAAGAAGGGAAAGGGCTGGGCATGCGCAAGGCCGTGGATTCAATGCCTAGTGTTTCAAAAAGGAGAGAAAGAAAGAGAAAAAGAAGCCCCTTGACAGATTTATGAACCTTATTTAAGGGGAAATGCATACATGACGGTAAAATACCCTTGAGAGAATGGGGGCAGGGGTTACCCAAACATCTTTTTAAACTCAAGTGATAATTAAGAGCTTAATTAAGTTCAGGAACATGTGTTAAGATTATGGAATGGGTGAAAACTAATGATAGTGAGAGAAAGAGGGTTTGGTTAAACAGATTCCTTATGGCCCTATCTATGATTCTTTCCTTGAAAGCTTTTGAAAATGGAAAGATCATCTTGTTGTGTTTCCCCCATTGTTCTGTTTTGTTTTTTTTTAAATCCCAAGCCCTACAAATGGCTTGTACTGAACTTTTGCATTTGAATTAAAGATTGTTAAACATCAAAAAAAAAAAAAAAGCTCAATTAAGAGCTTCCCAGTCTTTGCATATTGTGGACCCCAACAGACACTTCTCAATGTGTGTATGTATTGTTAGGAGCCCGGGTTTCACTTCCTGGAGAAGTCCAGCTGGCTCTGTGAAGCAGCATAGGCTTTAATGTGGAAGCTCCCACAGGTGGTTGGTGGCTACTGCTGTTTCCCGAACTTTCTTTGCTGATGTAAATCTAAGCATTCTAGCTGAAACTTAACAAGACCTTAAAGCTGTATACAATACTAGTTACTTCATAGGTTCCCACTTGTCACCTGCTCCTCCCAAAAGCCCTTCAAGATAATGGTCAAAATGATAGGAACACATGAGGCTATATGCATGGATGCCTACACAGGAACATGCACCTACATGAGTGCATACACACACACACACACACACACACACACACATACACACACAAACTTTTTTTTTTGAGACAAAGTCTTACTCTATAGCCTAGGCAGCTCTGGATCGATCTATCGATCTATCTATCTATCTATCTATCTATCTATCTATCTATCTTTCTTTCTATCTATCTATCTATCTATCTATCTATCTATCTATCTATCTATCTATCTATCTATCTATCTATCTATCTATCTATCTATCTATCTCTATCCACCCCTCCATTTATCCATTCATCTATCCATGTATCTAGGTAGGTTTTGCAAAGGGAAACCATATTGCTCAAACCTGCTATTCTCTATCCTGGATTAGACTCCAGGCTATCCTCTGTGACAAGCCTGTGTGTGGTCATGACTTTTCAGAAAAAGCAAAGCATCTCACTTCAATTCATATCAATGACGTGTGTGGGGGGGGGGATGGGGGGCTGCAGAAGTGAAGCAAAGTTACCCTGGTAACCTGCATGGCTCCTCGATGTTTTAATGCCTCAGTTACAAATAAGTCAAATTGCTGGTACTTGCCAAATATTTAGGCCAAGGGGGCAAGTTAGCTGTTTAGGCTGGTTGTCTTGTTAGTTTTCTCTTGCCAGTTCATTTCCCAGGAAGAAGCTTAGCCATTAATTCCAGAGTTGGGTTCATTCCCTGAAATCTACACATGAACTAGATTAATCTGAATCTGAGCAAGGATTAGTAATCACTCTGTTGACTGAGTGCAATATCTTTGGTGTCATGAGATCAAAGTCAATGACACTTGGTCACTGATCATCACAGAGCCTCACGATTACCTTCTAAAGTCTCTATTCCTTTGAATTGCCCTGTATTTTATTAATCTGTACCCAGCAAATGCCTTCCTTTGTAAAGTACCCACCATTTCAATAGGGATCAATAAGAAGAACCTGCATGAATGCATTGTTCTCTCTGGACATCACTCTCAAAAGGTTTTGCAAAGGGAAACCATCATGCTCAAACCTACCATTCTCTCTCCTGAGGTTTAGACTCCAGGCTAGCCTCTGTGACAGGCCTGCTTGTGGTCATGACTTTCAGATGACATTGTTTTAGAAAAAGCAAACCATCTCGCTTCAGTTCAACCCCCTCCTGTGGAAGCCAGGTCTACCATATTCAGATCACACTGGCTCCTCTGTTGGTTGATCCACAGTATCTGTGTTGCATCCTGGTTGTGCTTACACCTGTGGGAGGCACCACATGAGGTCCTCATTGCTGACATCCATAGCTACTCCTTGCTCTAGGAATAACTCTTTCCCAGGAGTCAGACTCAGCCACGTACAAGGAAAGTCTACAGTCTTAATCTTAACAAAGAGGAAGTGAATCAAAAGACCGAAAATTGCAAGATCCCTGTTGAGAAATGTGAGCTAATCAAAGCCAGCTTGGGAGCAGGATGTCCCGACCCGTGACTGCTGGAGCCTGGACAGGATGTGACTTCGACTCTTACTAGTCTTGTGTACTTCCCAAGGAGATTGGCATTTCGGATGCATTTGATCTTTGTGAATAAGCGTCTACTGCAGGCTTGGAAGAGGACTGAATGAGGGAGCAAGGCCAGGGGAGGAAGCATGGAATGAGCTAGTCCAACTATGAGAGCCCCAGAAAATCCATCGGTAGTTTATATAATGTTCCTTAGCTCCTTATAGCCTTGAAGATAAATATGGACGTCTCCCAAAGCTTGTATGCATCTCACATCAGGTCTCTTTGATAGTGCCAACCTCGTTCTTATTTCCCATTATCCAAACATACATTCATATAGAAAAGAGCCAGTCAAGGAAGACAGGTGCTTAAGAGAGTCAGTAACTTCTCCGGATTCACATTCAAAGGTCAGCTCCTTGCTAGCTGTACAAATAGTTCATTTCACCTCTATAAACCTGTTTCCTCACCAGTAAAAAATGGGAATAATGCAGTATTAACAATACTGTTGGTCCTTTTGAGGGTCTCACGTAGCTCAGGCTGGCCTTGAACTCCTGGTTCTCCTGTTTTCACCTCTCAAGTGCTAGAATTACAAAGGTGTTCGTTCCATCACAGTCAGCTTGGAAATAATTATGTTAAATATAATCAGTCCATGCAGAGATAAAGGGATCATCTGCTTGCTTTAATCTTCACTCACTCGCCTGGTCCACAAGGTCCCTGTCCCTTTATATATTCCCAGTCGTCACACACTCAAGAAGCTAAGAATCTTAATACTCTCAACTACAGGATGGTGAGAAGGGCAGTAGAATTTCCCTTGGAGCTAGCCAAGGTTGCCTCCCACGAAGAGGGCAAAGACAACCAGGAAGTCTGAATCTGTGTTTTCTTTTTTTTTTTTTTAAACTTTTTTTTTTAAGATTTATTTATTTATTTTATGTATATGAGTACACTGTTGCTGTCTTCAGACACACCAGAAGAGGGCATCAGATCCCATTACAGATGGTTGTGAGCCACCATGTGGTTGCTGGGATTTGAATTCAGGACCTCTGGAAGAGCAGTCGGTACTCTTAACCGCTGAGCCAACTCTCCAGCTCCCCTGAATCTGTGTTTTCTATCTACATGCCAGAAATAGTTAAACTCTTTCGAGTGCTTGGTTACACTTTGGGATTCCCCTTGGGTAGGCTGTGCTTACAGGGGTCAGAGAAAAGAATCTTCAGTTCCTCCCACTCGCAGAACGCAGAGGAGGCTGCATTCTGACAGAACACTGTCGTTCCTGACAACTCGAATCTCCCTTCTGTGGGATCCTCCTTAGCTCCTCAAAAGCCTGGGATGCCGTTTTTTGTACGGGCATGCAAACCAAAAGTTTGAATCTGGATGATTATTAAGCTCTGTGTCTGTGGAGTCATAACTCAAAGATCCTTTGTTTGTAACATTTCTCAAGAGAAAAAAAGCTATCACCCACTTGAATTTGAAAAACCAAACCAAACTGAACAAAACTACCCACCAGATGACGTGCCTTGGTCTGCTCCTCGGTCAATGGCCTCTTTTCTTCACACAGCTCGGGGGTGGGGCGAGTCGGCAAGCATCTGAAGCCACTCAAGTCCCCAGAGAGCAGAGCCCAGAGCTGCAGTTTCCACTTTCTTTCTTTGGGGTGAATGAGAACAACCTGCTTGGCAGCAGCCCCACCCCCACCCTCACTCCCAAGGACTGGGGCTTGCGCAGTTCCTGCTATGACCCCCCCCCCCATACCATGAGCCCGCCTTCCTTTCATCTCTTCCTTTGAAGGCTCCCAGATGGGAGAATGAGATGATGGGACCCTTTAGATCATAAACATAGTCAGGAATGAGAAACACCCTTGAAAGTGGAATAAGTCTGAGGAACTGTCAGATGTGGTTGCTTCAGAGTATGTTGGGGCTGAGGTGATGAGGTGCTGATCCTGGGGCTACCTTGTGAGCCTTACTGGAAGGAGGTACAAACCCAGGAAGGAGAAGCTGTTTCTCTAAAGAAGATGCTTAGTTTAAGATGCGATTATTAGAGAGTCAGGAGTTCAAGGCCAGCCTGGGCTACATGAGAATCTAAAAAAAAAAATCTGGTTTATTTTATATTTTAAAATTAATGTGTGCTGAGGCAGATGTGCCTGGGGAGACTGAGACAGGAAGAGCACCATGAATGGTTGAAAAATGAGGACATGACTGCTCCAAAGAATGGTTGAGGAGAGGGGTTTTACTGTAGATCTGAGGGAGAGAACAGCCAGAGCCAAGAGTCCAGACTGAACAGGGTCATCGGACTGAACTGGGCTGTGTGTGTGTGTGTGTGTGTGTGTGTGTAGGAGGTGTAGTGAGAGGAAAAGAAGGGAGGGCAAGCAGACCAAGAGAGATCCAGGAGCGGACCCAGCCAGAGCCAAGTGAGCATGTCCAAAATGGCTGACTTATGAGGGGAAGGGAGAGGTGTAGGGTAGTAGTCTGGGTTTCTTTGAGACCTAACAAAGGCAATATCTTCAGAGGTTTTAGGGATCAGGACTTGGCAATTGGGGGTGGGGTGGGGATACATACTTTATTGCTCATTTGACCTCCATGTCTTTCCTGTTTGCTTTCTTCCTCTTCCCTGTGGAAGAGGTACTTGAGTCTAGGCTGTCTGGAGATGGAGCTCAGGGTCTTGCACTTCTAAGCAAGCAAGGGCTCTGCCACTGAGCTACATACCCAGCATGCCTGCCCTTCCTTCCTTCCTTCCTTCCTTCCTTCCTTCCTTCCTTCCTTCCTTCCTTCCTCTTCCTCTTCTTTTTTTTTCTTTTGGATAAATTCTCACTTTATTAGTCCAGTTAGTTCAGGCTGGCCTTGAACTTGAGATCTTCCTGCTTCACCCTAGTACTAGGATTACAAGATTTTACCACCACACCCAACTTAAACAATTTTAAATCCACTTTGGGGAACTGCTTTTTCTCATTTCCCCTTAACTATTCCTCTAAAATCCAGAGGTTAAAACATAGTTGGTAGTGGCTAAATAATACTCTATCACTAAATGAGACAAGTCTAACTTCTCCCATAGGCAGAGAAGTCGGTTTAAATATGAAAAAGAAAACGGTATATAGCTTTATATATAACTTTATGCCTTTGTTTAGATATTGGCGGAATGTGTGTCGTGTCTTTTCTCGGGAGCTGGCCATGGAGTATAAGTTAGACAATTGGTTTCTTGAGTCATTTTCCTTGTGATATTAATGGGAATTCCGTGAAACAGGCTTCTCCTGTTAAATAAATTTGAGTGATCTGCACCCCCACTTGTGTATTTAAGGTTCACAGCCATACCAACACTGAAACCAGGAGTCGTCTCATGAAGGTTCTCCCCACACCAACACACCTTTTAAATTACTTATTACATTTATTTATTTATTTATTTGCATATAAATATGTATATACTGTCTTAGGTTACTATTGCTATAAAGAGACACCATGACCAAAACAACTCATATAAAGAAAACATTTAAAACAGTTTCATAAGAGTAGACCATTATCATAATGGCAGGAAGCATGGCTGCTTGCAGGCAGATGCTGGAGAAGTAGCTGAGAGCTACATCCTGATTCACAGGCAGAGAGAGAGAGAGAGAGAGAGAGAGAGAGAGAGAGAGAGAGACAGACAGACAGACAGACAGACAGACAGAAAGAGACAGAGACAGAGACAGAGACACTCTGGGCTTGGCATAGGCTTTTGAAGCCTCAAAGCCCATTCCCAGTGACACACTTCCTCCAACAAGGACATACCTCTTAATCTTTCTAATTCCTTCAAATAGTACCACTCCTTGGTAAGTGAGCATTCAAATATATGAGCTTATGTGAGCAATTCTTGTTCAAACCACCACGTATACACATATTTACTGTGTGTGGGTATGAGTGTGCACATGCCCTGATGTGCATGTGGAGGTCAGGGAACAGTTTGCAGGATTCAGTTATCTCCTTATACTATATGGATCCCAGACACTGAACTCAGGCCATTGGGTTTGACAGCAAATACCTTTACCCTCTGAACCACCTTGCTGGCCCTTACACACTTTAAAAAAAAAACAAAACCCATTGTTGGACAAGTTTGTTTGTATAGTGCTGTTGATTTGTTTGTAGCACTGAGGATTATTTCATATAGCCAGGATAATAGCGATCAACCCAGCCATGTGGGGCTACCTGCTCTCAATTACCTTCAAAACGTAAGGTACAAATTTACTCCATTATTTTAGACAGGACTGTGTTTATAAAATAAGTTGAAGATGTTTCCTTTCCTCTACGCAGAACTGCAGGCTGATTTGTCCTGATTTTGTTTCTTTGTGACAGTTGCATTATGTTATATGGTACCTGTTCCATGCTCTATAAGTGTCAACCCCAACCTTCAGCCTAAACCAACAAAGGCCCACCCTGAGTTCTGCCTGGCATGGTCTGCTCGTTTCCCAGGGACACAGACATTCTGTGAGAAGGCCCTCTCCAGTCCAGGGAGCGTCTGGATAGCAGGATGCTAATCACTGAATAGGGAGGCCATTTTCAGGAACTTGATCATTCACCAAGTGAACAGATACATTCAAGAAGAGCAGGGTTTGATGGACCAACCTGGGATGAAAGCTAAGGATACAGGAGCCATAAGATGCACACAACACCCAGGATACTCCACAGTTTGCAGATTCTTCTGGGGTACGTCCCCTAGGTCATAGACCCTCGTAAGACCATCGATGGATGTGACTGACTATTCAGACGTATGCATTTCATTCTTGTAATGACCTCAGGGACAGTATGCTGCTGTGTTGGGGAAGTACCACAAGTTTCCCATCATCCTATGAGAAGTCTTTGAACTCAGGACCCAGAGGAAGGAGTCAGGTGTGGAGCAGTCCCTCTTCAGCTTTTCAGTGGCTTGTGTGACTCCATGGAGTTCTGAGGCATGACTTGTACCATACTATAGGGAGGATGCTTGGTGGTCTTAGGGCCCAACATAGAAAGCTAACCAGGTTAGCATCCCGTGAAAACATTAAGGCTGATGGCCAGAAGTTTTTAGATCAGAAACAGTTTCTCCTTTGTCTCTGGGGCCTGTGACAGTCCTTCCTTGGGTTTGGATATCCAAAGTCTCTTCTGCCACACCTCTTTGGAGACTCCTCCTCCAGCCCTGCTAAGACAGCCTTGCTTTCTGCGACCTCTAGTGACCGTCACTGGCATTACTTCCTGTTCCAGGTTTTTCCATAGGTTTTCTTTTGCTAGGCAGGCATTGTCTTTTCTAATGGCTGCCTTGCTTCTCTATGGGAACTTTCTCATTCCAATTCTCATTGGCCATAATTCCAAACTAACTCTGACCATTGTTCTCAGATGTGATGCTGGCTGGAATCAGCATTGGGCTTTCATGATCCGAGCCATAATTATCCACTCTGTCTAGCCATCCATCCATTCACACATGTAAGAGTTAAATGTCATAAGGGTCATGAAGGACTTGCCATAAGAACACTCTCAGTATCACTACCGAGCATTGAGTCCTGTAGTCTGTGGCCCCAGAGTCCTCTTTGTTTGTTTGTTTGTATTTGTTCGCTTGCATTTGAGACAGAATCACACTCTGTAGTCCAGGCTGGCATGGAATTTATTGTGTAGCACAGGCTGCTTTGAACTCATGATGATTCTTCTGCCTCTGACTCCCAAGTGTTGGAAGGGGAAGGCATTTAACCTCTTTCCTGGGACTCTCTTGTGGTGGGGGAGTATTGATCCCAGCACACAAGTGTTTTCTAAAGTGGCTATACGATTTCTACAATAAACGTATTGGCTTATTAAGTACACATGGACTCTTGTGCCTTATTCTGCTGGAATCCAGGAGTCAGGACAGATGGAAACCCCATTGTGACAGGTTCCTCACGGAAATGGTGAAAAGGATGTATAGACGATTGGAATGATCTGTGTCTTCCTGTGATTTTACAGTTTATTCCAGATGACAGGGACTTCAGTAGCCAGAGATGATACACAGCACAGTAAGAAAATGGCTTTTACAGACCTTAAAATAAAGTCTTATCTGGCAAAGACATCAGTGTGAAAACCAGAAGCTAAGCATAGACAATCATTGGATGCTTTCTGTTCTGGATATTAACCTTTACCAATGTAAACTTAGTCTTTATAGCAACTATGTAATATTAACAGTAAGTAACTGGTCCAGAGAGATTTGACTAGTGGCTGATAAGTAATAGGTTCAAACTCCAGGATACTGGCTCTAGACTCAAGATCTAGAGCATGCATGCTTGTCACTCTTCTGTACTGTTTCTCAAAGTTTCATTTTAAAAGACCATTGTGAGTCTGGGTTTGTGTCTCGGTTAGTAGAGGCTTGCCCATCATACATGAGACCCAGAGTTTAGTCCCAGTATGACCTAAAGCTATATATGGTGGCATATGCCTATAATTCCAGCATCCTAGAGGAGTATAAATCCAAGATTATCTTTAGCTACATGCTGAGTTCAAGGCCAGCATAGTCTACAGAAGATTCTGTTTCAACTCCTCACCCCCAACACTGGGTCTCTCTGTGTAGATCTGGCTGTCCTGGAAATCTCTTGAAGTCACAGAAGTCTGCCTACCTCTGTCTCTACCTCTCAAGTGCTGGGGTTAAAGGTGCATAAGAAAACTGTTCACTATTGCTCCTTCTCAGAGATGCATTTGAGTCTCTGTGGCACTAAAATCCACCCACACATGCTTTGACGATCCACAGTGAAGGCCAGAGATTTTCCACCTGTGAGAAGTGGGTCTCTAGGAGCTGAGGGGCTCAGTTGGTAGAGCACTTGCTTGGATTCAAGCATAAAGCAGGCATTGTAGCTAAGTTTGTAATCCTAGCATCTAGGAGGTAGAAGCAGGAGTGAGTTTTGAAGCCAGTCTGGGCTATGTAATGAGTTCAAGGCCATCCTTCACAACAAGAGATACTGTCTTAAGAAACAAAGTGAATCTGCCAGCTCCTCTTCATAGCCTACTGTTGTGATCCGTGATAGAACACGTGTCCCCTGGATATCTGGAGCCAGGGTCTGTCTGTCTGGCATATGTACAAGGATGCTCATAGTTTTAGAGAATATGCCTAGAGACCCCGTGGCACTGTTTGATTAACCATTGCTGTGATCTCCCCACCTGGCAACTCCTGAAGGGCGATCTCAAGAGCTCAATCTTACCTTTCCAACTCTGTCACTTCCAACTCTGTCGTCACTCATTCCAGAAAGTCTAGGAGTGTCTTTGGGACCTTAGCAGGTAAGGTAAATGAAAGAAGCTGGCCAATTAAGACTGGTGTCTCCTGGGAAGCTGGGGTCTCATTGTCATTCAAAGACCTTTCGATACCCAGACAGGTCAGCTAATAATCTGTTATCTCTGATGCAGAGGGCAGAGGATGCTGGGAGTGCTGGGGACCGTCTTTGGCTCAGGTGGCCTTTGTAGAAGCTCAGCTTCCTTGCCTGTAAGAAGTTGGTCTCTACAGTGCCGCAACCTCTGACAGCTTTATGATACAGTCTGAGAGAATTTGTCTCTACAATCTTGGAGCTAATGTCTGTCCGTCCGTCCGTCCGTCCGTCTGTCTGTCTGTCTGTCTGCCTGGCTGACATGTTGCAAAGTGCCTGCCAGGCCCACTTGAGTGAACTGATTCTTTAGCTCTGGTGTCGCCGAGGTGTGTGTTGAACAGGTTTGCACTTTGTTCTTGTAATGAAACCCTTTGACTTAACCATGACTCTGCTTTGCCCTTGATTTTGCAAGTGTGTGTGTGCGCGCGCGCAAGAGACCGTTTTTTTTCCTCCTTCAAAGAGCAGTGCCTGCTGAGCGGATGAGCTTAGAAAGGGTGTTCTCTTCATGTTGTTTCAGGGAAAATAGAGAAAGTCAAACCTCCTCCATCCCCCACAACCGAAGGTCCCAGCTTGCAGCCTGACTTAGCCCCCGAAGAGGCTGCCGGAGCCCAGCGGCCCAAGAACCTGATGCAGACCCTCATGGAAGACTATGAGACACACAAATCTAAAAGGCGCGAGAGAATGGATGATAGTAGTGTAAGTTTTTCCTCCTTTCCTTTCTCTTTTCTGAGGGTGACCTTCAGTGTGGCGTGCCTGTGTCCTGGTTCAGACCTGGATGTGTGTGCAATGTACCTGCTTGTCTTGCCTCATGACTCTGAAACCTATTTTCAAACGAGTGGTTTAATGTGCCTTGGGGACTAAGTATCTATCATCAAGAGCTGATTGTTTGGCGGCTAAGTCAACCTTGAGGTGGTGGGTGGGGCTGGTCCGTGAGATGGTGGGGTGGAGGAAGATGATGTGCAAAGAAGGCTGCACTCTCTGGACGTGCCCTAGGGCTTCAAAAGCTATGCGGTGATGAATCCTTGTATGTGTTGCACACTGCTAAGAGACTAAGTCTATTTGGGGTTCTTTGTGTGCACAGCTGGACAGGAAAGAGACATTTTAAACAACAGCTAAAATCCACACAACTACTCCTCTCCCTTCAACCTTCCTAACTCTGTACTTGTCCATTATGTATCCTATGAAAGGAAATCTGCTCTGTGGTCTCCTTGTCCAGTAAAAGATTTAAGAGGTGTTCTGAATGGTCCCCACAAGCTTGGGGGCAGCCCCAGTTATGTGCAAATACCTAGAGCCTCTGCCATCTGTCTATCTTTCATGAACGTACCCCTCCCACCCCTACCCTCCCATTACACTGAGGTGGCCCATAGCTTGGACTGGTAAACTACCTGGTTTCTGCCTGTCATCCTATGTGTTTATGAACAGCATCCCCTTTCACTCTTCAAATTTGGATAAGCTATACAGGTACCCTCGACTTGAGTGCTCTGAGGTTCACAGTAGGAAGTCCCTGCCAACTCAATGACTATCTGTCATGTCCTGCCTGGATAATCCCAGGTCAGAGTTTCCAGGATGAATACCAGATGCTGAAGGCCCCTTCTCAGAGGGATAAAGAAGAGATAAATAAACACACACATCCCCCTTAATCAGGAGGGAATGCTAGCTTAACTATGCTGTGAGGCCAAGGGGCTTCTCTGGATGGAGCCTTGGCCTAGATAGCTGCTGCATACAGTTCTACTAAGCTTCACTGGGCAGGTGCCAGCCCTGCTTACTGTCTATTAAGTCATGTTAGCAGCCCCTGTGGGGTATATAGTCCTTCTTTAGGTGTTTTTAGTTGCAGTCTGAAGTGCAGTCTTAGAAGCATATGGTTTCTTCTCGCCCCCTGATTCAACAGTGAACATCAGCAGCTTTGCTGACCACCAGTGGAAGAGCCATGGGCCATTCAGTCGTGACCCACGTAAATGTTTTCTAAGTGCTTTCTGTGTGGGTTCTATGTGCTTTTCTGCACTGGAGTGCAGAGGTTAAGTGGGGAAATGTAATTTCCAGGCCTGGTGCACAGATCTGTAATCCCAGACACTGGTAAGTTGAAGTAGGAAGACAACATGGTCAAGGTCTGCCTGGGACCTAGTGGAAGGAGGTACTTACGTCACAGGCAGAAAACTAGACCCCCTCCTTTTGATATACTCTGACACTCAGGTACCCACCTCAGGAATGCCAACCGGGCCCAGTTTTCTCCAAGTGCTAGTGGTTTCTTGTCTCTATTTCACCCAAGTAAATGGACATGTTGGTTAAGGAAGAAGCCTACTAGTGAATCAATATATTTTTATTTTTATTTGAGGGCTGGGGGTTTTGAGCTTTTCCTCGAATCACCCTAGAACAAAATCTGTCAATTGTTGAAGAGTTTTGGGGATAGGACAAACTCTAATCCCCCAATATCCCTACCTGTACCCTTCTAATAGAGACCCAAATCTCAAAAACCCATACTCAAATTGCTTCTTGAAAAATTATATGGACATCAGCCAGAATTGGTTTCTAAGCAACCCACTAGCCTGTCTCCTAGACCTTTCGATATAGGGCACCTTTCCACACCTCTGTGTAGAGAAGAGCAAGCTGCATTTCCCCCAGTTGGTCTCTAGCCCTGTCTCCAGTTTCCCTGTCTCTGGAGAGGATAGGCTGCTTGGTGGTGGCTATGGAGTTGGCTCCCCAGTCCCTAAAAGCTAAAGGTGACTGTCTTCAGGGCCATGCAATTCAGTCCCCCTGAGCCATTCATACACATTGTTTTTAGGGTGACACATGGCCTCTTAAATTTTCTGCCCTCTAAGAGCCTCCTGTGGCTCATGCTGTCACCTTCATTTGCCAACTGGCTCAGTGATAAAGAACAGAACAAAAACTCACTTTTTAAAAGATTGCCCTGCCTCCCCTCTTAGAACTCGGGCAAACTGCTCCCTGTCCTCTCTGCCGCTCCTCACCTGGACCAGCTGCTACCTTGTTCTGAGTTATCTCCAGTGAGCGTCTCTAGAAACTAACAGAACATTCCATTTCCTAGGTACCCACACTGATCCTAAATGATCATCCCAAATGATTATCTAAGGACCATCCCAAGCTTGGACTCTTCTCCAGACCCTCAGGTTCCGATGAAGGAGGCGGTGGTCTCTTTCACCGGCAATGCAGTCCTTAGGCCTGTTTTAGAGAAACTGCCTCCGCAAACCTGGCCCTTCCTCCCTCCCTTCTCCCCCATTCGCTCCCTCTCTTTTCCCTTCATGTCCTCCTCTCTTCTTTCTACTATTGGGGTCTTACTGTAATGATGCAATGGGGTACAAGACTGTTTAAAGTTCAGAGAAGCCCACAGGAAAAGAAAAGGCTGTTTGGTTACAGAATCCATCAAATCCAGAATGGCCATCTAGGTCCTTGCTGATGGGCAGTTGATTAGACAATGGAAGGGAGAAGAAATCTTGTTAATTCAACAGAAAATGAAAACAAGACCTTGAATTAACAAAACCTGGCTTATCTGATATTTTTATTAATGAGTAATAGAGTATCTGCTTGCCTCAAGAGATACAGACTTTTAAATAAGCAAATATCAGATGAAGCAATACTAAGGTTGTATAATGATCCTTCCTGTCCCCCCAAGCCTCTTCCCCTTCTACACACTTCTGGCATGGTGCCAGAGACCAGCTGCTGGGGACAGGGAGTCTGTGACTGTGCCTCTGCCATGTACTAACCCTGGTCTTTTCCCTCTCTGCCAGTACACCTCTAAGTTACTGTCTTGCAAGGTGACTTCCGAGGTACTTTTCAAACTTGTCTGTCTGCGTCCTGATGCATGCTTGATCCTGGTGCACGCGGTTGTGGTTTGCTGTCTCCTGCTGTGTTCAATAAGAATGGCAAGAAAAAGGCCTTCTCTCCATGTGTATTTTCTGCCTGACCTTTCTGAATTGGGGAGCTGACTCAAATATTGGTGTCCACATGAACACTGCTGGGCTGTGCTGGGCTGGGAGGTGGGGTTGGAGAAGACCTTGGTCACCCAAGGATCTGGAAGATGTTGAACTTGAGGGCACCTATTGGCAGACTGTGTGGATTCTTTTAGTTTCTTCAGGCACAAGTAGCAAATATATTCTAGTCTGGTTAGCAAACAATGCCACCCCTACAAGCTAATCTCGTGATTTTGACTAGTCCTTTATTATTAACCTTAACACAATGCCCAGAGAGTTCTGCCCTTTGGATTTAGGACAACTTATTTCAAAGGCAAATCATCCCAGTCCTTTCTCCCTCCTCCCTCCCTCCAGTCTTGGGACCTGTATTTTTGTTCAGGAAGTTTGGCTAAGCAGCGGGCTTTCCCCAAGTCTCCTCCTTCCCCTTATAAGTTCCATTAACACAGATTTCACAAATATATGTGCTCTAAGAATGCAGTGCTTGTGGGGCTGGAGAGATGACTCCACAGTTAAAAATGCTTGCTGTTCCTGCAGAGAACCAGGGGAGGTTGGTGCCTAACACCAACAACATCTGGTGTGTCGCACTCACCTGTAACATTAGCTCAGAACCAAGGTTCTGATGTCCTCTGCAGGCACCTGATAAATATGTACACACACACACACACACGGATTGAATCCAGGACACACACATATATATTTAAAATGACTTTAATCTCAGTACTCAGGAGGCAGAGGCAGGAGGATCTCTGTGAGTTCCAGGCCAGTCTGGTAGCCTGGTCTATCATAGTGAGTCCCAGACAGCCATAACTACACAGAAAAACCTCATCTTTCCCAAATTAAACATTTAAAGTGCTATATGTATACATACATAAATACATCCATCCATACATACATACATATATACATATACACACATACACATATACATACACTACACATGCCTGCCTAGGACTGAATCCAGGGAAATGCTGGGCAAGACTCTCTATATAGTTCTAGTTCTATTTTTATACCTTTTCTTTAAAAAGTATATATATATATATATATATATATATATATATATATATATATATATTTGTTTGGTTTTTTTGAGACAGGATTTCTCTGTGTAGCCCTGGCTGTCCTGGAACTCACTTTGTAGATCAGGCTGGCCTCGAACTCAGAAATCCACCTGCCTCTGCCTCTCAAGTGCTGGGATTAAAGGTGTGCGCCACCACTGCCCAGCAAGTCTTTTCTTTTATTCAACATTTTTTTTTCTGTAAGAAAGCATGGCACTTTATATTTTCATTTCTACTGTACTGAATTTGTATTTCAAAAGAATTGTTTCAAGTATCCAGAATTGTAGAGAAAACCATTCATCCACACAGTTCATAATTTATGGAGAATAAACTCCTCAAGTCGCGTAGCCGGCCTGCAGGTTCCCCTGCCTTAGGACGGTGGTATCTGCCTCTCTCACTGCCCCCCACCCCCTTCCTGTAATTCCATAGTATTAGAGAGATGTTTTTTCAGAGAACTTAATGTGGCAAATCCAATTCAAGCCCTCTTGTCACTTCTCCCAGTTCCCACTCTTCTGTTTCTGTCACTTTTTATCTCCTCTGAGGGGGTCTCAATTAATGCAATGGTGTTTGTGTTTGTGCATGTTTTTATACTACACATATAATATATATGTATACTACTCCATATATATACACACACATATATATGGAAAAACTTAGGCTTTTTGCATGTTTTAAAATTTTTATAAACTGTAAGTCACATGGTAGTATCCTCTTTATATATTGCTTATATTTATTTATTTATTTTGAATTTTATTTATTTATTTTTATGTGTGTAATGTTTGGGCTGCTTATACGTCTGTGCACATGCAGTGCCCTTGGAGACCCAGAAGAGGGCGTTGGCCTAAAACTGGAGTTACAAATACTTATAAGCTGCCCTGTGGGTATTGGGAATTGAACCTGGGTCCTCCACAAAACAGACAATTCTCTGAACCACTGAGCCATCTCTCCAACCCCCGTTTTACTGTTTTTTAGATGTGGTTCCAGGGTATTCGTTAGAATTTCTCAGCAGTGTTCTGTTGAATGAATAAATCTTTCTTTAGTCACTTTCCTGTATTGGAAATGTAGAGCAAGTTGTTTCTGGTGAACTTTTTTGGGTTTTGTTTGTCTCTTTGTTTTATGGTGCTGGGGATTGAACTCAGGTCCTCTTGCATGCTAGGCAAGCACTAATGAACATTGCCACACATTTCCCCATGTATCCCTGAAGCAATTTCTGTCACTGCAACTGGGCACACTTATTTACCAGCTCTTGCAAATTGTTCTCCACGTGGGTTGTACCAATCTCCAGCATCATATGTATTTTCAACACAGCTCATTATTAGCGAAATATCTATACTTCATAGCTGTAGATTTAATCTGTTGATTGCTGAGTTTTATAGGATTTAAAGTGAATGTTAAGAGTACCATGGCATGGACTGTCCTCATTGCCTGACTGACTCTCATTTAGGAAGTAGCTCCTGGAGAGTCAGGCCCCACTCCCATATCCTCATTGAGGCTTAGCATAGAGAAACTCTGGTCAAGGATGTACAAGGAAGATAGCATTGGGCCCAGTCAATCTCTAGTGAAGAAGAAACAGGAGGATCATGCGTTAGCATGAATATTAATGGAGTTACTCAGAATTTAATCCATTTGCCCTTTGATTCATAACCCTTATTTGACTACCACTTAAAAGTTGAACAACTAGCTAGAGGTCTCCAAGCATTGGAAAGGCAATTATTTTTAGAGATTGTTCGAAGAGAATTGATCGTTTTTCTTCCATCAGATCTCAAACTGAATTAATAGGTGAAAAGAATAACTATTGTGATGGGTGCTTACTGCTCCTGGTGTACGAAGGCTGTTGAGCAGTCATGTGGGTCGATGGCCTCCAGCAATGACTCCACACCCAGAGAGCTGAGTTTAAGTCTTGGCTTTCCTTCTACTGCCTGAGAAGCGCCGGGCAAGTTACTCACACTCCCCGTATGTCAGGCATAGGACTTGGGATTGAAACGCATGCACTTTGGAAAAGCCCAGAAGATGCTCTAGAAAGTAAAGCTACTGTGCAATAATGGAAGTACTGAGAACAGAGTTTCCTAGTGACTTCACCCACGTCTGAATGCAGCATAGCGTGAACAAGCTCATTCGTACCTTCCCAGAGGGTTTGCCCTTCGAATCTTCCCAAGGCTAATTGCAGGACTTTACTCCAAGAGGGTCCTTAGTCCTAAACTTCAGAGGCCCAAGGACAGCTGTACACTGAGGTTCCCAGCCATCTCAATAATGGTTCATTCATTTTCTTCTCTGTGTCTTCCCTGAAGGATTTTGATGTCATCAGAAATTTGGGATCATGGGAAAAGGGCATCCAAATTAGAGGACTTTGCTAAGAGCTCAATATTACATATAGGAGTTATTTGAGCTCTTGATCAATAGATGTTTAAACCCAAGCTATGCTAAATATATAAATATATAATATATATAAATATGTATAAATATTATATGTATATATATGATATTTTCCTGCCTGCTACATCTTTTATGACGGAATTCTGAGGAAAGAAATCTCATACCCCCTGTGTCCATGACTTGTTAACCCAGTCAATATTGGTAAGATGAGCAGATAGATGAATTTTAACATGGGCTTCTGAAGAATAAAGCAAGGAAAATTGGCTGAGATTTATTAAGCATTAAAATGAGACTTAAAGTCAGGCAAGGTACCCATGTGGCATCAATCTTAGTACTTTGGGGGCTAAGGTAGGTGGATTGTGAGTTCTTGGATAGCCTGGGCTACATGACAAGAACTTGTCTCAAAAGAAAAAGTGGGCACTGGAGAGATGGCCCAATGGTTAAGAGCAGTGGTTCCTCTTTCAGAGGACCTGGCTTCAGTTCTCAGCACCCACATGGTGGCTTACAACTGTCTGTGACTTCAGTTCTGGGGCATCTAATAACCTCTTCAAGGCTCTGCGTGCACCAGGCATGCCAGTGGAACACAAACATTTATGAAGGCAAAGCTCTCATTCACATAAAAATAAAGAAAGAGTGAGAAAGAGAGGTAGTAAAGATTAACAGCAAGACAAAAGCAATAATAATAATAATGATAATAATAATAATAAATATTAATGATTATTATTATTTTAAAGAAACCCTTTTCAGAACCTTGGCTTTATGTTAATACTCCTGAGGATTTCTTAGTTTACCTCTGAAAGGCGAACATGAGCAATTTACACAAAGCATAGTTCCTTCTAGGACTCGTGCTTGTATTCCACTCCAGGGTCCATGACCCTTTCAGGTGCTGGGAAGAATTATTTAAGGACAGTCCTCTGCACTTAGAACCGTGTGTCCCTCGGGCAGACTATATGCTGTGGCCTATAATATTGCCCATTTGACATGGGGATGCCAGGCACTGGAGTTTATGACTTATGCAAGGCCACACTGTCACAACAATTTAAAACATAGATCTTGTTGAGTCTCAGAGGTCTTACTGCCTCCTGAGAAAGCCATGGTGTTAGGACAAGGGCAAAGATGAACAAGAGACAACCTGACAACCTGAAGTGTAGGGCATCACGAGCCGTGCAGTATTAGTAAGCATTCCTATGCTATCACATTGGCCAGAAAACTCCTGTTTAGTTCCCAAGCCTGGCAACATGCGTTCTTGGGTAGTATATGTCCATGACGCACACAGAGCTAGATTCGACATAGGTATGGTTCTTAACAATGTATCATTCGCACAGCAAAGGTGACCGATTGCAAACGGCCTGTAGTCCTCACACTTGACATAGAAGCAAAGAGCATGCTGGGACGGACCTTAGTCCTTCAGTCTAACCCAGTGCGTGCTTCCACTTGGCATCCTCCTACCTCTCTGGAGTCGCCAGCGTCACTGCCCCTTGCCGAAATAATCATTCTTAGAAGAAGCAGAGTGTTCAATTGTGGCTCAGAAAAACCAACCAGGACTTTCGGTGAAGTCAGGGACACTGCACCCTAAGTGAAGACCAGTGCCTGGCATGCACAAGCTTGCACTGCTGCAGTGGCCGAGCCTGGAACTGGTTCCTGTGTCCGGCCCCTTCCATGCCTTTCATCTAGATCCATCCTGTCTGAACTAAAGCTGGAGCAGGTGGCCTGACGTCTTCTCTCCGGAGCCCACAGATGACTCTAATAGACAGGAGGGAGGGAGAGAGGTCCCGCCTTCATGGGGGTGAGCCTACTTGGTCTCAACGCTGCCACTTTTAATGTCTTTTCTTAGTCGTGTTCATGACCCCGATGATGATCGCACCAGAGTGACGATGGCTTTTTACGCTCCTAAAAGCTCCCGATTCTCGTGATACAAGTATTTTCCTAGAGTCATGTGGGTTTGCAGACTGGTCCATTGTCAGACACTGCTTCCCCATCCTTAGTTACGAGGCAGCTAAGAGGGTCTGTAGATGTGCTAGCCTCAGGGGAGGCTATTTAAGTTTAAATTAAAATTCACCAAAACGTTTCATTTCTCAGCTGTCTGACTGTACTTCAAAGGCATACTGGCCACATGTGGATAGCAGCTGCCACTGTGGATGGCACAGACAGTTTCAATATAGCATAAAGGTCTGTGCACAGCAGGACCGGGCAGCTCAGAGAGAGAGAGAGTTACTTTAGGATATTCAGCTCCGGGATACAGGTAGAACTCAGCTGTAGAGGGTTTGTCCAGCATGCCCAATGCTCCAGGTTCAGCCTCCCAGCACGGCAAAGCCAAAACCAATCTGTGAAAAAAGGGACATTGGAAATCAGGCACCAGGTAGTACGTGGATTTTGGCTTTGACATGAGGTCACCTGCCCCGCCCCTTTGTCCAGTGTGTGCTGCTTATCACCCACCCCAGCAGTACCAGATCCTGTGTCTCCTTCATCTCGGGAACATGATGTTGAATGAGCAAATGGAACGGAGGGAAGAAAAGGAAGAAGTTGGCTTGTGCGAACTCTGTGCTAATTTTTTCCCCATCTCCTTTCAGGTCCTGGAGGCCACACGGGTTAATCGGAGGAAGAGTGCTCTGGCCTTGCGCTGGGAGGCAGGGATTTATGCCAACCAGGAGGAGGAGGACAACGAATAAACCTCCTTCAGCCCAGGAAACTCCTTTGTTGAAGGAGTTTCCCGCAAAGAAACCAAGAAACTATTGAATCAGAAGCATTTTAATAGATGACTTATTAAAGTGCATACAAACTCAACAACCCTTGTGTAGACCAGAAGCTGCAATATACAGTGATAAAAAACAAAACAAAACAAAAAAGCAAAGTGAAACAAACAGGAAGTTCACCCATCAAACTCTGAGACCGAGGGCAGAAGAGAAAGGATATCTTTGGGACTCAAAGAAGCCCCTGGCTTTGGACCATTCCACAACTGATCCAAAGGGGCACAGACGTGACAAACAAGTCAATATAGTTGCTGCAGGCAGAACTGAAGCCAGCCTTGGCTGGGTGTTGCAGAGGAGGAGCCAACAGTGATGTGGCCATTCCAAGGCAAAACAACAGGGCCCAGGTTGGCGCCCCTACCGCACCCAGGCTATCCCTCCTCCTCACCAGCTTCCCACTCCTTTCTCCCCTGAGGCATCAGAAGTGTTGGGTTGACTCCATTTTTTTCCAGCAGCCGTAAAAACGAAAGGTGTTTCTTTCCATAGTTGTCCCAAAAGGGGGGCAATGAGGATTCAATCTCTCTTACATGTAATCATTTGAAATTGGGAACACCTAATGGTCACAATATATCAAGTCTGTATTTTTAAGGCAATATCTCTTCATGTTGCAGATGCAATCAGTTCTACAGCAGGAGGTTGAGAACGGTGGGGGTTGGGGGGGGGAGAGAGCCAAACCAAAAGGGTTATTAGCTTTAGGACCGAACCTTGTCTGCTTTTATTGTTGACTGATCAGCTTAGGGAAACACGCTTTCACGATTATGTTTCTTCATATGAAAAGTATATTTAGTGAGCAATGACTATTTTTATGATGGGATGGGGGAACAGGAGCACGGATAAAACCTGTACACATTTGAACAGCTTGGTTCAAGACGGTAGGGGTATTTTTAGAATGGCAATAATTGAAAATAAAAGGGGGCAGACTCTGCCTTAGAAAGGTAGATGGTCAGAAATAAGGTGTTTATAACTATTTTCTATTTTAAAGTGGGCCTTAGAGGTGGTTGTGGCATAGCATGAGTTGTTTTGGATCTGAGAAAGGCAACCTTAGATACATGGAGATAGAGAAAGGGGTGAGAGGGACAAAGAATGGGAAAGGAAGGGAGATTATTTTTGCTGAACAACCAGTGTTTTTTCAGGATGACAAAGAGAAAAATATAGAAATTTAAGTGCAAACATGGAATCAGCTAAAAATCCTAAAGATGGTGTGTGTGCCTTTGTGTGCTTGTGTAAAGAAAGCATGGATGTTTGTGAGTAAGGTATGCCGGGGTGGGTGTGTGTGTGTGTGTGTGGTGTGGTGATCGTGACACATGGGTGTACAGTATTTCCTCCGCAGCTGCTTGTCGGCTTCAGGAGTGAGTGACAATTTTTCTTTTTTACGAAAAGGGATATAAAGGCACAGGGCGGATGCAGTATTTCTAATATAGAGCTGACCTAACATGGTATTTGCATGAGTCACAGTTGTGAAGTTTTGAGCAGTTTTGTATCGATAATTTGACATTTAGAACACACACTATTTATTCTCATGCTTTGTGTCCCTGCCTCGTGTACCACGGAGGGTGCCACCGTCACTCTTTCTGTCATTTCAAGCAATATGATAAGGATGTTCACTAATTAGGTGCCCCAAGTTTCTGGATGAGAAAATGTTTCATTTCTGGCGGGGAAGAGGAGGCGGGAGGAAGGGGAAAAGGCTTGGAAGGGGAAGGAGGAAGGGAAAAAAGAACTAACCAGCCTTCATTATTTTTCCTTTATTTTAAAGCCATTTCTTACAAGCAATAATTAAATACGACCTTGCTAAAATTCATTTTTGTTTTTATGTTATTATGTCATAAGATCTGATATGTTCTTCTAATAAGTAGCAACTCCACAATATTTATATGTACACTCCACACATTATCTTTGCTCTCTTTTTTTGTATTAAACTAGTGTTGACTTTGGGGGAAAGCTTATTCACCGATAAGTAGTGGGCACAAAGTAAAAAGATGGATTTGTCTCATGGTTTATAAGAATGCTTAAAAACTGCCAAGGGAACATGTAACTCCAAGGCAGATACTGCAGTTGCTAGCCAAAATTGTACGTTGGAAGTGCGCACTGTCTTTAGATGGTTCATTCTTTTAGACATAATGTTATTAAAAATGCTAGCCACCTAGGACAGAAAGTAAAGGCAGAAAACCCTGCTGCAAGGAATTTGCTTTATAGTGAGGGAGGCGGGGCCCAGAAGCAAATGTCTCAGATTAGAAGTCCCGCTAGGTAGATGGGAGCACTGGAGAAGGGTCATCTACCCTTCCAGCTGGAGACCCCAAATGCCTGGCCTGTTTACACAGTGAGATGAAGGTTCCTTCCCCAGGGGAACAGGGGGATCATGATGTATGGGAGAGGGGTGGGTAGCTGCAGTGTCCCGGGGCCTCCCTGCCCCCACAAACAGTGACAGAGCGGATGGAGAGCAGGATTGTACTAGGAGCAGTACAAGAAAGAGAGCTACTCCATGTCTTCTGGTATCTGCTAGAGACTGGAAGCATCACAGACCAACTTGCCCATTTTTCACCAAGGGAAACCGTCTCATGACTTCCTTAAATTTCCTGTCCCATTTAGAAGGGAAATATGGACCCTTGTGGTGGAGGTTACACTGAGGAAAGAATTGGTAGCCGGAGCCCACACACTCCCTGGAGTTCCTTCGGTGGCAGATGAAGTGGTCTTTTGACAGCAGTAGATTGAATAGCAAGTTCTGAAGGTTGAGGGATTAGACTCCATTAGTAGGCGAGGCACCTGGTCTTTTCCTGCTCACAGGGCTTTTATCACTGGCCTCTCCATTTCCAAGTTTTGCTCTGTTCTCTGAACTGCCCTCTAAAGACGACCATTTGTTTCCTAGCTCTCCTCCCTGACAGTTCTAGTGTATTCTATTAAGATGGAAATCACAGCTCCATCAAAGAGCCAGCCTTTTCTCTGTGTTCTTTGAGGGTACTTTTTATTATTATTTTTTTGGGGGGGGGTTGTTTGTTTTTTCTCGTTCAGGAAACATTTGAGCCATTGCTTTTGACATATCACTGTGCTAGGCTCTAGGATCCCACATGGGCCCCTGTCACTTTCCCAATATGGAGCAGACCCCTGGAGGAAAAATCTTTCCTGCCCATAAGCCTGAGATGAAGAGGCTCCTCACTAGTCTTGCCTCGGATGCTCGACTCTACCCTGCATCAGGTCACAAGCTCGTTAGTCTCAACTGTAAGAAATGTTTAGCTTCTGTAGATGTTAAAAACCTCCCCGAAGGAAGCCCACACTGCAGTGTTTATACGCCAGAGCACTTTCCTCCAGAGCCTACGACTCGACAGCCTTGCCTTTCTCATCTAGAAATGAGGGGTGCAGGGTCTGTCGGTGGCAGAGGCTGGGCGGCACTTGGATGACACGGTGCATGTCCCTTCCTCTTACCCATGCATGCTGCCCACCCTAAGCGATGGCATAGAAACAGTATATAGATTAGTGTACACACACACACACACACACACACACACACACACACGGAACACCAAAACAGTGTTGATTGTTGTGTTTAAAGACGTGGTTTTTTTTCCACCTGAAGAATGGACTTAAACTATGTACTGAAAAAAAAAATAGCCTAAGTGTTAGAGATGGTGAATGTATCCAGTTTCAGTTACAAAAACAATTTCCTGAATTTGAAGCATTCAGTGAGCTGCCAATTTTGATTTTGTGTTGCTCTTTATCCAAATGGCTTTGGCTTTTCTTGTTTGTTTGTTTTTTTTTTTTAATTGGAGGAAGTGGGGGGGCGGGGAGCAGCAATGTTGTGTTTGAAAAATTATACTCTGTACCTGGCTTTCCTGTGTTATGTTAACCACTTAAATGTTTTTATTCTGCTTTGGTTTTATAGTGTCTGTGAGGCATTCGATGCAACTATACAGTTATTTTCTCATTAAAACTCAATGTGTGTGGTGTTTTTCTTTTCCTTTTTTTTTTTCTTGATTGAAGGATTGCTTTTTTTTTTTTACTGTGGAAGGTGGTTGGGAGATTGGTTGCCAAGCTCTGAGGGGCATGCCAGTAGCCTTGATGCCTGCCTCTGCCTCCCCATGTACTGCACCCACTGAACCCGAAGAGGTGATAGTGTCTGGTAGAATATCCCCGTGACGCTACGTTCATTGTCCGGCCGCCCTGCGTCAGGACCCACAGAAATGAGGCCGGTGTCTGCTGGTGAAGTAGCTGGACCTCAGAGTAGAAGTGGCTGTTGAGAAAACAGAACGACCCCTCAAGCCGAGCCTCAGGTGTAGCCTGTAGCTCGAGTAGGCGCGCGCTCCTGTGTAGGTGAAGGCTGGAGGCCAACTTCAGTTGTTGAACCTCAGGAACTATTTTATGAGGCAGGGTCACTCACTGGCTGGAACTGGCTAAGTAGTCTAAGCTGCCCTGGTCTACCTCTCTGCCACTAGGTTCTTATGTGTGTGCGCCACCATGTCAGCCTTTTTTTTCTGTGGGTTCTGGGAATTGAACCCAAGTCCTTAGAGTTGCCCAACAAGCACTCTACCAACTGACTAGGTTCCCTAGTGCTTGGCGCTAGTCCTCATTACATTCCCAGCCGGCATCTGTATTTGGCTCTCCTTTAGGAAGGACTGTGAATGGCAGGCTTGAGGGTGCATAGGAGTTCTTCAGAAAGCCCCCTTCCTATTCCATATCCACCTGTCTGTCTTCCTTCCCAGCAGCTCCAGGTACTTGTCTCTCCGTTCAGCCCCTGCACTCCCTGATCCCAGTTCCCGTTTCCTGTGCCTCCCCAGCCCTTCTCTCCCGACTTGGGACTCTTCAGCTTTTTTGTGCCGGGATTTCCTGCCAGATCCTTTTATTCTGAATATCTGGGGGTCTCCTGTAGTACCCAGTTATGGATAGCATCTCCCCAGCTTTATGTGTTGAGAGTTCTGAGTTTGGATGGGAAATGTGGCTGAGTGATACAGACCTTGCTTACTGTCTTAGTTAGGGTTTTACTGCTGTGAACAGACACCATGACCAAGGCAACTCTTATAAGGACAACATTTAATCCATTATCATCAAGGTGGGAGCATGGCAGCATCTAGGCAGGCATGGTACAGGCAGAGCCAAGAGTTCAAATCTTCATCTGAAGGCTGCTAGTGGAAGACTGACTTCCAGGCAGCTAGGGTGAGGGTCTTAAAGCCCACACCCACAGTGACACACCTACTCCAACAAGGCTACTCCCTGGGCTGAGCATATACGAACTTATTTAGTGTAAGTACCTGTTTCAATTCTCAGCACTGCAAAAACAAACAACAAAATAAGCCCATTAAGGCTGGGCTTGGTGTCACAAGCCAGCGCTCAGGAGACACAGGCAGGAGGATTGCCACACGTTCAAGGCAACCTGGTCAGCATATTCCAAGCCAGACAAGGTTATATCCAACCTATTTCAAAAGAGCAACACCACCAAAATAACAAGAAACCTACAAGTCATGGGTGATAGCAGATACCTACATGGGGCAGGAGAATCGGGAGTTCAAGGCCAGCCTTGGCTACATAATAAATTTGAGATCAATCTGGGCTACATGAGATCATGTTTCAAGTCACAATACACACAATATATTTTTAAAACAGAAAAACTGGGGTGCTGACTTCTGACATGTGTGCTGAACATACTGTGGTTCTGGGGAGCTTTCAACAGTGTTGGGAGCTTTTGTGCATGGTCCCAACATCTGTGTGATCACCATCTCTGTGCCTTAGTAAAGCTGCTTTCAGATTGCCACCTGGATTCTCAAGTGAAGTGCCTCTAACCAAAGACAGCAGATTAAAAAGGAAAGAAAAAGAAGGAAGATGATTTTATACATATATGTTCAGATTTTAATTTCAGGACAAGATAAAGGAATTTGTTCAAACAGGAGAAATTATTGTGTGAAATAGTAGCAATGTTAAGCCAGCTTAACACAAAAACTCAACAGTGGGGGCTGAAGAGATGGCTCAGCAGTTAAGAGCACTGGCTGCTCTTCCAGAGGACCTGAGTTCAATTCCCAGCACCCACATGGTGGTGGTTGACGATCATCTATAAAGGGATCTGATGCCTTCTTCTGGCACTCAGCAGAACATTCATATATAAACAAACAAACAAATAAAAATCTAAAAAAAAAAAACCCCAAAACTCAACAGTGGGCTGAGGAGATGGCTCAGTGGTTAGCAGTGCACGCTGCTCTTACAGAGACCCAAGTTCACTTCCTAAAAGCAAAATCAGACAGCTCACAATTGTCTGTAACTTCAGCTCCAGGGTTTGCCTAATCTGGCCTGTGAGAGCACCCGCACACATGTATACTTACAAATGCACACACACACGTGCACACACACACATGTATGTGTAATTTTCAAACTTAAAAGTTTTTTAATCAAAAATATAAGTTTTTTTTCCTCTTCCAACAGAGTTTTGATGCCCAGCACAGATGTAACATCCATGTTCTTCACGTGGAACTCCTAACAGCTGACCCCACTTCTTTAATATCTTGTCTTTTAAAATAATCAGATGAAGACTATTTCATTTTTTTGGCATTATTGTGAATTTGGTATCTCAGGAAGAGAGCCCAGTCATTGTATGTAGTCAGGCAGGCAGACACTGACAATAACCGCCTGGGGAATTAATGATATCTGTACCTGAGAGTCACAGCACTGAAAGGCATCCCTGGGAAATTAAAACCAAACGTGCAAGCCTGATGTAGTGTGCAGACCTGTGTCTCCAGCTTCTTTGTGGAGGCTGAGGCAGGAGGGTCACAGATTCAGTGCTAGCTTGAGGGCTAGGGATAGATCTCAGTGGTACTCTGTTGGTGCAGCACAGAAGCCCCTTAACACAGTGGTTCTCAACTTGTGAGTCGAGACCCCTTTGGAAAGGGTAGAGAATTCTGTAGGTTTGGGTTAATGTTAGAGGCGTGTCTTTGCCTGCAAGTGGCCACAGGGTGGCAGTGGTGCTAAAGTAAAGGCAGTCACTAGCCAAGACTCTTTCTTGGGGGTTCCCACCCTTCAGAATAGACAGGAATTCTTTAAAAACCTCAATTGAAAAAAAAAATCCACTCTCAGTCAGTGTGGTCACTCAATAATCCCAGTACTTAATTTGAGTGGCAGAAACAGGAGGGTGAGCACAGTTCAAAACCAGCCTAGCCTACATAGTGAGTTTTAGGGTAGCCTGGGCTACGTAGATACTGTCTCAAAAACAAAACAAGGAGTTGGAAAGATGGCTCAGAAGTTACTCGAGCTCTTACTGCTATTAAAGAGGCTTAAAGACTGAAATTCTTTAGTCCAAAATATGGAAAGGGAGCCCTAAGTTACTAACTCAGTTTGTAAAAATGGTATACTCTCTTCACAACTAATGAGCATTTTTCTTCTGTTTTTGTCAAAGTGCTAGGGGCACTACTGCCATACGTTTTGCTTAAAGTGACTTAAAACTGACCACACATTGCTTAGAGTACATTCCAGACACTGGGTCTCTGTGGCTTGCAGTCTTCTTGCCTTAGCCTCTGAATTTTCAGAACAATAAACCTTGAGCTTGTCTCAGAGCACCTTAGAAGGCTTGCTGAGGGCAGACGGCTGGGACTCAACTCTCAGAGCTTTTAGAGGTTGTAGGTGCGGATGAAACTCGGAGAACTGTCCATTCCCAGGTAATGCTGATGTGCTTGGGCTACAGAACACAACTCAGAGGGACCAAGCAAGCTATACTCTAGGACACTTGATGGGGATCCATTGATGACTCCAAGCCACTCTGGAATTGATCACAGAATCACTAAAATATCTCTTGGCTGCCCCTCTTCATCGCTGGCTGAGCGCTGCAAGCAGGCTTTCTGGGAGCTTCCGGTGCTTCCAGGAGCTTCCGGTGCTTTCAGGCTTCCCTGACGCCCGCTCTCCTCGTTAGTTCTCAGTGCTCTCCGACCTCTCCACACTTCTAGTGCATTGGATAACAATGCTAAAACTGGACTAGAATCTCAGCAATCCAAGGGGCTGAAGCAGGAGGATGAAGAGTCTGAGGTCAGTTTGTGCTACATAGCAAAAGCCTGGTTCAAAACACGGCGATAACGAACACCGGCCGTGGCAGTGAAGACATCTTCCAGCACACCGAGTTCTCAGTGTGCTTCTGGAAGGCTTTTAGGACAGAGAGGTGGCCCCGATGAGCAAATTCAGAGATTTTTCTAGTCCTATTACTGCACCACAAAAGAGAGACCACTGAAATGGGTCCCTAAAGCAAAGCAGAGGCTCCCATCATGACCTACGTGTTGGCAGGAGGAGCTCAAGCCTCTTTGATTGGCTTTTGACAAGAGTCTCATGTGGACCACTTTCTCATCATTCTGCCTACAGACACAGTGTCATGAAATAAGAGTGAGGTTGTTCCCCGTAAAGGAGCCGCCCCACCCTTGGAAACCCAGGTCAATGAAACTGAGACCCAAAGGTCCGTGGGAACCCTGACAAGATGTCATTAACCTTGGAGTCCTGGGTTACACCTCCAGCACTGAATAAGTCAGATGTAGTAGCACACACCTGGAATCCCAGCACCCATGGGGTAGAGACACAAAGATTAGAAGTTCTGGGTCATCCTTAGCTTCATAGCAAGTTCAAGGCTAACCTGGTATTCATGAGACCTTGTCTCAAAAAATAAGACCAGCACAAAATACAGCCGTGCAAGCGAAGCCAATCCAGACAGGCAGCACGATAGAGCGTGACTATAATATCAGCGCTCCAGAAGTAGAGACAGGAAAATCAGTAGTTCAAGGCTAGCCTGGGCTACATAGTAAGGTTTTTTTTTTCAACAAAAAGAGAAAGGATTAGAAATATCCTCTAATTTATAGGTTGGGTAGCAGAAGCCACATCTTTTTCCCATGACCAGTATTTTCTTTCTCCTGTTTCTCAACTGGGGCCAAGGGTCCTGGCAAGCTATCAGGCCTTGATTATGAACCTCGGTTTAGGGAATTCAGGAGGTGGATTCAAATGTCGCCCGGTGAGGGAGTCATCAGGCTACAAAGAAAGGATGAATGGTACCCGGTGGATGAATCATCTTTATGGACGGAAGCTCTCACTGAGCAGAAGCACAGCCAGAGAACAATGTCGCAGTCTTTTATCTCTGCCCACAGCTCTCTCTCTCCGTCTCTCAGCCTAATGCTGGATAGGGTGGAGGTACACCACTGAAAAACTACTGTAACCAGGTAGGTTTTCTAGTGCCAATGGGAGTTTCCCTCTTTCCCTCAAAATAGTCCCTATAATTCACCTCTGCAAATAAAAGTCTCAAAAAATTTTTTACATTCTAAAAATTGCCAGCTTTGGCCCCATTCCTAAGAACAGTAAGTAGCTTTCAGTGTGGTCCCCCCACCCTGCACCACCTACCCCGTCCGAATTTCAGCATGGCTGCTCTGATGGCAGAGGCCTGCGATCCATTAACAAGCCTTCCAGGTGGGCCCAGGGCATGCCAAACGCCAGCATGTACAGGCATGTGCCAAATCAGCCGGTTTGAAAGGAGTTTTAAATTCAAGTCTTAAGAGTTGGGTGCCAGATCGGGTGACTCATGTCTTTAATCTCAGCATTAGACAGGCAGAGGCCATCCTGGTCTACAGAGTGAGCTCCAGAACAACCAGTGCTGTGTAAAGAGACCCTGTCTCAAAACCAAACCAAACCAAAAGAGAAAGCACAACCTTGCTATCAGAGTCCGAAGTTGGGCACTCTGAGACAGTAGGAGGAGTCTGCCCCCTAGTGGAGAAGAATAGGTTGGCTCCCGCCGCACAGGTTGTTTTAGAAATTTATTCCTAGCTTAGGGAAAACTCCTTTCTCCTACCGTTCCAGAAGTCTTATCTCCTCCCATTAATGTTAGGATTCTATCTAAGCTCCACCCCACAGCTACCTGGCCAGTCAGGTATGTCCCGCCCCACCGTTACCTGGCAACAGCCAAGGCCCACTTTAAAAGGGGCTGCTTGCTCCCCCTCCTCTTGTTCTCTTGCCGCTTACTCTCTTAGCCTCTCTCTTTCCCCCTCTTGGACTCTCCTCCCTTCCACCTTCCCTCCCCCCCCTCTCTGCGTGGTCATTGCCGGCCTCTGCTTCTCTACTCTCTCCTTCTCTCTGCCTTTCTCTGCCTCTACTACCCCCTTAACTCCCCTCCCCATGCCCTGAATCAACTCTATTCTATACTATACCGTTGTGTGTGTGGTCCCTCAGAGGGAAGAGATGTCTCGGCATGGGGCACCCCCTTCCCCCACACCACCGCAGAACATATTCTCACACCTATTTCTCTTTTTATGATCACAACAATTACAGCTGGGAAATCTGGCTCAGTAAGGATCACCAGGTTTCCAGCAGCAGAGAGATTGAAACCCCAACTCCCTGCTTTGAGCCCCAGGAAGGTGGGGGAAGCCTGTAGTCGGACCAACATAAGGAAGTCGTGGAACTGGCAGGGAAGGAGCCCCTGAGTGAAGGTTGTCCGCCTCATGCAGAGTACCGTGAGAGTTGTTGGTTTCCTACCTTGGGAAAGCCTTCTGCTAATTGTGGAGAGCTTGGGAAGGGCTTCTCCCAGTTCTGACCAGCACAGATGTTAGCATTTCTTCTACACAGCCCACAGTTACCTGGCAATAGCCAGGTATGCCTGACTCAGTATAAAAGGGGCTGCTTGCCTCCTCCTCACTCTTTTGCTCTCTCACCCTCCCTCTCTGTCCCTTCTCTCCCATTCTCCTCCCACCTCTCTCTCCACTTATTCATGGCTGGCCTCTCCTCCTCCTCCCCCTCTCCCCCTCCTCCCCCTCCTCCTTCTCTTCCTCCTCCTCCTTCTTCTCCTTCTTCTCCTCCTCCTCCCCTTCCTTCTCCTCCTCTTCTCCCCCTCCTCCTCCCCTTCCTTCTCCTCCCCCTCCTCCTCCCCCTCCTCCTCTCCCTCCTCCCCCTCCTCCTTTTCCTCCTCCTCCTCCTTCTCCTCCTTCTTCTTCTTCTTCTTCTTCTTCTTCTTCTTCTTCTTCTTCTTCTTCTTCTTCCTTCCTCTCTCTCTCTCTCTCTCTCTCCCCCCCCTTCCCCTTCCCTACATAAACTCTATTCTATACTGTACCTGTCTCTACCAAACATATTCTGGCTCCATTTTCTTTTTTATAAAACACAACAACAGAAAACAAACAACAACAATAACAAAAACCCAAAAATCAAAACAAAAGAAAATAAAACAAAAATCAACCCACTCAGGGTAAAGGTGGTGGGGTATGCGTGACAACCCAGGCAGTAGTCTGAGCCCTTTGCTGGTGCAGGTTTGACAGCCCAAGACTCGGTAGGAAGGGAAGCGTGTGAGTGATGTGGTTCTGGTCTAATGTTCTTAGCTGAAGCAGACATGTAAGAAAGAAGGGAACTGACACAAGATCAGCCCTTCCCCTCTCTCTCCCTAGGAACTCAATTCTCAGCTTCTTTCCAATACAGGGATGCAGCCGCAGGCAAAGCTAAACTTCTGCAGGCCTTGGTGTCATTCTGGAGCCCAGATGGTGAAGGGCAGACCACACTTAGACTTAAAGTGAGACCACTTAGCTATGCATGCCTCTTACCTCTAAATGTAAAATAAACCTCATGTTCCAGCCCTAAAGATGGAACTGAGGAGCCATTGTTCCTCCTTCCAATGTGGCCAGGTGGAATAAATCTTTTCCCACTTGTTGCAGTCACTGGTTTGTTTTCCTATTGAAGACCCATGGAAGACACAGGCTCTGGCCCTGACACCTCTGGCCAAGTTTCCATTTCATCCCTTCCAATCATACGGGATGACTATACTTATGCACATGGGGGAGGGGGTAACCATGCGGCTGACTTTGGACAATGAAATGCGAGCAAAAGTGATTTACAAGCCAGCACAGGACTGAGGATCCACTGCCTTCTGCTATACTGACTTGGGGAGCAAGCAGTGATTCAGTGCTAGCATATGGCTGGGGAACCACACTGTCCACAGAGGAGGGTCCAGTGCACAGTGGGGTGAAAATTAGCCTCTGTGCTGAGATCTGCAGTTGCTCGTTACCACAGCAAACCCTGATGCATGGCCTTCCGGTCCCTTCCCTCCCTAGTTACTGTGTTTGGATCACATGGTCTCTTCAGCTCCTGGATGCATCACCATCTAGTGTCCTTACCCCCAATGAAATTTTACTGGTGCCCTAGCAGGAATCACATAAGGAAAAATAAGTCTGGAAGGGTCTTTGAATTAAGGGCTGGGGGAGAACTGGCCAAGTGGAAGGGGTTAAAGGGATGTGGCCCACATTTCCTCCCTCACCCAACAGGTCCACGAGTGCAGAGCGCATACTTTAGAGTGTGGGCTCCATGAACCAAGCTGCATTCTATGGGCTTGGACAATAAGATGAATCAGATATGCTCATAAACCATGGGGGTGGGAGGGGCGCTCAAACCTCAGGAGAGGAGGAAGAGGAGAAAGAGGAGGAGGAAGAGCGGAAGGTACAAGAAATCAAGGACAAGCTCTATGGATGCTGCAGGGGGAAAGAGCTACAACATTTAGAAGAATAGATTGGATGTTATTAGGGGGTGTGGCTAGAGGCTATCAATCTTCAGAGCAGAGGCAATTGTGTTGGAGGAGGATGCTGGAGAGGAAAATTAAGGAGAGAGATGCAATGAGCTTTAAAACATAGATACCATTCCTCTTATTGAGAATGTACATTATTCTTAGTCCTTACAAAAGGCAGGATTGTGCCCCTCACTTCACAGATGATTGAAGCCAAATGGAGGGATTAAGTAACTTGCCCCCAATCTTACATCAAGAGCAGTTGGATTAGAACCCTGATCGCTAACTCTATACTGAATGTTCTTCGTTGACTCATAAGCAGGGCATGGGTTGACAGATGTGCTTTGGAACACAGGTGGGGGATGGGGGAGGCAGGTATTTTAAAGCTATACAAATAGTAGTCAACTTGTTTAAAAACGAAAGCAAAGCATCTGGGGGTGGGGGGTGGGTAGAGGCTCACTGTGCCAACCTGAACCTGTAGGAATGAAGGTCCCAGACAGTGAAAGGCTGAGTTGGGAGGACCAGGAATGAGAAGACAAAGGCATTAGCTGGGACTGGGAGGCCTTGCGTGAGCTGACGACTTATTCCAAGCAAGTTTATTAAGAAGCACAGCATCCAGCTTGGACAAGATGACACGCCTTTAATCCCAGCACTGGGGAGAAAGAGGCAGACGAGTCTCTGAGTTTCAGGCCAGCCTGGTCTACAGAGTGATTTTAGGACAGCCAGGGCTACACAGAGAAACTCTGACTTGAAAAACAAAACCAAACAAACCAAAAAGAAGTACAACATCTTATACATGCTCTGTAGAGGGAGAATGGCCAAGGTCAGCAGAGAGCTAAATGGACCAGGGTTGGCAAAGAGAACCCAGAATACCCGAGACACAGCCGCCTGAGGACTGAAAACCACAGCCCTTGAAGGGAGAAAGCTGGCTTCCCCCAGGAACAGAAGCCTTAACTCCTTAGAGGCCCAGGCCCCAGTCCAGACCTTGCCAAGTCTGTCTCTGGGCAAGGACTCAGAACTCGGTTCCCTTTGTCCCTTTCACCTCAGTCAGTCTGGCTCCCAGCACAGAGCAAGGACCTGAGTTCAGACCCCTAGCACTCACACGGAATGCATGGTAGCACTGGCTTGTTATCCCAGAGATGGGGAGGCAGGGATAGGGGGATTTGCTAGCCAGTCAGCCAGTCTAGTCAAATTAGGCCCAGTGAGAGACCTTGTCTCAAAGAACAAGTGAGTGGCTGGGGATTTGGCTCAGTGGTTAAGAGCACTTGCTATGTAAGCTGGAGGACCTGAGTTTGAATCCTCAACGTGACCCATGTAAAAAACTGGTTATGGCTATCACACCTGTAACCCCAGCTCTGTGGGGATGGAGACAGAAGATCATTGCTGGCTGCCAGCCTAGCTCTAGGATCAGTAAATGACACTGTCTTAAAGGAGCAAGGCAGAGAGTGATAGAAAAGGACCTCTGGTCTCCTCCTCTGGTCTCAGTACACATACACAGGGACACGTCTGTCACACTTACCCCAGCATACACTTACATACACAAAACACCACCACCAAATGCCACCAAAACCCCAAAGTGGACCACTCTTGAGGAATGATACCTGAAGTTGACCTTCAGCTTCCACATACGTGTGCACACACACTTGTACATGAAACACACATGATATCCATATGAGTATCAGTTCCACACATGTGCACACACTTGTACATAAAACACACACAATTATCAGCATCAGAAAACAATTACACGTGAATTATGAAGGGAAAAAAATTAAGACCGAAAGACAAAGTGGTTTTTTTTTTCAGAAAGTGTTCTTGAATTTTATTAGAGTATTAAAAAAACAACAGTATCTAATTTATTGTTCACCAAAGTAATAGAAGCGACTTCCTAAAGTTAAGTGGCTCTCAAGGGGCCTCGGAGCATGTAGATAGAGAATCTGATACGAGGGAAAGGTGCCTGAGGTACCAAAGCTAAACGGGAAAGAATGATTCCCCTCCCCCAACACACACACATTCAAGAACAGACTCCTCACTTTAATTAAGAATGTTTCTTTTTGATATGGGGTGTGGGGGAGGGGTGTTGGCCTCTGGGGTTCATTAGGCCATGCTTGTTCACAGAAGCCTTTCCTTCCCACAGCCTCGAAGCCACGGGCAAATCCTTTCAGGCTGAGCTGGATTGTAAATCGATATGAGACTCCAGGAAAGAAACGTGAATTCACAAACCAGACAGACACTGCCCAAGTTATGGCCATCCTCAGCCCCGTTATCTCCACAGCTGATGCAGGAGAGACAGGTGCCCCCACTCAGAGCCCATGAGTCTGTAAACAAACTCCCCAGTGCCTAGATTCCAGGAGAATCACAGGCACCATTCTCAATTCACCAAGGAAGTTCTTGGACTAGGTTGCTAGTTTCAGGGACACCAGAGGACTACCTGTGTTGACACATCTGCCCACCAGACACCAGACTGGGACATCAGAGGGCTACTCATGGTGACATATCCCACACATGTATAATGGATACACCTCAATTAGATGTGCCCTTTCCTCCCAACCCCTCAAATCCTCAGAGTCCCATATTCCTACTCCAGAATGCCCTCCCCTCCTGCTGTCACTCACAAATCAGAGAGAGACTGACCACAAGACCTGCCCCTTCCTCTGAGTCCCACAAGATAGGGGACCCAGCCCTGGTTCATGTGTTTGCACCCCACCTACCCTGCCTGTCTGTCCATCTGTAGTGTTCTCTTGGACCCCAGATGCTAGGCCTTTCAGGAGGGACCCGAGCAATCCGACAGGCTGCAAAGGAGCTAGTTCGGGAGATACCTATTTCCCAAGAATGAGGCTCCTCCCTCAGCTGTGATTACTATGTACTTTCAACACTGGCAGCTATTTTGGTATGTTTGTTGTTTTGTTGGAGACAGGGTCTCATGTAACCCAGGCGTGAACCCCCGATTTTCTTCCCTCCAGCTCCCAGTGGCTGGGATTCTACACATTTGCTGCCACACCTGGCTAGTGATTGGTGGATTTTAGTAAGAAGTTAATTGGCAGAAGAGAACATGGGTACAAGGAGTGGAAAAATTGTAGAAGGAAAGGCTGACAGGAAACAGATTTGTAACGAAGCTGGGATGTACCATCTCAGTGACAGGTGAAAGAAACCATCCTTTCCCAAGGATTCCAACTGTCTTCGCCCTTTTTGCTCAGGCTAACCACAGTCTGGGAGGCCCTAGAGGGAAAGATGTGAGCCCCACTACTAACTGGGTTGTCTTTGCGTCCCCAGACAGAGGAACCAGAAAGAAAGGTGCTAAATTCTCAGAGACCTTCCCAGCATATACAAAGAATCAGAAAGTATTCGGAGTGGGAGGGGAGCTCCTATAATCATTGACTCCCAGACATTTCGAAGGTGTCCCACTGGCTAAAGGTCTTGTTTTACGTCTGGGACCAAGGGTTGCACTGGTCCCAGCCACAGAGGCACATCTAGGGTTACTTAGCGATGTTTCTTCTAAGATTAAAGTTGGGCTGGTAGTTAAGACAGCACTTTCATCCTAATGGTACTCAATCTGTCTTGGGTAATCTCTTGAGTTTAGAAGGGGAAAAAAACCACGTGTCCATTAAGAAGCTCATTTCCCATGATTCCAAAATTGAGGTGGTCCAACAGCTGCTCATGGTTCAAGGCTCTGGTGTGGGTCCTAGATGAGCCGTTAGTGGCCACACGGATGAGATATCTGGTTTGGTGGAAAGCTTCAGGGTGGGCCATATAAGCCTAGGTTCCGGGCAGCTTGGGAGATCCTGGGTGGTTTCCTCTGGGGAAAGGGATAATAAGCTGGTTTTCCAGACCTTAAGTTCTTTGTAGAAGAAAGGCACTGAGCACTAGAACCAGCTACCTGTAGTGGGGCACAGCCCTCTTGACTTTGACCCTGGGCTGCCTCTGGAATTTTGATTTCCTGCTGTGTCTTCTGATTGTTTTTCAAAGCATCAGTGTTTCCCTCGGGAGAGAACCTTGGTTCTGACTCCACAAGGTATCCCTTGGGGTTCCCTTGGTGACCAGCTTCCAGATGGAAGGTTTGAACCAAGCGATGCAGCTCTAAGTATGTGTGCCATGGAGTTTCAGAAGCTTGATGGCAGCTTCTGTCCACTTCCTCCAACATCCCCTCAGCCTCAGAGTCAGTCTCCTCTGGGGACAGTGAGCTCCTTCTTTCCTTGTTAATCCAAACAGCGCTGGTCATCGATTCAGCTGGAGGAGACATGGTCCCTTCTAAGAAGAGAAGGCACAGCAATGTCATCATTGGAAGGTCTCTGGGTTCCCTTTGAGGAAACCTCATAACTTTCAGATTAAAGGAAAGCCAGACCCTGAATGCCAAGGGGGCCAGATACCCAGAGCATTGCATATGTGAACCCACACATGCAAACACACATGACCTGGCACATGTACTCTTCTCCAACATATAATTATAATTACTCACAACTCAACAGATATTTACCAAACACTATATCCAAGGCCTTGTTTATTTGAGGTTCCATGAGAAAGCAGTGAGAATACTCACAGCCTTATGGATGGGTGCTTATAGAGGAGAAAGGCAGCAAGCAAATAAATATTTTAAAAATCCATGTGCTAACTGGAACATGTGAAGAGAGTGAGAGATTTTGTCACTCATTCTTACATGGGATGTCTTCCTCCAGGCCCTCTGAGGCTCAGAGCCCTGTGTGGAAGAGGAGTCAGGAAGATTGTAAGAGCTGGAGGAGATGGATGGCTCCAAGGATTCAGCATTCTCCAGACACAACAGGGCTGAGGCACACATGAGCTCACAGAGACTGTGGCAGCAGGCACAGGGTCTGCAGTCCCAGCGCTGAGAGAGGGAGGTAGACATGGGTACCCACTCTTAGGCTATCTGCAATTGGTACACATGTGCATAGGAAATATCAGTCTTTTTCCAGTGATGTCTTATTGGGTATATTAAGCACATTTCTGGGCAGGCCCCAGGCCGAGCAGTAGATAGTGAACACAAGGAAGCTCAGTAGTAATTATGTAGACTTTTGTCTCATATTTTTTTGTTTGGCTGTTTTTGTTTTGTTTTGGCCTTGCTGGTCTTTTACTTATATATTTTGGTTTCCACTTTTGTGTTTTTTATGAGTTTTTCTTCCTATGTGTGTTTTCTTGTTTGTGTTTTAAGGAGAGAAAGAAAGGACTTGGAGTCAAGGGAGGGGAAAACATGATCAGAATGTATTGTATGAAAATATTTTTCAATAAAAATAATTCAGTTGCTAACCAGTTTTAGGGAAAAATGAAAGCATAAATGAAAGGTCCAAAACTTCAGTGAGAGGACTGGAGATATGGCTCAGGCTCAGTCAGTTAAGAACACTGCTCTTCCAGAAGACCCAGGTTGAATTCCCAGCACCCATATAGCAGCTTGCAACGTCCTGTAACTCCAGTTCCAGGTAATCTGACCCCCTCACACAGACATACATATAGGCAAAACAACAATGTATGTAAAATAAAATAAACTTTTTTTTTTTAAAAAGTGCTTTGGTTCTATGAGATTCTTAATGTCCTTTCTATAAACAAAACAAAACAAACCTTTAGTGAGAGTATGTCAATTCTGGGAAGAAGTGAGAGTTAATATTTAAGAATAGCAAGGATTTCTAGGAAGTGATGGCACACACCTTGGATCCCAGCACTGGGGAGACAGATGCAGGCAGATGATCTCTATGAGTTGGAAGTCAGCCTGGTCTACAGACCAGGAGAGCTAGAGCTATACAAAGAAACCTTGTCTCTACAAACCAAAAAAAAAAAAAAAAGAATGATAAGAATCAAGGATATACACACAAATACACATGCACACACACACACAATACCCCACACATATATACACACCCCCCACACATATACACATAAATACACACACACACACGCACACACACACACACACACACACACACACACACACACACTGCTGTGATTTAGATTTAGATCTTGAATGTCCCAAAAGTTCTTTGCTACAAGCTTGGTCCCAGGATTAGGATGGGCATCCTTAAGAGATTGTGGAAGCTCTGGCAGGTGCCTACTCAAAGGAAGTTGGATCACAGGGGCACATGATCCGAGGGGGTACCGGGATACCAGCATCTTCCCCTACTTTTGTTTCCTGGCCACCAGGAGGAGAGCACCATCTGCCACCATATGCTCCTACCATGACTGTTGTGCTGACAAAGATCCAAAACAACAGGCTCAAGTGACCCTGGATCCAAACCCCTGAGACCATGAGCCAGAATAAACCTGTCCTCCTTTTAAGTTTATTCGTCTGATACTTTGTCTCAAGGTGTGAAGCTGACTAACAGACTCCCCTCTGAATGTAGTCCTTAGCTTATGGGGGTGTGTGTCCTAGGCAAGACACCTGAGATGGAGAAGAGAGTCCATGGTCACTTTACTGAGATGTTTTCAGTGTGTCTTCTCTGAATGGGGCTTGTAAACTGAGGATGCAGACAGATAGATGCCTCTTCCTTCTCAAGGATATATTTTTTCCCACTTTGTGTAATATGCTAGTTCACTGTGAACTTTTAGAGCATAGGGAATTGTTTGCCTGTGGAAATCGGATCCATGCTGATCCGGAAGTCCTGACCTGGCACTTGTTAGTACCCTCATTGCTTACAAAGCAGAGTAGGGGGATGATCCTGGAGTATGATGTCATCAGGAAGCCCCTCTGAGTCCTGGCTTGATAAACACAAAAGAATCAGAAGAACTAGAAGAACTGATGCAGCCAGTCCTGCATGCAGGTGCAGCCAGTCCTGCATGCAGGTGCAGCCAGTCCTGCATGCAGGTGCAGCCAGTCCTGCATGCAGGTGCAGCCAGTCCTGCATGCAGGTGCAGCATTACAGCTGGCCCCAGGAAGAGTGATGGGGTCTGTTCTGGCGATAATTTCACTTATACTTTTAGCATGGCAAGTAAACCAGTCTTCAGGAATTAGATACTCTGCAGGAATTAGAGAACAAGGAAAGAGGGGAAGGAAAACATAGGAATCCTTTCTCATCCCAAGTCTATTAAGAGAGGGCTCTGGAGGCTGGGAATGGGGGGTGGGGTGTTCACAATGCTCACAGGGCCAGGCAAGGTCTTCAGAGCAGGACCTCTTAACTTTCAGTTCCAGTCTATGGTCTTACAGGACAAAGAGAAAGAGATACACACACACACACACACACACACACACACACACACACACGAAAAGAAGGAGGGAAGGTGGGAGGAAGAAAGGAAGGGAGGGATGGACCGTGGTCCCTAGTGGAACCTTCTGCTAGAGCCCCAAACAGCAAATACTTTAGAATAGGGTCTTTCTTCAATCTTTAAGCAAAAGAGAATATTCAAGAACACAGAGAAGCTTTATACTGTTTTCCCTTTGGAAAAAAAAAGCCTTTCAAGATTAATTTTATGTTTACGTGTAGAAATGTTTTTGCCTGCATGTACATATGTGTACCACATGCAAGCCTGGTGCTTGTGAAGTTCAGAAAAGGATTGGAACTGGAGCGAGAGGGTTGCGAGCCAACATGTAGGTGCTGAAATGGACCCCAGATCCTCTGCAAGAGCAACTGCGCTCTTAACCACAGTCTCCCATCTTTTATCTTAACATCGGCTTGGGTTTGATTTGGTCTAGGAGGAGGCGTGGGGAAGGTAAATTCAGGCTTTGTTCCAAGCCTCTGTGCATAATCACTGTGCTAAGGTGTGATACCTATCACTGTAGAATGTAGACCTCTTTGTCTGCCAGAGCCCCGAGTCCTGGCCCAGACAGTTGCTATAACATTGGGAGTCCCCATCTTTCTTCTGCAACGCCATTCTCTCTATTTTGCCTTTGGATCCAGTCAGGAGGCTGACTCTCTCTCATCCTACTTAGCCTAGAGAGGGGGGCGGGGCTGGTTGCCGAGCCTGCTCACCTGACCGACCAGTTAAGCCTGATCAGAATTAGGAGAAAATAGGCCCAGAGACCAGGAACTTTGGCCGTTGGCCAAACGCCTGGCAGAGGCCTCTGTTCCTTTGGCTAAGGGACAGGCTGGGCACAGCCACCCTGATCAAGCTTTCGTGGCTCAGTGCTCACTGGGTCAGCAAAGAGCTCTTTTCTTCCTCTGCTTGGACTTTCGGTCATCTGGTTCCACCCACAGAAGTTCCCTCCTCTTCCCCAGCACTTGCCCAGCCCTACCTTTAGGGAACACCATTAGGTGAGCCTGGGTCCTCTGCTGTCTCCTCAGACCTTCATACTGGGCGCGAAGAAACTGGATGCTTATAGGAGGCCCTTGCCCTGGCGCCTGAGTCCGGGAACCCTCAGCCATTAAGCAGGTCCCCAGTTCCAAGAACTTGGGTAGGGCAGGGCACGGGCAGGCCAACCTTTTCATCCGCATCCGGGAGAAAAGCAAACAGTAAGGGCTGAGGCAGGGGGAGGGGAGGAGAAAAGAAGTGTAGACGGTCAAGTGAAAGAAAGAGAGAAGAGGTACAGGGAGCAAGGAGAGAAGCTGGCAAGATAAGGGGGGGAGAGGAGGAGAAACTGAAGGGATAAGATTGGGGAGGTGGGGAGAGAAGGTGTGAGGAGCAGGAAAGGTTAGTTCTTAACTAAAGAGGAAGATTCGGAGTGGGCCTGAAAAAGGGGCAGCAGAGGGAAGTGAGACGCGGTACAGAGCAGAGAGTGAGGAAGTGGGGTGAGGAGGAGGAGGAGGAGGAGGAGGAGGGGAGGAGTGGGCTGAAGAGCCACGGGTAGGAGTTGAGTGAGCAAAGCGATCCAATTCGGCTTCTGCGCTCTTTCTCCGTCCAGGGCTTTTATTCCAGACGGCTTCCTTGAGTGATGGTCAAGCTTAGCCTGCGGTTCCAAGAGCTACAGTGAGATTCCAGTTTTCTGGCAGAGCCGAGCTGGTCTGAGGAGTGCCAGGTGCCTGCTCAGTCCACATATTTTGAACTTGACTTAGCAGGTCATCAAAAGCTGCTGGCTTAATGAGCAGCCACCACAAAAAGAAACAGCGTCTGCACCTTCAAAAGCAGGGACTCGGGATGTGTACAGGATCACCCTAAGGTCTCCGTGCAGCCCCCTGCACACCTCCCAGATAAAAACTCCTGGCCCAAAGTCTGCCGCAGCGACAGAGTCCAGGGGAGCCCTGGCTTCCCGCCAGCCCCCACCTCTTTGACATTTGAGCAGCCTTTGTGGTCCTGGCTTTTTCCAGCTATGCAACAAGTGGGTGTTTATTTTGCCCACAGCTACACGCACCCTCACCCCCTTTTTCCAGCCCTACCGTTTCTGCAAATGGCAGACACTGCCTCTTAACGCTAGCCTTGACCTATCCTTACCCCGCTTGCTCAAGTAAGTCCCATTCTTTCTCCTAAGGCGATACTTACCACTGGCCACCTGCCCGGTACTCTTGCAGAGCAATGCGTTGGGGGGATGGGGGAGGGCAAATCTTCAATGAATAGTGAAGGTGACTCACTGGGGCTGCTGTAACAAAGTCCTGTAAACTGGGTGGTTTGAACATCAGACATTGTTCTGTTTGTTTCAGAGACTATAAACCCAAGATCAAGTGTGAGCAGAGTTGGTTGGTACTTCCAGGATCTGTGTGTCTGTTCTCTAAACCTTGACTAGCTTCTGCTGGCTTGCTTTTGTTCCCTGGTAGCCTTTCTGGTGGCCTTTCTTTTAGGAAGGAATCCAATAATAAATTAATTTCCAATAATAAATTTCCTTTGTCTTCTGGTGATGTTCTCATGTACATCTCTGTTGAAAATTTGTCCTTTCATAAGGACACCAGTCATTGGAATAGTGCTTAACCTGATAACCTCATCTTAATTTAACAAATTAAATTGGCAATAAACCCACTTCCAAGTAGGGCACATTGTAGGCTCCAGATTTAACATTTTTAAAAAAGATTTATTTATTTTATATATGTGAGTACACTGTCGCTGTCTTCAGACACACAAGAAGATCTCATTACAGATGGTTGTGAGCCACCACGTGGTTGCTGGGAATTGAACTCAGGACCTCTGGAAGAGCAATCAGTGTTCTTAACCGCTGAGCCATCTCTCTAGCCCAAGGCTCCAGATTTAAGATGGCAGCAAGTGAGCTGGAGTTGAGGTGGCATGATTTAGCTCGTGTTGGAGAGACCATGACAGTTCCATTCAGGGAAACAGGAAGAAGAGAAGAGATGTCTGGGGGAGGGGTAACTGGGAACTAGTTTTAGATGTTATAATTGGAGTGTCTTTGATCTTTCTGGCAATGGAAGGGAGCCAGGTGCTTGGTGGGCAAATCTCACTTGAAAATGCCATTGGTTTTTGAAAATGATAATTTATTATTGGAAAAATTTTATTGTTAGGAATATATAAAACCAAGAGGTGATCCTAGATTGATCTCTGCCTCCCTCCCTCCCTCCCTCCCTCCCTTCCATTTAGAAGTTATATGTACACATTTGTATGGATACCCAATGTACATGTATGTGTATGCATGTGTGCATGGAAGTCGAAGGTTGATGGCAGAGGTCTTCAACCACTGTCCACATCATTTCTGAGACAGCCTCCTGTTGATTTTGAAATGCCCCAATTTGCCTAGGCTGGCTGGCCAATGCTCTCCAAGAACCTACAAGTGTTTATGTTCCCAGTGTTGGGCTTATAGACTCATGTCACCTGGCCTTGCCTGTACGCTAAGCCAGACAGCTGCGTTCAGCTCTGCATGCTTGCACACAAGCAAGCACTTGACCAACTGAGGCATCTCCCCTCTTCCCTCCCTCCCCCTCCCTCCCTCCCTCTCTCCTTCCTTCCCTCCTTCTCTGTCTCCCTCCCTCTCCCCTCCTTCCCTCTTTCACTTAATTCCTTTCTTCCTTCTTTTTGTCTTTTTTTTAATTTTTAATTTTTTAGACAGTTTCACTTTGTAGCCCAAACTGGTCTGGAACTCATGGCTATCCTCCTGTTTCAGACTCCCATGCCCACCATGAGTGCTGGGATCATAGACACACTGCCATGCCTGACTTTCCTTCTGTTAGTTTCCCATTAGTGCACCATGTTCCCCTTGAGCACATAGAGATGCCGTCCTTTATACTCTGCTATTTTCTTCCTCTGCCTTTCCTATCGCAGGTCCTCCTTCTCTTCTCTGGTGGAGGAGCAGGTGGCAGACTTTGTTCACATTAAGGCAGAAGCAGAGAGGAATGGGAACCAAGGGTGGGTCTAGCCTCCAATAACCATCCCCTCCCCTAACTAATAACCAATCCCCAAAGACTCCATAACCTCTCTTTTAAAAATCTTTTGTTGTTGTTTGTTTGTTTGTTTGAGACAGGGCCTCATTCCATAGCCCTGGCTGTCAGAAACTTACTGTGTAGACCAGGCTAGACTCACAGCCTCTGCCTCTGCCTCCTGAGTGCTGGGATTAAAGGCATATGCCACCACTTCCCGGAAAATTCCATAACCTCTTAAGACAGTGTCATCAGCTGAAGACCATGCATTAAGCATGAGCCTTTATGGGACGTTTCAGATTCAAATCATAACTGATGGACAAAGACAGGGAGGGCAGACCTCCTTATCTCCTTTATGGAATAGCACCTGAGCCTTCTTTATTATTATTATTATTATTATTATTATTATTATTATTATTATTATTATCACCATCATTATCATCATTATTATTCCTTATAAGCCTCTTTATTTCCTAGAGAGAGAAAGAAAAGGTGTGGGTTCAGCCAGGAGGGGAGCTGGGGAGAATCTGGGGGAATGGGAGGAGGGGAAACGATAACCAGAACATACTGTATGAAAAGATTCTGTTTTTAATAAGAGAAAAATGTAAAAAACAAAAAAAAAGTTTCTAGCATGAAAAATTGTTGGGAACATCCTCAAACAACAATGTATACTGTGTGATCCCATTTACCTAACATCCTTGAAATGTCAAATGTGTGGGGACGGAATCAGAAAATAAAATACAGAAAACCCAATAAAGCCAAGCATAGCAGTATACACTATACATCTTGTACATCTCAACAGGAGACTTAGAGACTTGAGTCCCGTCTCAACTACTTGAGACCCTGCCTCAAAATACAGAAAAATGTGGAGGTAGAAAACTGATTCGTGGTGGCTGGGGTTAGGAACAGGAATACTGCAATGAAACAACAGAGCCAGGGAGGGCTTTGTATCAGTGCTGCTGTTCTGAGTAGAGATTGGGGTGGTGGTAATAGGCCTATGTGGGACCAGACTGTATAGAAGTATCAGGGGGCTGTAGCTCATCAGAGGATCATTTACTGAGCACACCCAAGGTCCCAGGTTCAACCCCTAGCACCATCCAAAACAAGACTCACAGGATGTATTTGTCTATATCAGAAATATTTTCCATGTAAATCTTCAATTTTACCTGAAAATGTTTATAATTGCACCTGAGCCTTCTGTGTAGCAGACTGGTTATCTTCCTAGTGACACAGTAAAAGCTACACTGCTGAGTGCCTCCCCTGAGCACTCTGATTCTGTTAGTCTGGGCTAGTATCTGGACATGTGGACACTTCTGAAGTTCCCTGGGTTACAGGGAACTCGCCAGAGACGAACACTCAGACGCAGTGTATAGCCAATAGAAGGTCTTTATTCCAACTAGCTGGGACCACACCCAAGTGTCCCAGGACCTGAGTTTAGCCTTGAGTGGCCAAACCATGGTTTTTTGTTTTTTTTAAAAAAAAAAACAGAAACTGTGTCCTGATATCTCACTCAGGTGGCAGCAGCAGGGGAGCTTAGCAGATGCTAAGCAGTTTAAAGGAGCTAAGATAAGTTAGCTAGGACATCCTGACCTTTAGTTCCTAGAATGGAGTTGGGTAATTTTTCATGGGATTCTCTATCAAGGAGATAAGGGTCTAGTTAAACCTGAAGTGGCCTCAGTAAGAACAGAAGCTGGAGGAGCCTCTGTACTGTCTTGGCCACCAGTCTTGCTGCCCTGGAGCAGAGCATTTACCTTGCTTCCTGGCTTCTGAAACTCTAGCTAATGGACAAGTGGTAGGAGAGAGCACCAAAGCTTCATTATTCCCTTTTTCTTTTTTTTCAATATGGCTTCTGGTAGCCCAGGTTAGCCTCAAACTTGGTAGGCAGCCAAGGCTGGCTTAAACTCCCAATTCTTTTGCGTCCACTGTGGCAGTTGAATGTTAATCTGCTCTAAACTCCCTGGCCAGTGCCTCCTCTACACCCACCAAATGTTTTGGATTCGTGAATGAAACACACACACACACACACATACACACACACAAGTCTTATCTGCTCTAAGTAGCTCAATGGCTGGGCCACTCCCACACTTCCCTTTGGCTAACACACTCTCCCCTCTGATACTCCTGAATTATTACTTTCTAAATCTATATTTCATCTCTGCTACCCAGACTGAATCTCGGAGTGGCCCCTGGGGCTGCATTTCCCCAGTTCTCACAAGGCTGGTTCTCTGCCTTTGCAGCTCTCATGCTTGCATCCTATGCCTTTCCTGGCATGGTGATTCTACAACTTCTCCCCCAACCCCCAAATCTAAAGTCCCGCCTCTGTCTCCCTGACCAACTGTTGGTCACTGGCAACTTTATTCACCAATTGGAACCAGCTGGGGTCAGGGACCATCAGCATCTCGTGTGTGAATTCTTGTGATTTTGGGAGCCAAATTAACACAAATAGCCTTAGAACCAATCCACAACAATCCACCTTCCAATAGCCATCATTTTCCAGAGACCTAGCCTTGTTCCTGCCTTTCTTTTACCTTCCAAATCCTTAATTTCTTTGCAACTTATTATAGAATTGACGTATTAGGTATAAGGCAAGAGTGTAGCTAATTTTTCCCTGTAGATAATTTTCTAATTGTCATACTATCACTTACTGAATAAACTTTCATTTCCTTTGTGGCTTGTGAGTAAAAAAAAAACGGGGGGGGTGGCAACCACATGCCATCTTGGAAGTCTTTAGAAATAGATGATTTAATAATTATGGTAGATGAAAGCAAAGTCAGGTAGCAGGGTACTCCTAAGAGGATCCCCCACTCCCATAGCTAGTACTGGTGTTTATAGTAAAGACAATTAGGCACCACCTCCTCCTTCCCCCAGGACCCAGGGTCACCCTGTGTAAAGGGCTTCAGCTATTCCATTAGGTGTGCGTAGCCGCTGAAGTTCCTCACCACTGGGGACCTGCTCTGAAGAGAATGACTGTGGTGGCTGTCAGGAAAAGGTCAGTGTAGCAGGGTTACAGGCTTCAAGACAAAGCCCTTAGGGGAGCTGGTGTGATGGACAGCCAGGTGTTCTGTGGGCATGGTGGGTAGACCCTGCCCTGCAGAAGGACTTTAGCTTTGATGTTCCACTAGGGACGTCAGGAAAACTCATTACTCTGATCTTAGCATTTCCATTCCCTAGAGCAACTTTATCTTGTATAATCCCATCTCTGCAGTACAGTGAGGTAACCTTAAAGGCAGGATCATGAGGCAAGGAAGGCCTCTCTTGGCCCGGGTTCCAGTGAGGAAGGGGGTCCTCATCCGCTGGTAGACTGTGATTTGGGGCTCTCTGTGGTAAAAGGCAGGGTCTACAGGAATGCCTGCTGTGATATGGAAAGACTCAGTTGTCAAGAAGTACACCAGAGCTGACAACCTCATAAACGGCAAGTTCTCAGCCTTCCGGAACAAGGCGGATAGATGCCTCTGCAATGAGGATTTGACTGAGCACACAGGGGAAGCCAATGGCCGAATGCACTGAGCTCAAATATGCATTCCTCATGAGGTATTCACAGACAGTTGTGGGAAAACGTACAAAAGTTTTACTGTTTTAACTACTTATTATTTATTTATTGAAAAAGGAAGTAAAATCGTTTTATGATAAAATTGAAGATTTACATGGAAAATATTTCTGACAAAATTGAAGAAATATATAGAAAAACACGTTAAAATGGACAGTTTTCATAGAAAATTAAAGAGTAAAATGGTAGACATAAAAATCATTGCTAAATTAATTGAAAAAGGAAGTAGAAACATTTTATGATAGAATGAAGATTTATGTGGAAAATATTTCTGATAAAATTGTAGAAAAGTATAAAATAATATGTTAAAATTGAAGATTATCCTGGAAAATTACAGATAAAATGGTAGGCATAAAATTAATTCTAAGTTGATTGAAAGTAGAATTAAGAACATTTTCTGATAAAACTGAAGATCTACAAGGAAAATATTTCTGATAAAATTTAAGAAATATATAGAAAAACACATTAAAATTGACTATTTCATGGAAAATTATACAGATAAAATGGTAGGCATAAAAATATTTCTAAGTTGATTGAAAGTGGAATTATAACATTTTCTGATAAAATTGAAGATTTACATGGAAAATATTTTTGATAAAATTGAAGAAATAAATAGAAAAACATGTTAAAATTGAAGATTATTATGGAAAATTATACAGACAAAATGGTGGGCATAAAAATATTTCCAAGTTGATTGAAAGTGGAATTATAACATTTTCTGATAAAATTGAAGATTTATGTGGAAAATATCTCTGATAAAATTGAAGAAATATATAGAAAAACACATTAAGATTGACTAGTTCATGGAAAAATTATACAGATAAAATGGTAGGCATAAAAATATTCCTAAGTTGATTGAAAGTGGAATTTCAAACATTTTCTGATAAAATTGAAGATTTACATGGAAAATATTTCTGATAAAATTGAAGAAATATATAGAAAAACATGTTAAAATTGAAGATTATCATGGAAAATAATACAGATAAAATGGTAGACATAAAAAGCATTACTAAATTAGTTGAAAGAGGAATTACAAACATTTTCTGATAAAATTGAAGATTTACATGAAAAATATTTCTGTTAATCTATGTCTTTTTATTGGGGAATTGAGTCCATTGACGTTGAGAGATATTAAAGAATAGTGTTTGTTGCTTCCTGTTATTTTTGATGTTATTTTTATGTTTGTGTGGTTACTTTCTTTTGGGTTTGTTGGAAGAAGACTACTTTCTTGCTTTTTCTAGAGTGTAGTTTCCCTCCTTGTGTTGGTGTTTTCCATCTATTATCCTTTGTAGGGCTGGATTTGTGGAAAGATATTGTATAAATTTGGTTTTATCATGGAATATCTTGGTTTCTCCATCTATGGTGATTGAGAGTTTTGCTGGATATAGTAGTTTGGGTTGGTATTTGTGTTCTCTTAGGGTCTGTATGAGATCTGCCCAGGATCTTCTGGCTTTCTGATCTTCTCAGGTGAGAAGTCTGGTGTAATTCTGATAGGCCTGCCTTTATAAGTTACTTGAACTTTTTCCCTTAGTGCTTTTAATATTCTTTCTTTGTTTAGTGCATTTGGTGTTTTGATTATTATGTGCCAGGAGGACTTTCTGGTCTGGTCAAGTCTGTTAGGAGTTCTGTAGGCTTCTTGTGTGTTCATGAGCATCTCTTTCTTAAGGTTAGGGAAGTTTTCTTCTATAATTTTATTGAAGATATTTACTGATCCTTTGAGTTGTAAGTCTTTGCTCTCTTCTATACCTATAATCCTTAGGTTTGGTCTTCTCATTATGTCCTGGATTTCCTGGATGTTTTGGGTTACAAGCTTTTTACATTTTGTGTTTTCTTTGACTGTTGAGTCAATGTTTTCTATGGTATCTTTAGCACCTGAGATTCTTTCTTCTATCTCTTGTATTCTGTTGTTGATGCTTGCATCTATGACTCCTGAATTCTTTCCAAGGTTTTCTATCTCCAGAGATGCCTCACTTTGTGATTTCTCTATTGTTTCTACTTCCATTTTTAGATCCTGGATGGTTTTGTTTAGTTCCTTCACTTTTTTGTTTGTTTTCCTGTAATTCTTTAAGGGATTTTTGTGTTTCCTCTTTAAGGGCTTCTACCTGTTGACCCATGTTCTCCTGTATATCATTAAGGGAGTTATTTATGTTCTTCTTGAAGCCCTCTATCAACATTATGAGATGAGATTTTAAATCCAACTCTTGCTTTTCCGGTGTGTTGGGATATCCGGGACTTGCTGTGGTGGGAGAACTGGGTTCTGATGTTGCCAAGTAGCCTTGGTTTCTGTTGGTAGGGTTCTTGCACTTGCCTTTTTGCCATCTGGTTATCTCTGGTGTTAGTTGGTCTTGCTGTCTCTGGCTGGAGTTTGTCCCTCCTATGGGCCTGTAAGCCTGTGTCTGTACTCCTGGGAGACCAACTCTCTTCTGGCAGGGTCTGTGCACAGAAGGCTGTGGAGCTGTCTGGTTCCTTGCTGCAAATGGAGGCCGGAAAGGAAGACTCCTGTCCCAGCTGCTCCACTGATCGTATGCCCTGTGCACTCCCAGCTGTACCCCTCCAGAGAGAAGGTGGAGATCTCACCTCTGTTCTCAGAAGTGAGATCACTTCTGAGAGATCACTGCTGGGAGATCACTCTCTTCCTGGCGGGCCATGCACAGAAGACTGTGGAGCTGCCCGGTTCCCTCTAACTACTTTTTTAAACAAAGGGTTTAAGTGTGTGTGCATGTGTGTGTGCACGCACACTCATGTGCATATGTGTAAGGGGGGGGGGAAATGGTGCACACCACTTGTAGAGGCCAGATGATGGGTTTTCCAGAGTGGATTCTCTTCTGCCTTTTTTTTCTGAGGCAGGTTCCCTTTGGCTTTTTCTGTCACCATGTTGTGTACTCCAGGCTAGCTCTCTGAGTTTCCTACCGATCCTCCTGTCTCTTCCTCCTATCAGAACACAGGAGTGTTGGAATTACAGATGAATGCTGCTGAGTCCGGCTTTTTACATGGATTCTGGGGACAGAACTGAAGTCAGTAGGCTTGCAGGGCTAGTGCTTTCATCTGCGGAGTCAACATCTTCTTTTCCTATGTGCATTTAAACTCTATTGAACCTGCCATGTACAAACAATGTTAATTACTTTATAGTGTGTTGTCTTAGAATATCGATTGCTGTGATAAAACACCAAGACCAAAAAGGAAAAAAAAAAAAAAACAAGTTGGGGAAGAAAGAGCTTACATTTCCACATTGTAGTTCATCACTGAGGGAAGCCAGGACAGGAACTCAAGCAGGGCAGGAGGCTGGAGGCAGGAGGGGTGCTGCTTACTGGCTTGTTTGGCATGGCTTGCTCAGCCTTCTTATAGAACCCAGGACCATCGGCTCAGGAATGGCACCACCCACAATGGATTGGGCCCTCCTCCACCAATCACTAATTAAGAAGATGCTTTTCAGGTTTGCCTACAACTCAATCTTATGGAAGCATTTTTCTTTTTTTTTCTTTTTTAAAAAATCAAGGTTCCCTCCTTTCAGATGACACCTTTTAAAACACAGAATAATAGTCAATTATGTGGGCATATCATATTTAATTTTTCCAGTCATGAATTAATTGGTAGATATTACCTAATACATCTTTCAGGTATTATGAATGATGATCTATGACCATTAATACACAGGCATCCATTTGAGTCTCTGCACTCAATTCTTTTGGAAATTCTGGATCAGAATTCTATGTTTGTGGTAACTCTATATCTAACTTTTTGAGGAAAATATACAAATTAAATTTAATTTTCAATAAGAACACTGTGAGATCCAAGCAGTTGACCTGGGTTCAATTCCTGGGCAATGCACCAAAACCAAATCAAACCAAACAAAATCAAACCAAACCAACCAAAGAACAACAAAATAAACTTTCTTTCTTTCTTTCTTTCTTTCTCTCTCTCTCTCTCTCTCTCTCTCTCTCTTTCTTTCTTTCTTTCTTCTTTCTTCTTTCTTTCTTTCTTTCTTTTGTTGAGTCTCGTGTTTCCCAGGCTGGCCTTGAACATCTATGTAGACAAGAATGCCTTTGAAAATCTCTGATCTTTCCATCTAGGCCTAAATGCCAGGTTTATAATATGTGCCACCATGCCTGTTTTATGTGGGGGTGGAGATGGCGTCCAGGGATTTGTGGATGCTAGGCAAGTTCTCTACCAACTGTGTTACAGCCCCAGCCTCTCTAGATGACATATTAAACCCATACACTTCTACCGCCAGCCTAGTGTTTCTTCACTCGAGACTTGGTGGCATTTGTGACCAGGGATCTAGGACCCCTGAATCAGTTCCTTGGCTAGGTTCTTAGTTTCCTTTCCTGTCTTTCCCCAACTGCTCTCCTCAAACAGGTTGGTGTTCCTGGGAGACACAAAGCAAACAGGACTTGTAGCTCTCGCCCTGTACACTCAAACTGGCATCCAAATCCTCCTCTGGCCAATGAAGTGGTACTTTCCACGCAGTTGTCTCACTCGATAGACTCCATGGCAACCTGCTCCAAGTTCTAAAGATTTCCTAAATGGGTTACAAATCTGCCCAAGATTAAGAGTCACAGACCTTGGGTCAGGTGTCTCTAGCCCCAAACAGCTCATTCACTTGCTATGGCCACCCACACAAATTGTATTGTGTTTTAAGTACATGGGGAGAACATTCTCTTACTTTCTGCCTTTCTTCATTTTACTGAATGGCCCTGACTGATGCCTTCTATTCTCTATATTCCAGAACATTCCTTACCTCTGACTCTGTAACACACACACACACACACACACACACACACACACACACACATCTCTTCTTGCTAGCTTCACTTCTTGGCTTCTAGATAAGATAAAATGTCAGGGTTAAGACTGTAGGTTAAGCAGAGGTGAGCTTCTAGTTGATCTTCCCTACTCTGAGTGAACTGCCTCACTTCTCTGTACCTGAGGAAAAAGTGGTCCCCCAAAGAGGGGGTAGCAGCTTGAGTTGACAAAGCAAGTAGGATAGATCTTATGGAGCATTGAGGTTCTAGGATAACTAGAACATTCCAATGAATGTACTGTTACTGCTGAACAGAAAAACCATTGTCAAGAAACTTTAGGGCAACTCCTGGCCCATCAACCATATGTAATCATGAGCCACACCCACAAAATAGGTACCTGTATCCTGTTTCTGTGTCCACAAAATTTTATCAAAGTCTATTTTATTTGTCAGACTAGGTATCCAGTATCTTTGTTGTGAGGACGTTTGAGAAATGTAATTTTCAAAAGTTTCACAGTAGCTGGTGTAGTGGCACATGCCTTTAATCACAGCACTTGAGAGGCAGAGGCAGGTGGATTTCTGTGTGTTTGAGGGCAGCCTGGTCTACAGAGTGAGTTCTAGGATAGCTGGAGCTATGCAGTGAGACTTCATCTCAAAAAACAAACAAACAAACAAAAAACCCAAAAACCAACAAACAAAACCCCCACAGGTTTTAAAACATTTATTTTATTTTAAATCATGCATCTCTCTGTGTGTGGGCATGTATGCACAAGTACAGGTAAACAGGGCATCAGATCCCCGGAAGCAAGGGTTATAGGCAGTTGTGAGCCACCCTACGTGGGTGCTGGGAACCCAACTCTACCAGAGCAGCAAGTTGACCTTCTCTCTAGCTCTAGCATCATAGCTTTTAGAAGATAGAAGAGGACTGAAATAAATAATGAGGAAATCAATACATCCCTTGAGCCACCCACCCTGCTTGACTCAAGAAAACAAAGAGAACAGCCATGGGTGGCAAGTGACCACATGGTCCTCTAAACTTCTCATCTCAGCACTTGGAAGGTGAAGGAAAGATGATCTGGAGTTTAAGGTCTTCCTTCTCGGCATGGTAAGTTCAAGGCCAGCCTACCCTACACAAGTCCTTGTCTCAAATAAAAGAAAAAGAAAAGTAGGAGAATGTTTTAAGATACCATGGTACAAACTCAGTGGTAGTGGCATATGCCTTTAGTCCAATACTTGGGAAGTAGAGGCAGGTGGATCTCTCTGAGTTCAAGGCCAGCCTGGTCAACAAAGTGACTTCTAGGACAGCCAGGGCTACATAGAGAAACCCTGTCTTGAAAACAAAGAAAAAAAAAAAGATACTATGGTATACAACTGCACCCAAAATGACTTTTTCCTCATTGTAGGTCTTTAGCAGCACATTTTATCACAGGAAATTGCTATAATGTTCAAAGAAATCTTGTCAGTGTCTAGATGAATATCCATATCTTTTTGGAGAACTTTTGATCCTTGTTATCTTTCCAGCAAATACAAAGAGCAAATGATAACACTTTGATGTCTGGTTATATCTTAGTCAAATGGTGAAGAAGTCTTTGTAAGCTGGATTCATCGTTTATGAAAATAGACAGTTTCAAGTCTTAAAATGAAGGTGAATTTTATTTTTAAATTTATTTTATCTCCTGCCTCTTTGTACAGACACGACTATATATCATTTTAAAACAAGTTGTTAGCACGTTCCTGGTGGAAGTCAACTATGTACTGCCGCCTATATATAGTGCCTCTATTTGAAAACCTTTTTATCATTTCAGATAAAACATAACAGAGCCTCATTAAGAAGTCACTGTCCAGAGGCAGGCGGATTTCTGAGTTCGCCGAGGTCTACAAAGTAAGTTCCAGGACAGTCAGGCCTACACAGAGAAACCCTGTCTCAAAAAAAAAAAAAATGGGGCGGTGGTGGTGCACGCCTTTAATCCCAGCACTTGGGAGGCAGAGGCAGGAGGATTTCTGAGTTCGAGGCCAGCCTGGTCTACAGAGTGAGTTCCAGGACAGCCAGAGCTACACAGAGAAACCCTGTCTCGAAAAACCAAAAAAAAAAAAAAGAAGTCGCTGTCCCCCTTGCTCTGCTCCCTGCCCCTGTCAATCACCATTGTCTTTTCAGCCTTTGTGGGTTTATCTGTTCTGGATGAACCATGCAGATCTGCTCACGTGGGTTATCGCGCGTTCCCTCCTCCATGTCCCCTACTCCACTGCTTCCTACTGTGGGGCAGACATTGCATGCATTCTCTCTCTCTCTCTCTCTCTCTCTCTATCTATCTATCTATCTCTCGCTCTTTCCCTCTCTCTCTTCCTTCCTTCCTTTTCTTTTCCCTTCCTCTTTCTTTCTTTCTTTCTTTCTTTCTTTCTTTCTTTCTTTCTTTCTTTCTTTCTTTCTTTCTTTCTTGATTCAAGGTTCTATTCTATAGTCCCAGCTGGACTCAGAACCTGTGATCTTTCTGCCTCAGCCTCTCAAAGGCTGTGATGATCAAGCTATGCCAAGCTTCTTGTATCCATTTGGCTACTATGAATGCCATACTATATTAGTGTGTGTGTGTGTGTGTGTGTGTGTGTGTGTGTGTGTGTGTGTGCTTCATTTTATAAATAAAAAAAATTTTATGTGTGGGTGTATGTCTGTGTTTGCACAGATTGTGTGCTTGACACCCACACAGGCTAAGGGGGTGTTGGATCCCCTGGAACTGAAGTTTCGGATGGTTGTGAGTCGTCATAATTACTATTTATTATTCAGGTGATCATATCGCATTCAGGACTTTGGCCGGTGGAAGGAAAAGTACAGCTTAAATGTAAGTTTCCTGCCCTCTAGTGGAGGCTTTAAGTCATGGCCACACAAAGAGCTGAGAGGATTAACTGATGTTTGAACAGATATGACTCCTGATGGTTGGGAGTCCCACGGTGGTCCCTCCGAGGCATGGAGACACCTGCCGGTTGTAGGGCCCCTCCTGGGAAGCACAGTGGTGCTGACATCACGTGGCTTCACACTTCTTGAGCTGCCATGGATAGATTGTCACCAGCCTGCAAATGACCTAACCTGGAACATCTACCAGCTAAGAGCCCTCCTATAGGAAGGTAGCAAGCCCAGATATTAAGAGTTTCAAAGTGGAGCAAGAGAAAGCCACCTCATCCACAGCTGAGGAAAAGGCACGAGAAGAATTTGAACCATTAGGAGGGTGGGGAGGGGGGGAGGGGGTCCCTGCAGGTATCTAGGCAGAGGAGCAAAGGGCAGGAAGAGATAAGAATGAAAAGCCAGTTGCAGATTGACTTCAACTCGAATCAGATTTCAGGGAGTCTAATACCAGGCAGTTTATTGTAGGCATATTTAAATACAATGGAACTTGGGAAAGGGTCTCTAGGCAATGAGAATTCCCACAATTTCGATTCCAGTTGTACAATAAAGTTGAAGGTGTGATTACATAGACACACTTTACAAAATGTATGTGACCGTAAGGGTGGGTTCTATAGCTAAAAGGCCTAGAATCTAGTAGAGTCTCTGACCAATAGCATAGAGGTTATTGGGTCATAAAGTACATCCAATATCTCCCCTAAGGACGAGTAATGGTCTAGGGCAAGTAAAACTCTCTTTAAATAATTGATAGGTTAGTGTTGGCAAGATGTCTCAGCTGGTAAATGCACTTGCTGCCAGGCCTAGTGTTCAACCCACAGAGTCTATATGGTATTACCAGGAGTCTGGGATAATCATTCTAGGAAATGTAGGTGAGGTCTGTCTCTATAGCAAAAGGTGGGTGAAGTCTGCCTTCACAGGTATCAAAAAGGTCACCAGGCTATTGACAAAACCCACCCTCAGCTTTCTGGATGGAATGCAGTGATTTGATTTTCTCTCCTCCATCGAGGACACACCCTGCATGATTTACATTCATGGGTCTCTTAGTGCTTCTCTGTGAGTACAAGGACTTCTGTGGCCTCAACAAGGAGTAGTTTGAAAATCAGAGCAAAGGATGTTGGATGTGGAAGTGGCCAGGCCTGCCTTCCATCTTAGTGAGGCATCAGATACTTCAGGGAAGTTGTCTTAGTGACTTTTCTAATCCTGTGGTAAGACAACGTGAGCAAGGTGGCTTGTGGAAGAGTGGATTTAGAGCTAATCGGTTCATGACCGTCATGGTGGGGAGCTCGGCAGCATGCAGGCAAGCAGGCAGCACTGGAGATGTAGCTGAGCTCTCACATATGGATCTATACCATAAGGGAGCTAACCAGAAATATCATGGGCTTTTGAAAGTTCAAAACCCATCCGCAGTGACGCACCTCCTCCCACAAGGCCACAATCTTAATCTTCCCCAAACAGTTAACAGATGGGGACAACTTGAGTCCTACAGAATCCTGTTTTTCTTCTTCCAATCAACTCATTCTCAATCTGATCATTAAGAGTCTTTCCTGGAAGTTCAGGCCCACATTCTGGAGGTCTATTCTCTGTCTTAGTGGTAGTCAGACTACCACGGTTTTAGTTGGAAGGGTCTTACATGAGTGCAAGATTCTCAATCTGGACTGAATGTTAAGAAGCACTTGAGATGGGTCTGCTGCCTTACACCTGTAATCCCTGCGCTTGACCTGTGGAAGCAGGAAGATCAGGAGTCGAAAATCAGCCTCAGCCACAAAGTGAATTTGAGGCAAGCCTACAAGGTATGAGACCTTGTCTCAAAATCAAAACAAAACACAAACCAACCAACAACAAACATATAAGGAAGTCCTGGAGAAGAAGTCATACGGAACCCTCAGAGCTGTGAGAAAAGTGAGGGAAATTTTTCTACTGTTTACTTAAAAACCAAAACAGAACCAACCAACCAACAACCAAAAGAGTTATGATGGTGGCTCATGCCCAGTGCTAGAGGCTGAGTCAGGAGAATTGCTGTGAGTTTAAAACCAACCTAAGTAGCACATTAAGTTCTAGGCTGGAGAGATCTGCCTTAGCTACTTTTCTGCTGTGATGACAAAATAACCTAACAAAAGTAACTTTAGAGAGAAATGCTCAGCTGGGCAGTGGTGGCGAAAGCCTTTAATCTCAACCCTCAGGAGGCAGAGCTCTGTGAGTTCAAGGCCAGCTTGATGTACAGAGTGAATTCCAGGACAGCAGGGCTTCACAGAGAAACCCTGTTTCAAAAAACTGAGAAATGGAGGGAGGGACGGCGGGGCATAAATCTGTCTTATTTGGGAGGGCTGGGTGGCAGGAGCAAGCGGCCAATCAGTCACACTGCGGTAGCAGAGAGGGATCACGGGAAGCTTGTTCTCACTGATGTACTTCCTCCATCAAGGCTCCACGTGCCAAAAGGTTTCACAACTTTCTTAAACATCACCAGCTGCTGAGAATCAGGTGATCAACCACATGAGCCCGTGGGGGAATATTTTACATTCAAACCACAATAGACCCTGTCTCAAAAACAGAAATAAAAACCTACTGAAAAGAATCATCTGAGTGTCTTTAAAAATTATGTAGGCTGGTTTCCTGTGACATCACTTCAGATCACAGGAGAGGGCAGTATGGCCGAGTCATGAGTACTTTGGAAACTTGCCAAGGTGCAGTTGAAACCAAGAGCCGCTGAAGTATCTAATTGGCTCCTTGTCATGCAGCATGCTTCCCTTTAGAGCAACATGTTGTCTGTTTACATTCCTGGCGGTTGGGTACAGGTATTTCAAGGGGGGAGGGCGTTGAGGAGGGGAGAAAGAGAAGGAATCTCTTTGGGTCTGCACCTTCCTCAATTCTTCCTTGGCTCCGTCTTCTCATAGAACCCAGACTGTGTGCACGCATCCCTGAACTCTGAACTTTCACACTGGCTCAGGGAAGCAAAGGTCATCCAAGTGCACAGAGTTTCAACTTGAACTTTACTCACCCCCTCCGACCTGTAAGTTTGTCCTGTCTTGTTATTCATGCTGTGAGCTTTTGCCTTCCAAGTCCTAGGCCTCTGCTATGTTGTTCCTTTGTGAACTTGGGTATAGATCTACATGTGTGCACTAAACTCCAGGAGAATCTATTGGAAGTGCCCACCCCCCTCTAGCCAAAGGTTGGTTATGCAGATCTGTACATAAGAAAGCACCATTCGTACACAGTCGTATTGGTGTCTGGAGAGTTTTGGATGTGGGAACAGCTTGCTTGGTGAGTTCTTTTCGTTGTGCTTTCTGCTCAGCTACACAAGGATGTTAGGATCTACTGCTCCGTTCTGTGTCTCTGACTTTGGGGTTTAACCTGGGACCTATGCACACTTTTGGAGTCCTCACATCTTTCATGGTAGGTTTCCTGATCTGCTTGCATCCTCAAAGGATGTACTTCTTTTTTGTTATTTTATTTTTTTAATTAAAATTTTATACAATATTTTGATCATGTTTTCTCCTTCTCCAACCCCTCCCAGATCCTCCCCACTTACCTAACTTTATATTCTCTCTCTCTCTCTCTCTCTCTCTCTCTCTGGAAAAAAAAATCCCACAAAAAAGGAAAATTAACACAAACAAGCAATAGACCAATAAGACAAAAGACAAAACCAAAAACAGCCCAAACAAAGCAAAATGAAACACACACACACACACACACACACACAAAATCCACATGGAGTTTCTTTTATTTAGGCTGTTGTTCCTGGGCATGGGGGCGTGTCCTGGAGCGTAGTTGATACTCCAAGTAACAATCCATTGGAGAAAATAGATTTTCCTTTTACCAGTGGATGTCAGTTGCAGATAGTTTATTGGTTGGAATGGGAGCCTGCATCCACTTCCTCCTTTCAGTGCTGGGATTTCATCTGATTTGAATCTGAAGGTCTTGTGCATGCTGCCACAGTGTCTGAATTCATATGTCCTGTTGTGTCTGTTTCCCTGGAGTAACCCATCGCTTCTGGCTCTTAAGAGTATTTCTGCCTTCTCTTCCATAGAGTCACCCGAGCCTTAAGGGTAAGAATCGATGAAGACATCTCACTTAGGACTGATTGTTCCAAAGCCTCTCACTCTTTGTGATAGTTTTCATCTATTGCCAGACGCTTCTCTGAGTGATCTATGGGTATAGCAGTATGTTCCTTAAGCAAAATAATAGTGGTAGGTTTCCCCTTGGCCCGTGACCTGTCAAGTCTCAGGTTCTTGGTCACTTCAGCGGTTTCAGGTTACCTCATGGAGCTAGCCATAAAACTCAGAGTGGATGGTTTCTTCCATGATATTTTGCCACTATTGCACAAGTATATTTTGCAGGCAGGTTGTGGTTTTTCTTTTTGAAAGTGTTACAGCTCTGAGGGAAGAGGTTTCCTCAGTGGCAGTGCCACAGCTCTGAAGGGACCTGTTTCCTGGAACTTGGGAGCTAAGAATACCACTAAGTCACACTGTGCAACAAACCTCACACAAGAGATTTATTGGGAAAGACCAAAGAGGGTGGATGTCTCTACTTGGGTGAGAAGCAACAGAGAGCTGGTCAGAAGGCAGGGCTTACATAGACATTCTTGGGGGCAGAGTTTTCCAGGGTTGAGAATTCCAGGGTGGTGACTGGTAAGATTTCAAATACTGACCTTGGGGTGACCCAGGGCTGGGTGGGATTTTGAGCTCAGGAACTGGTAGGTTTTCGATCCTACATTTTTTATAGGTTTTCTGGTTTGTATCTGGGTGATACCGATAATTAACTTTCTCCCACTGGTAGCATGTGGTAGTCAGTAGGGGTGAAACACCAAATAAGCACCAGGTTGATTTTTTTTTCATCTTCAATGACATAAATTAAGTGCTGTGTTCAGCAATTGGCCCTTAGCATCAGTTTGTGGAGAATGACCAATAGCCTTAGCCATAGCCTTTGGTGTTTGGGTGTTTTCATGGGGCCTCTTTGGCCAATGGCATATATATATGACATATATATGACACATATATGACACACATATATATGTATATATACATATATATATATATATCATTGGTAAAGCTGTCACCAGACAAATCTCTCTAATAATCTAATTGAACTAAATACATCTATCTTTTTTTTTTTTTTTGGAGAATTTTTCCCTACCTACCAGTAAAATTAAAAATCCTCCATCCTGGGTAATAGTCTGTTATCTTACTATTTTGATCTATTAGGTCCCTCTAACACCAAGTTTCAAAATCATTTATGCTACTTTCATTATTTTAGATAGTCAGTTAGGCAACAATTGGCTGAACAGGAGACACAATGCTTTGCTCAATAGTACTGTTTCTGACACCGAGCCGGGACTCCTGGTCGGTGCCGACTTGTCTGTTCAGCATCACACAAAGGTCTGTGGTTTGCTCACCCTCTGCACACTGCGCCCGTGCTTCCTCTTCTGTATGCAGAGGTGCTTCAGGTTAGAATCTACCTTAGATAGCCGTCACTCCCCACACTTGCCAGCGGTAGCTGGTGAGACATATAGAGCATACACAGAGTATCATTTTTCTTGGACTTAGACTGAAACGCTAGTCTCTACAGCTTCTGTATGTGTGCTTTGAGAACAGAGCTCCTGGTATTTGGGTGTGGTGAGGCCTGCAGATCCAAAGATGACTCTCATTGGAAGGTAGGTTTCCATCACAGTTCCCAACATGGGATCTACAGGTAAGATCAGTGGCACTTAGGAAATAGACTACATTGATTGACTCATCATGCGTGTGTGTGTATGTGTGTGTGTGTGTGTGTGTGTGTGTGTGTGTGTATGTGTTGGTGGGGGAGTGTTCATGCTATGGTACACTCGTAGAAGTCAGAGCACAGTTTGAGGGAGTCATTGCTCACTCCTACTCTGTGGGTTCTGTGGGTAAAACTCAGCCCATAGGCCTGGCAGCAAGTTCCCTTTACCCTTAAGGTATCTTGACAGTCTTTTGCTTGTGTTTGTGACACTGTCTTGCTATATTGTTCGGGCTTCCTGGAGCTCTCTATGTTGCTCAGGTAGCTTTGAACCCACCATTCTGTTTTCACCTCCCAACACTGGGATTACAGGGATGTACTGCTATGCCTGACTCTCCGCTGTGATTTCCAAAGAAAGGAACAGATGAGGCAAGGTAAGTGGATTTAACATTAGCTAATTGAATGCTTTCAGAAGGTTTTGGAGTACTAAACAGGGTGGCTCAAGCTTGTGAGTTAAGAAATATCCAGAGGAATGTGAGTTAAAGGCCATCCTGAGCTACACAGCAAGACCCCGACGCAACCAAACAAAACCAAACTCATACAAATTCCCTCTCCCGGGAACGTATTATTCTTTTAAAATATTCAGGATTGACTGGGAGAAAAAGCCCAAAGGACATAATTCAATAAAAGATGTTCAAAACATATGAAATACTAGTTAAGTATTGTAGTGGCTGTTCCTGGTTGTCAACTTGACTATATCTGGAATGAACTACAATCAAGAATTGGAAGGCTCACCTATGATCCTAATCTGGAGGCTCAGAGATACAAGTTTCTGACCTGGATCTTGAAGCATAGTGGTTATGAATTCCAGAAGATTAAGACAGGGAGATGTCCGAGTTCAAGGTCATCTGGGATTAAAGGCACATGCCTTTAATCTGGCCACACCCTCTGCTGGAGACCTACATAAGGACATTGGAAGAAGACTGACTCACTCTTCCTTGCCTGCTTTCCTCGTGAGACTGTGCTAGATCTTTGGACTGCCATCCACAGCTGCTGCTGACCATTGTTGGGGAGTTGGACTACAGACTATAAATCTTCAACAAATTCCCTAACTATATAGAGACTACCCACACATTCTGTGACTCTAGAGAACTCTGACTAATACAAGTATTGTTACATTTAAATTTTTATTTTTAAAGCTAGGTGGTAGTGGGCACATTCCTTTAATCCCAGCACTCAGGAGGCAGAGGCAGGTGGAGCTTTGAGATTGAGGCTAGCCTCGTCTATGGAAAGAGTTCCAGAACAGCCAGAGCTATGAAGAGAAACCCTTCCTTGAAAACAAAACAAAACAATTATTACCATTATGACTTTATTTTATATATATGCTTTTTTGCCTGCATGTTTGTTAGTGCTTCATTCGTGTGCCTGGTGCCAGTATAGGTGACAAGCAGGCATCAGGTCCCCCTGGAATTGGAATAACAGACCATAGTGAGCTGCCTAGTGTAGGTGTTGGGAATCCAACCCAGGTCCTCTGAAAGAGCAGCCCGTGCTCATAACTGCTGCTTGCTACATATTTTTACTGGAACTAAGTCTACTTAGTTCCAGTGTCAATGTCCAGCTACTTGCCCAAGTAGAGGATTATAACTAGTGCCACGTTTCCCATGTTACATCATGGTCTGTGAATTTACACACACATTCAAGGGTAAGGTGAATCTTGTGGTATTAGAAAATGCTCCTCAGCTCTCTGTGTAATAATTGTTGCAACATTGCCCTGGCCGAGTATGTGCCCGCATGCAAGAGGGAGGGCTCCAGCAGAGACCGGGAGCACGATGACCTGTCAGAGTGGGTTCTCCTGCACTTCGGGAAATACTTTGTAATCCAACTATAAACTAAGAGTGAGTAAGTTACTCTCACTCATTGCCATAACCCAATGTTCCTTCTCCCCAATTCCTCTCTGCACTGTGAAGTCCTGCCCATCTCTCACATGAGGAGCAATCAAATACCACCACAGCCGGATCAGTTACAGAATGCTCTGCCACCCAGGAGATCAAAACCAGGGCTTAAAAGCCCCAAGGCAGCAGGGTGTGCTGGCACATGCCCTTAATTACAAGCACTCCAAGAGGCAGAGGCAGGAGGATCTTGAGTTTGGGGCTTGCCTGGTCCTACATATTGAGCTTCGGAACAGTCAAGGCTATATAGAGAGCCCCCCTACTAACACCCTCCCCACCCCATCCCTGCCCTATCTGTGCCTGAGACAAAACACAGTGATGTCATGGCCCATGAGATGGCTTAGGGAGAGGCAACTGCCTCCAAACCTGATGATCTGAATTTGAGCCTTAGAATCCACATGGGGTAAAGAGAGAACTGACTCCTGAAAGTTGTCCTCTGACCTAAACACATACGCTGTGCCAAGCACATGCTCCACACACAGTAGATAAATATTTTTTTAAATGGAAATTAACAACTGATGGATGGGTAAAGAAAATGTGGTACATCTACACAATGGAGTATTATTCAGCTATTAAAACAAAGATAAATTTTGTAGGCAAATAGACAAATCTTGAGAATATCATCCTGAGTGAGGTAACCCAGACCCAAAAGGACATGCATAATATGTACTCTCTTATAAATGAATATTAATCATAAAATATAGGATATTCATTGCTACATTCCATAGACCCAAAGAAGCTAAAGAAGGAAGCCACAAGTGAGGATGCTTGACTCTCACTTTGAAAAGGGAGTAAAATGGAGGCAATAGAGGGAGGGATCTGGGTGGGAGAGAGGATGGGGCAGGATGGAAATGGATTCATGACCAGGTGTGGGGAGGGACAGGAGAGATGGCTGGACCACCATGAGAATGAATGGATGTTTGCAGTCAATAGGGGTGGGGAGGTGGGAGGCATCTCCAGGAAGAGACAGAGACCTAGGATAAGGGCGACACCGGTCCCAAACAACAAGGACAGAGGCTATCCCAAAAGCTGTTGCCTGTACATGGGACATGTTCTTCTAGCTGGGCTGCCTTGTCTGGCTTCAGTGGGAGAGGATGCACCTAGCCTTACAGAGGTTTGATGTGCTAGGGTGGTGGGATACCCAGGGGGCCCCACCTGCTTAGAGCAGAAAGGGGGAGATGGGGGAAGGATTGTGGGAGGGGTGACAGGGAGGGGGGCAATGAATGGGATATAAAGTGAATAAGTAAAAAAATAATGATAATAAAAAAGGAAATTAAAAAAGAATAATGGTGACTTAATTTTTTTAAATTGTCCCAGTACTTTGTTTTTTGTTTGAGACATGGTCTATGGTAGCCCAGGCTGTGTTCGTACTTACTGTGTAGCCAAGGTTGACCTACAACTACTGATTTTCCTGCTTCTACCTCTCAAGTGCTGGGATTACAGGCATGCAGTGCCACGGTCAGGTGATAATAATTTCATTGTTAATATATTTAATGTCAATTTATTAATAATAATAATTTTGTGTTAGGGTCTCACCAAGCAGTCCAGTATTGCCTGGAACTCATGATTTTCTTGCCTCAGCCATTAATGCTAGGATCACAGGTGTAGGTCACATCATGCTTTTATAAAAGACTGTATGTACCCTGTAGTCTCTTTAATTTTCAACAACAACATCAACAACATTACTGAAGTACTGGTATCCAGGATGGATAAAGCCTAAAAGTTTACCAGGATGGAGATCTGACTCCATTTTTTAAGTGCAGGAGTTTTTGTTTTTACAAACATCTCCCTGTTGTTTCCCAACTTCCCTATGACACCCCTCACACTCTGCTCTGAGTCTGACCGTTTATGATTCCACAGATGATATCAAACAGTGCTTGCCTTTCTATGTTAGGCTTAATGTTCTTCCATTCTTTCTTGAGTATAGTAGAAATTTCCTTTTACAGGAATTCTCTCTGATTTTCAGTTAATATTCACTTCACATACTTTCCACTCATATGATGGTGGCAAACTCACTGAATAGTCCTACACACAAAAATGTCTCTTACCTCCCATGTTCTAGCAAAATTCTTTGACCTGCCAACATGTCTTTCCTTTCTATTTATCTTTACATATTTTAAATTCATGAGTCATGCGTGGATGGCAAGTTTTATTTGTCAGTTTTACACAACCTAGAATCACCTGGGAAGACAGTTGCAGTAAGATCAAGCTGGCCTTTGGGCATGTCTGTGGGGGATGATCTTGTTACTGTGGGTGGTATCATTCCATAGGCAAGGGTTCCTGAATTACGTAAGGGTGGAGAAAGCAAGTGAGCTGTGCAAAGGTATGCATTCATTAGTCCAATGGGCTCTACTCTTGACTGTGGATGTGACATGACCATTTGCTTCAGGCTCCTGCCACCTTGACCTCCAGCAGTGATGAACTAACTGTGACCTGGAATTGTTTGTTGTTGTTATGAAACACCCAAATACTTACAGATAAAACTAGACTTTATCCTTCTTATCAACACTCCTTCCTTGGTTACCTCTGTGCTTAGCTGGAATCTGTCCTCAGAGAGCTTTTGCTGGTAATTTACATGCACACTTGCTTATAGGGATAGATAGCATGCCTTGTGTCCCATACATACACAATCATACTAGTCTGATTTTTAATATCGTTCTGTGCTTGGTCTTATAGACACCTTTTTCTGTCTCAGTATGAATAGCATTTACTCTACATACCCGGACAAAAGCAATTTAAGGGAGAATGGGTTTGTTCAGCTCACAATCCAGGTCACGATCCTGCTGGTGTCACTGGGACATCATTGCTCATCACTGCTGGTGTCAAGGTGACAAGAGCTTGAAGGAACTGGTCACATCACAACCAGTCGAGAAAGAGCACAGCACAGTAGATTAATGAATGCAGCATGCCTTTGTTCATGTTTATCATGTGTGCTGCTCTGAACATTTCTTCACAAACAGGGGTGACTTCTTGTAGGATAATGATTCCCAGCAATCTAGGTTCCATTCCCATCATGCTATAGGAATTTCTGTTGTGTTCATTACCAGCTTCCACTTTGTTCTTTCATCATTTTTTTTTCTTTTTGAGACAGGCTCTTAGGTAGCCCAGGATAGTTTACTCCTGCCCCCACCTTCCCAGTTTTGGAATAATAGGTGTGCACCACCAAGCATGGCTTGTTTCAGGTCTTACAGTGACGCCTTTGATCCGTGTTGATTTTTCTATAGCGTGAGACAGAGCTCTAACTTCAGCAACTTGCTAAGCGGCTGTCCATCCCCCCTTCTGCTCCTCCCACCCCAGCCTTTGCCCATTAAGATTCCTCCTGCTCCTCACCTTTCCAAATCTCTCAGAACCATTTGATCCCCACTTCTGCTCCAGCCGGTTGATAATCTCCTTTGTTTCTTCCTATTCTATGTCTCCCATCTCCAAACCTTAGAGTTCTTTAGGCTCTCTCTGGAGCCTTTCATTCTGGATTCTCTCTGATTTTCCCGAATGTTCCTAAAGCGCATCTTGTTTCCCAATTCCCGCTCCTATCCAGTCCTGCGGAACGTTTCGGCTAGCTCCTGTTGGCGGAGGGATTTAACTCTGAGCCTGGTGCTGCATGGCAGAGTACACTCAGAATAAGCACCCAGCTACTCTCCCAGCCTTTTCATTTGAATGTACATCCTGAAAGCTTCTGACATTCCTAGAGAGACTTCATTACCTTCACCTGCTTCCTCTGACCCTCCTCCCGTGACTCCGTTCCCTGGGTATTTAGTTCAGAACGTCAGGATACCTTTTTGGGTCCTGCTCTCCTCAGGCTGCTTGTTCCATCCCTACATCACTCATCACTGTCTTTATATCTGCCCTAGGTATCTGCAGGGATCCACCTGGCTTTCGTTTTTGAGCTCCATTTCTCATGCTGAAATGAACCCCTTTACCACTAGCTTTTACCTCCCAATGGCTTCCCATCACCTTGTGCGAGCCAAGTCAGGAAGACTGGGCCATGCTACTCCAACCTTTGTTCATGCTTGGATTCTGCACCAGCCTCTTTACCTTGGACACCTTTGTGTTCTCTGGAAAGCTGACTCCCCGGCATTTGGCAGTTGGAGTCCTTTTCATCTATCAAGTTTCAGCTCAGTCATCTCGCAGAACCATACCCAACCACCTGATCGGAAGCAGGTCTCACTGTTCTACTATTGTGGCCTGTCTACTGGTTCTTTTTGCCTTATAAAATGTACCTCACACGGGCGGTCACTAGTTTGCCTTCTCTGCTGTGTAAGGAGTATGGTCAAGGTCTTATTTACAGCTATATGTCAAGCCCATAGTGTTTTGGACATAACATGTCCCTCCGACCATTGACTCCAAATTCCCAATTTTATAAGAGGCCAGAAACCCAGACCCAAGCATTACCACACAATACTTGGATTGCTACTAACTACATTTGGGGGTCACAGGTCTCTGGTTCAAATCCCAACTGAGTAGCTGGGTTGTTGGGAGCATTACTCAATCCTTCATTGTATGCCTCTCTTCATTGGGTGATTGGGAACTATAGCATCTATATCAGAAACATTTATTGCAAAGATTAATGGGATGCCTAGCATATGACTGAGAAGTCTATGGCTCTCATTAACCTGAAAACTGTTTCTTCAGGTTCCCATTCCCTTGCTGTTAGTTTCAGGATGCCTGCCCTTTCCAGCCTGGAACTCGCTGTGTAGCTCAGGACACCTTTCTGACTCCGCCTTCCCAAGTGCTGGAATTACAGGTGAGTACCACCTCACTCACCTAAAACCAGGCTTTTAAAATCAGTTTCCATGGTAATGTTTACAGCCTTGGAGTGGACCATGGAGAATTTGTATCTCAAAACAGGGTTTGTTTTAGCTTTGGTTTTCCTAGCTGTAGACCAGGTTGGCCTTGAACTCAGATCTGCCTGCCCCTGCTGAGATTATCAGCATGCACTACCACTGCCAGGCTCATGGAGAACTACTTCTCACTATTAGGGTATTAGCAGCTAACTGTAATCTCTGGCACAGGAATCTCCCATCAGAGCAACAAGTTTCATCAAGTGAACCATCAGTCAGTCACACTCATGATCTGGATGATGTCCATTTATTAAGGTAAATAACAAAACCCTCTAAAGACTTTTAACAACTGAATAAATGAGATTTTCTACAACTAAATATTAAGTTTTTCAAAAAGATTTGTTTGGTGGGTTTTATTTTTAGAGTCAGGGTGGTTTAAAAAAGTTTATGTGTATGTTTTAGCCACATGTAATGTACATGTACTTCAGACATGATTGGTGTCCACTGAGGCCAGTAGAGGACATCAGATCCCCTTGAACTGGAGGAACAGGTAGCTGCCATGTGGGTGCTGGGAACTGAACTCAGGTCCTCTGCAAGAACAGGCAATGCTCTTAACTACTGAGCCATCTCTCCAGCTTCTATCTTCTTAAGTCTTAAAGCAGTGGCTAAGGGGACTAAACCAGGCCATTCCTCATTTATATTAAAACACAGACAGTTTTAAAAAGGGTAGAATTAATATTTAATTGTCATTTATAATCAGATGGCAGTTGGGTATAGACTCTCCACACTTCATAGTTTTTTGCAAATTAAAAAAGGTACAGGTTTTAAACAGCTGGTGGCTGGTTACACTTTGAGCATGATTAGGCAAATTCAGAAATAGAAGCTTCAAGCTTCTCCTTGTTAGCACCGGAGAACTCACCCACCTGTTGAGAGATGAAAGGGCTATTAGCTAGAGTAGCACCATAACTCTGTAAGAGGCTGTAATCGCAGAGAGAATGCAGAATGGGGGAGGTTTTACTTAAGCTTTCTCAAGGAACAGTTTTTAAAAAACAAACCAAAAAGTCAAAACTAATAGCAAAAATAAAGATATCCGGAGAAAAAACCCAAGGGTTCCAGTGCAATTTCCTCCAAACATAAAGACCTCTTTTAAGAAGAGATGCCCAGGTCTAAGAAAGCATGCTGTGTAGTATGAATATGAACTAGCTGCGGAGAGTTTGCTATTATTCTCTAACAGAGATCAATTTTCAGTAAGACACTTCATATTATGTATTTAGGTTTAGGAAGAAATACACTGTCTTTTCCTTTTTGAAACAAGGTCTTTTCCGGTGCCCAGGCTGGCCTCAGCCTCCCAAGTGCTGAGATTACAGCCTCATACCCAACTCTATTATCCTGAATGCAGACAGTGGAGACACTACTTTTGTGGATGTCACCTCAGTGCTTTCTGCATGTACACTATATGTGATTTGCCCGAAGAGTTATTTCTGGTTTTGCTTTAGATGCGGTCTTCCTTTGTAACCCAGGTTAGCTTGTAAGTATATCCTAGGCTAACCTCAAACTTGCAGCAATCCTCTTGCCTTGGCTCTGAAATACAAGCAGCATGCAACAGCACACTAGGCTGTATACAGACATGAAATAGATGGCAGCACCCATCTCCCGAGTAACTCACTTCAGTCATTTCTGTGTTTACAAATTTTTACAATTTTTTTTTCCTTTCTTTTCTTTTCTCTGTTGTCATTGAGGCAGTTTCTCTGTGTAACAGCCCTGGATGTCCTGACTGACCAGGCTGGCCTCAAACTCAGAGATCCACCTGCCTGTCTCCTGAGTGCTAAGATCAAAGGCTTGAGCCACCATGCCCCGGGTGCTGCTTCCTTTTTCTTTGAAACAGGGGCAGCTTACTACTCTGTGGCCCATTCTGACCTGAACTCTCAGCAATCTTCCAGGCTATTCCCAAAGTGCTGGATCACAACTGTGCGTGCGCCACAACACCCAGAGCTAGATTTGTTTGTTTTTAGAGACTTGGTTTCTCTGTGTAGCCCTGGCTGTCCCGGAACTCCAAGATCCATCTGCATCTGCCTTTGCCTCCCAAGTGCTGGGATTAAAGGTGTGCACCACCAGGCCCAGTTCCAGTTGGTGTTCTTAAATCCAGATCTACATACCTTTTGACCCTTTTTATAAAACTGGAAGGTAGGCATGCATTTGACTTCACAGTCTGCAGCAACATCCTGGGATGCGGTGAAGGTGGTCAGGGAGAGAGGAGGAAAACAAAAATGTGAACATTAGACATAGATGGAAAATTCAAAATCAAAATCCTTTTTTCCATTGTATACCCCAACCTCAGCCTCAGAACCTCTTAAGCACATCAACACAACAGCAGATAAAAGCCCAACTGTGTTGCGTTCTCAATTAAAATGTTTTACTAAGATCTACTTCCACTAATGGACATTAATAAAAAGAATGCTAATGCAGCGGCCATTCACTGTGCTGTTTAATTCGATTAAGTTCTTGGGCAGTTTAGTATTAAGAGGAAATGACACATTCTTCTCCTCAAATTAGCAGGTCCTGTTTTTTTGCAAAGGTTTTTCAGTTTTATTAAGGGGGCAGGGTATATACAGATGATGACTGAAAGAGCTGGATAATTATTATTTGTTGTTTCTGGGGCTGGAAGCTAGTGCTTTGCACATGCTAGGCAAACATGCTATAACTAAGCAACATTCCTAACCCTCTGGATAGGATCTTGCCACATTGCCAAGGCTGGTCTGTGAATGAAAAAAAAAGAAAAAAAGAAAGAAATAAATAAGGACACTTGACTGTTCTTAGGTATGGTGGAGAAGGTTTACTGTAGTAAAGGGTTAACAAAATAGGACCCGGTAACCAAAATAGCTGGATTATATAGGGAAGGGCAGCTGGGGGAAGAGCAGCCAGTATCTGGCCTGGAGTATACAGTAGGGGGCAGGCATGCCAGCCTTCCCCTGTAACAGACAGGGACTGAGGGGTGTTGGGAGAATCTGTCAGCTAGGTCTGCTATATGTCAAATAGGCATCACAGTTAGCCAATTGCCCTGTTAAGGTTTGAGACCTAACTGCCTCAATTCAAGATCTTCCTGCCTCAGTTTCTTGAGTGCTAGGACTACAGGTGCACACCATGATGCTGGCCACATATTCAGTTACAACCCCAAAGTGACGCTTAGCTAAACATGATGGCACACACCTATAATCTATTTCAGCATTTGGGAAGTGGAGGCAGGGGCATGAGAAGTTCAAGGCCATCCTCAGCTGCATAGCCACTCCCAGGCCAGACTGGGCTCTAAGACCCTGACTTCCAAGCAAACAAACACTAAATCAGACATTGGAAAAAGGATCTTAATAATATACTCTTAAGTGTCATACGTTTTATTTTTATAACTGAATTACAGATCCACACAGTACATTTTTAATTAAACACTAACAATTTTCTTATGTGTGTCCTCCCCCAGCCCCTGAGTTTCAGAACTCAGGGGCTGGTCACTGTTTCCCACCTGGGGTGGAGCCCTTTGTTTTCTAAAGACCTGTAACTTCTCCAGAGACACCTGACAACACTGCCCCGCAGAGAACCAGTTCTACAGACCCATTTCCAGCCTTTGGGGGGAAGGGTACCCCCCACACACACATATTTGGAAAACCCCATTAAACTTTGAGCCTTGAACAGAAACCTAGTCTTGGCTCCGTCTCTTTTCGCCTCCTTCCCATATATCCCCAGCTTCCCTATCTAGGTACCCTGTTCGAATGTAACTACTGCTTATGGGGTCCGGAGAGATGACTCAGCAGTTAAAAGTACTGGCTGCTATTGCAGAGGACCTGGGTTTGATACACACAGTGGGTCATAACCATCTGTAGCTCTAGTTCCAGGGTATCTAATGCCCTCTTCTGCCCTCCACAGGTACCAAGCACACACGCCAGTGCACAAGGATGCCTGTAAATATTTATACACAAAAGGAATGCATCTCACAAATGTTTTCTCCCCTCATTTTGCTATGTCAAAGTGACTCTTTAAAGGTGGCATGGTATTTTATGTCACAATTTAATTCCTCTTACTGGACTTTTACATCATTTCCAACTTACGTATGTATACTGTGAATAAATACACACTCTGGGGTTTTAAAATATAACATGGAACTCCTGGGTTGCAGAAAATTCTATAGTCCTCCTCATGAAGAAAAGCTGGAAGCTACCCATTCTTTACTAATCACATCACTCATGACATAAACACACATCCTTCTTTACAAAGTGTGTGCTATGCTATAGGCATTGTATCCGCCCCCCCCCATATATGTACATCCTCGGATATGGACTTTGTACCCACCCCTTTACCAATCCACAGCAGCCACCGTATGAATATTTTATTTGTTAGACCTTTTATTTTTATTTGTGTGTGTTCTGGCTAGCTTTATGTCAGCTTATCACAAGTTATAGCCCTCTGAGAGGGAACCTTAGTTAAAGAAAATTGTTGTTTCTGTTGCTGTAGGCAAGCCTGTAGGGCATTTTCCTAATTAGTGATTGAGGTGGAAAGGCCACAGCACACTGTGGGTGGTGACACCCAGGCAGAGGGTCCTGACCAAGCAAGGCAGCTCCATGGCCTCAGCATCACCTCTAGCTTCCTGCCCTGAACTCTCTGTGATGGAATGTGACCTCGAAGTGTAACCGGAACAAACCCTTTCTACAAGTTGCTTTTGGTCATGCGTTTCATCACAGATCACGAAACCCAAACTAAGGCAATGTGTATATACCTATGGGGTGTCAGATTCCCTAGAACTGGAGTTTCAATGAGGTACCTGATATGGGTGCAAGAAAAAAAACCCTGGGTCCTCTGTGTAAGTGCTCTTATCTGCAGAGCACTCTCTCCAGCCCCAAGTCAAGCAATACAATTTGACCCAGAAATGGTGGTATTGATGCACTTTCAGTCCTCACATATGAATGTCCCCACACATTCATCTGCTCCTCCCACTCACCAACCCTATAAGCAGAACTCTTGACTGTGTTTCAGTCTTGTGACTTTTACGCCATCAAGTCCACCAGCCCTGCCCACTCAGCGCAGACTTCTTACAACCTGCCGGATTAAGGCCTCACTCAGCAGTCTCTTTGCTCAGCATTCAAAGAGAAAGCTGTTTTATAGCACCTATGTATGTGCTACAAGTTTTATCTACTAGATTTATGTAGAATAGAGAACAAGATAGACCAGCAACAGCTTAACTCTAAACAGTTAATTATTAACATATGGTTAAATAGTCTTGGCTTAAAACGTTTTAATCAATGTAGCCAATATATATTTGTACAACTTTACTAATGTTCCTCTCTTCCCTTCCTTTGTTTTAAAAATTATTGTCCAGATTTTCTTTCCTGTACTATTTCAAAGCATCACCCTAAATCCCCCAAATACACCAGCTTCAGACTGGGTTAAATTTAAATTTGGGAGTTTTAACTATGCCGAGCCAAGACCCATGAACACAACAGCATTGCCATGTATTAAAGTTTTTATGGACTTTAGCAATGCTGATGACAGTTCTGTCAGCATTCTAGGTCTTGACTCTGCCCAGCTAATGCTCCAAGGGCTACAATGCCTACACTTAAGGATTTGGAAGACCCACTCTTTTAGACCCTCACTCTGTAGCCTTGCACCTCAAGTTTGTGGGGATCCTCCCATGTGCTGTGATCGTAGGCAGGTGTGCGCCTCCATACTCACTCACACCGTTTGTGATCCTGAGTTTCTTTCATTATCCCCTCATTTTACCTGGGGTCATATCCCTACTTCCTGCTTTTTAAAAATAATCAAATAAACAAATACAGAAAGCCTCGAAATTTTGGCAGTGCTCACAAGTTCAGCAGGGTGTAAAACAGTCTCTCAGTTCCCAGCTGCCCTGGTTGCATCAGTCACCACCCACAGTACACACCCCTGGTAACTGCTCTCCTGCTTTCCCTTCCTGATGACCAACCTCAGATTTTCTGAGTCCATGTCCCAGGGCTACAGCGCTAGGAGTCTTCTACAGTCACAGTGACAATGACCATGCTTATTCACATCACTGCTACTAACCCGTGCCTAGCATTCTGAGCAAAGCTGAAACACACAATATTTGAAAGTCTAGAGGTCTGTGTGAGGGGAAAGGGCTTATGCTAAGAACCTGGGGAAGGTTAAGAGCCAAGGGCAGAGGAGTCATGCTTCCTCATTTTAGATACTGACTCCTCCAGGGACTCTATGCAACTGCAAGAACAAGTTTTCTCTGTTTCAGCTTTCCCACCTCTAAAGCAGGGCAGTATGGGGAGTGGGGGAGGAAAGACATCAATATATGGAAAGTACGCAGAACTCAGTGCACAGCAGGCACGGACGAAACTGCTAAATAAAACTAGGCTGTGAATTTCCCCTTAAATTCTTTAAGGCACCAGAAAGACTCTAATGTTTGTTGTAATGTCAGGGCTTTCTCACTGATTCAAATAGAGCATAGAGATAAGAATATTCTTATAAGAATAAGCCTGTAGATACAGTTCCCACACACGAGAGGTTCAGAGTACCTCAACAGTGGCCTCACAATTCCATGATGTCATCTAATCTACTATCTATCAGAGACAAAGTTATTTTCAATGATCACCTCAGAGTGTGTGTGGGGGGGTACAATACAGGCCTATGCAACACAAAGGCCCCCATAGCCTGAGAGTGGTCCAATGCTTACTTTAGGATGTGCCAAGTACAGCTCTGAATAGCTGGGATCACACCCCTAACTGGCACATGCCCCATTCTTCCGAAATAGAACTTCTTAGAGTCCCACTTCTAGTATTACTGGACATTTTTACTTTAAAGAATAGGGTAGACTCCAGAGGACAGGCCACTGTGAGATGCTTGGCAGCATCCAATTTCGTACTACGTACCTGGCAGTCATCCACGTCTACTTCAAGGAACACCACATCGGAATACTTGTCACAGAGGGACTGGTAATATTGAAATAAGCCAAAAAGCGTTAGAACTGGCGTTCAACATAGTTAAGCTTCTTCAAAGGAAACGTAATAGAGGTTAAATTAAGATTAATTTTAGCTTATGTATATGGGTGTTTCGATTACATGTATGTCTGTACACCATGGGTGTGCCTGGTGCCTGCAAAGGTCAGAAGAGGGTGCTGAATGCCCTACAAGAGTTATAGAAGGCTGTGACTCTCCCATTTGGGTGCTGGGAAACCAAACCAAGGTCCCCTGGAAGAGCGGCCAGTGCTCTTAACCACTGAGCCATCTCTCCAGCTCCATACACTTATTGAAAAAGTCCTTATTTGTTATTGCATTATTATTAACGTAAATGTGTATAGGTATGTGTGTATAGGAAAGCAACCTCTGGGAATTGGTTCTCTTTCCAGTGTGGGTTTTGAGGATCAAACTCAGGTCCTCAGGCTTGCAGGGAGAGCCATAGGTGCCTTTTTTTCCACTGAGCAATCTCACCAGCCAGGTCTAAAAATTCAGCTTAGAGACGAGGCAAGCACCAGGGACACAGCTGTCTCTCAGTCACGTTTTCCCAAGAGTAAAATAATTTGGCATTGAAACTTTGAAGCCCGAATTTCACACTGGGCCCAGGTATCAAATTGGGTGAGGGGGGTGGTGGAGAACAAAACTACTTTACTTAAGACAACAAAACTCCCGAAAGTTGTCCTCAATGAACTATATTACATAAGTTGTCTCGCTCCTACTTTTAGGCCAATGACACAGGAAAATAAGGCAAACCCCTTGTACCCATTAACTTCAACCCCTTTCTCCTCGCTTGTGTTCACTAGTCAGCCTCAAGGCCCACTCTTCCTATACTCACATGGAAGAAGGGCTTGATCATTTTGCAAGGTCCACACCACGTGGCAGAGAAGTCCACTACGACAAGCTTGTCTCCCGCAGCGGCCAGGGCCTCCTGAAAAGCTTCCTGAGGAGAGAGAAAGAAACCTGTGTGTTACATATCATATACTTTCACTTTCCATGAGATGTGGCCAGGTGCCACTATGCCTTTAAACATTTACTCCAGAGGCCAAGGTAAGCAGACTTCTGGGTGGAGGTGGCCAACATGGTCTACCACTGGCCAGTTCCGGGCCACTCAGTGAGACCCCCATTCTCCAAAAAGACCCAAGCAAACATGCAAATCAGCAACAAAGAGATATAAGTACAAAATATAAGGTTCGGCTCTTAGGGCCACTTTTTAATCCAAAGCAACCAAATGAAGTGGCCTGAAAGGAATCTTGCACACAGTTGGCATTATTATACTTGATCAGATGAAATGAGATACAAGGAGAGTATACCGGTCTTCACGTCTTCAGGAATACTATATAAAATATTGTGAACTACCTAATCTGAAGAGTAGCGGTGGTGTGAGGACCCAGGGCCCGACACATGCCTCTGCATTACAACCTTAGCACATAACTAACATTTACACTAAATAAAAGAAAGGGAAACAGGCATTCATAGTAAAAATGTTTTCACTTCAAAAATCAGTTCTGTGATAGACAGTGGATTCTTAGGGCCTGGTGAAAGGAGCCTCAAAAACTGAAGAAGCGTCACAAGAAGACACAGTTAAGCAATGGGGAAGTCACAAGTTACTTAACCAAGGGGCAAATGAAGGCAATACTTAATGAATTTGTTTAGAGTAAACCATGGGAAAATATCTGACCCCAAGGCAGAGTCCAGGAGAGCAATCTTCCACTCAGGTCATCGTTAGCATAACATTTTGCATGTGTTGCTCTTTTAAGAATTAGTTTGTGTATCTGCTGGTTCGAAGAGGGCATGAGATCCCCTAGAGCTGGAGCCATGGGGAGTGGGGACTGAGTGAGTGACCTCTGGAAGAGTAGGAAGCACTCTTAGCCATGCCAGAGCTCCAGTCCCTTCTGTGTGCTTCAAGCAGGGCCTCTAGAGTGGGGACCATACTGGGTCATCCACCTTTGGCTTTTGCCCTATGGATTAAAACTCACTGTTCTTTAGATGAATCCAAGTTTTAGTTTCTCAAGAAGGAATTATTTTTTGGTTGTTTTGCTTCAATAACAAACACCTGCCACATGAAATCCCCAGCAAAAATAAAACAACAACAAAACCCTCACTGCCAACCTCTCTGAATTATTTACTAAAAGCCTTGATACTGTAACCCTAGGAACCTAACAGTCTAGTCACCAGGGACTCATTCAAACCACCATTAGTCACATAGTAATGACCAAAACCCAAACTGGGGCAACGAAGATGAATCAAAGCAACACACACAGTTGTAACTGAAGCCAACATTTCCTTCTGGGAAAAATGCTGGTCAAATTATTCAGCAAAAACTAAGACAAATTAAGGATATTAGATCTGGTCAACAAAGGAAAGTAAATATCTACAACCACACACACCCACACCAATTAAATTAAAACCTAATGTGTTTTCATGGAGTATACTTTAATTTTAATTTATATTTATTTGTTTTTTATATTTGTATTTATTTATGAGTATCAATGTTTTTGTCTGACTGTATTTATGTACATCACTTGTGTGCCTGGTACCCCGAGAAGAGGGCGCCAGATGCTTTGGAAATGGAGTCACAGATAGTTATAAGCCACCATGCTGGATGCTGGGAGTTGAACCCCCCCCCCCATCCTATGGAAGATCACCCAGTCCTCGTATCTGCTAAGTCATCTTTTTGGCCCTGGGTACAGTTTTTAGGTTTTTAATTTCTATCTCACATTTTTCCAGGGAAAATAATCACATGTCATTTCTGAGAACACTACAGAATGGCTATGTCACCTTCCAGAGGTGTCTAGTCAGACCTGCTCAGCAATCTATGTCTGTGTGTGAACAGCGCCAAGTGTTAGGGTCAGGAGGTGGGAATGCAGTGCAGAGCAATGGAAACCACTGTTCCCAATCACCACTGGTTGCTGCACATAAATCTCATGCAAAATCTCCCCTTATGTAATTATCAGAGGCCACATCACCTATTCTTTATTGTAAGACACAGGGCAAGACGGTATGACAGGTTGCTCTGATGACACCCACATCTGGACCACGGCTGATCCTTAATAAGAAAAACTCGATGAGATTACGTGAAAAAAACAGGACAAGCTGCATTTCAAATACTCTCAAGGTTTCCCCCAAAAAGCTATGAATCAAAACCAAGCAAGACTGCTCAAAATACCAAATAAGTGGCTCGCAACCCTAATTTTTGGCTTCGGTGAACACAAATTACAGAGGCAGGGATGTGCAAACTTCACGAACAAGTTTTCTTCTGCAGATGCGTATTGGCTTGGAGAGTATTTATTCAAAATTATCTACTAAGAAGGAAATCACAATTTTTAGCTCCAGAAACCAATAACCACAATTGGCGAGTGTCTCCATTACTGACACCAATAGCCTGGAGACAAAACACACCGGGAGTAGATTGGAGCAGATGTTACTGTCTCGTTTCTCAAACATACCTAGCTCAGGGGCTGGCAAGACGGCTCGGCAGATTAAAGTGCTTTCCACCAAGACCAAGGAACTGAGTTCAATACCCGTGATCCACAAGGTAGCAGTGAGCCGACCCTCTCAAGTTGTCCTCTGACCTCCCCAAACGGATGCCCCACCCCTATTCGCGAATGTAAACCAAAAGAGAAAGCCCCCAACAACAACAAAACCATAGCGAGCCCAAAAGTAATAATACAAAGTGTTCTTTGCTTTTTTCAGACAACCCAGCCTCCTGAGTGCTAGCGATTAGAGGCGTGAACCAACACCCTGGTCTAACACATGGTCAGAGAAGCACTGAGCAAAGTGCCTTGTATGTAGTTCAATCGTTTCATTCTTAAAAATAAACAAGGCATACCAACTGTTGATTTCTGCTTCATTTATATCATAGCCTATTATTCCACTCCGGTGTGGAGACAGACCCCAGGGGGGCCTTTAACTACCCACGCAGTCCTCAGAAACACAGCTATTCTGCATGGCTAAATCAATCAACTTCAGCCCATCACATGAAACTTATGTGTATTCAGTTTAACTTCTGACTCTGATCAGAGCCTTGGTAGTAGGCTTTTGGGGCCCAAGTTGTTTTTTTTTTTTTTAATGAATAACTGGTTTCCTGTCACCAATCAATGTACACGTCTCCTACTGGAATGGCAAAGGTTCCATAAGTACGACAGTTTAAACAGATAAGGACCCAACTGGGTGCTGGGACTAATATGACTTGTAGTGGGTGAATTCTGAGCAAACTGTACTGAGACCCAACCAGGCCCAAACAGGTGCTCAAAACTGGAGGGCGCCGACCTGTGTCACGCGGACTTCCTAATTTAAGGTTGAACTTGTGAGGCCGTCTTCCACACATTAGTTCCCATCCCTCAACCCCCTTTCACTTTCCATTTAATAAATATTCCCCGAGTAGTTACAGTGTAACAGGCTCTGGGTTTCTTAATCTGCAGGATATTTTGGTTCTCAGTAACTTTCGAATATGGTAACAGTTTTTCCCTTGGGTATTTTTTTTCTTTTTTCTTTTCCCAAAGCTCAGAACCACCAGGACTTTGTACTGGACTATTCCCAGGGGGAGAGCCCTGGTTCCAGCAAAGCCTACTTACGGAGGGTCAATAACTGAAACCTTAAGGCTGCGAGGCCCCTGGGCCAGACATTGGGGACTGAGTCATTCCAAAGCCAGGGCAGCCGGAAACACGCCCTGCACTGCAGGGGGAGGAGTCTCTCGGACGCGGCCTGGATCTTCTTTCTAGTAGTCACCTGGGTGTACCGAACCCAGGGTCCTTAACTGGGACCCGGGACCCACCCTCATGAACCGACCAGGCCTGCGTCCTCTAGGCGGCGGGCCACTGATGGAGGGAAACTATGGCCGAGCCCGGCGGTACAGCACACCCGCGCGGTGTATGGCACCGCGTACGCGAGGAGTGGCGGTTCTCCATCTTCTCTCAGAGACCCCCAAATCCTGATTCAGTCGGGGCACGGGGATGGGGGTGAGGGAGGGAGTCACTGGAGGACCCCCGTCCATCACTTCACCTCCGCCAGATTTGGGCTGGCGGTAGGGAGTGCAGCTCCGGGAACCCGAGTGCTGCCCACGCATGCACCTCCGGTACCCGGCGTTCCAGGGTCTCTCGGTCCCCTCCCCCAGGGCATGCTCCACAGCCCAGGGCGCACACAGGCCTTGGGCCGCTCAGCCAGCAGGGATACCGAGAGTGTCCTCTCAGCACCGCGGGGTGAGGCGGCGCCGGGGCATAAGTACCTTGCTCTCGATCAGCTTCACCATTTTGGCTGTTGCGGGGTGGGAACCACAGGAGTTGCAGCAGAACCAGATGGAAATGGATCCAAGGTACCCAACGGAGCTTGCAGCCGAGTGAGGCGCCCGCCTTCTCTTTATAGAGACAGGGCGGAGCGCGGCGGGGAGGGGCGGACGGGCACGCGCGACGGGGACGCGCTTTCTTGCCTCCCGCGCCCGCCAAGGTGCCGGAGCAGGCCGCGCCTAGACCACGCCCCTAAGAGGTGGGACGGTTTCAGGGGGCGGAGCCAGAGCTGGCTGCTTGAGCAGCTCGGGGATTGTCCTTGCGCTGGCCTCGCTCCTGGCTTCCCCGCCCCACTCCAAGCTGCCGAACAAGAACCTAGGTTTATAAGGGGCGGAGCTAGCGCAGGCGCCTGGAGCAGCTTCGGGCCCTTCAGACTCCAGATGCCGCCCTGCGCTCACCCTTTGGAGTGCTGATGTCCAGCTGCTCCAAGGGCACTTTCACTGCGCGCGGTGGCGGGGTAGATCGCGGTCCCCTCTCACACCGTAGAGTCCCTCTGAAATCACATTGGCCATGCCCCAAACAGACCTAAGTCAGATACTTCCAGACTGGAGCTGGGGACAGCCCTAGGACTGCCCCAGGCAGAAGTGTATCCTTCGACTAGGGCGGCCATGCTGCGGTTCGTCTCAAAGTGCTGAGTAACGATGACCAGGAAGTGTGTCAGTGTGCGCCCTCGCCAACTTTCTGGGTAGTTCTTTGCCACTTCTTTCTCCTTTCCTTCCTATTCCCTAACTTTAACAGGTGAACCTGCTACTGGAGAGCCACAGAGCCGTTTAGAGCCCTTGTTCTGTTCCTCATGCACATGCAGGCATGATAGAAATCGGATGGTCTAGTTCCCAGCATTGTCTGTCTGGAAGAATATAAGGGGTTGAAAACTGAGGACAGCGCTTGCCCCATACGGAAGCACTCAATAAATCTAATTATAGTCATCGTGAGCACTAATTAAGTTTGTGTGGTGCCACGTGGGGCCCTGCTGAGTTTGGCTGCCTTGTATTTACAATAACAGTATATAAGCATTGAGATTTTTCTGCCTTGGTAGATGCCAGGAAGAGTGTTTGTCGATGATAACTGGGGTGATATGCAGGAGGACAGGGCGTGGTGGAAGCTAAGACATTGTTAAGGTGGCTTTGTGCAGACCCAAGGCCAGTGCGCCACTGTGCGTTCCGGTGAAGAAGCCGAGGTGGAGACTGGACAGAGCCAGCATGCAGGGAAGAACTTGCCAAGCCTGCATTTGTAGAGCAGAGCAGATCTAGATAAATCTGCATCCAGAGTACACCTCTGGAGGTGGTGAAACTGTTTCTCACTCACCCTACTCATACCCACTGACTTCATTTGTTCAAAACAAGAAGAATACCAGAACTTTTGAACCAGTTGTACCGCGTTTTTTAAAGGGCTAAGGAATCCAAGTAATAAGTGAGGATGTAGACAAGAGGGAGCGTTCTGACCATAGCCCTAGACCGAGGGTGGATGCTGCCCTAAAGGTAGTAGTCTTCCCTGAGAGGACAACTGAGGCAGAGAGGAGCCCCAGGCAGATAAGCAGAATTTATTAACTTGCTTTGCAGCTACCGGTCTTTTCAGTCCAGCTACATTCCAGGTTCCTGGCATTTTGGTAGGTGGTAAATCTGTCTAGCAAGGACACCAAGCACTGCTCTGTAGGACTTGGAAGGGTTGCTCCCTTAGCTGACACTTCTCCACAGACCCTCAGATGCCCACTGATTCTGTTTAGGGAAGTCCTGACTCCCTGGCGCCTGTACAGTACCAACTGTAAATGTGGGGGATATTGCAAATATGAGAATGAGGAACTGGGAGGTCAGAGTGTGTGTTAAGATCTATAGCTCTGCCATCTCTAGGGCAGTTTAGCTTTTCTGTGCCCTGGTTCCCCTGTGAAATGGACACAACACCACCTTATGCTGAAGGTTTGAGCTACAATACTGTATGTGTAAAGAGCTGAGAAACGCGTCTGCTGCTTAGCACCACATGAACTGATGAATGACAGAGAGCTGGGGTGGATGGGGAGACTATAAAACAGGTTTCAGTTTTTAGTAATCAGGAAGTTTGTAAAAAAAAAAAGAAAGAAAAAAAAAAGCTAAAACCTGCAGATGCTGTAACATGAATCTTAGAGGAAAAAAGGGCTGGGTTTTTTGTTTGTTTGTTTGTTTGTTTTTCTCCTGAAGAGTGGGAAAAAGGTGAGCTGGACCTGGCCTTCTGCAAGATCCCTCTGTACAGGGGCATGGGAAATGGTCCTCTGGCTTTCAGTTGTAAAGAGGTGATAGTTCTGTTTGGACCATGGTGTGCTAAGGAATTTCCTGAGTCCAGAAATGGAGGATTCATTTGCTCAGTGCAATGTGGGGCAAGAGGAAAGGGGGATGTAGAGACTTTCCTTTGAGGAATTGACTCCATGTTCCCATTTGCAAGGAAATCTAGCCCAAAGGGACTTAAATCCAAGAGAAGTAAGAATGCATTGCTGAGTCCCGAAGCTGTCCGTTACAGGAGCACCATCTTAATTGTTTGTGTCTGATGGGATGTCTCTATCATCAAAAGGCAGCCCAGGCTGGGATTCCTCTAGTCCAGTTTCTCTGCAGGAAATATGCTTACTCCAGATGGAATCTGTTGGGACATAGGGTGGCCTTATAGTTTTGCTTTCATATGCCTCTGCAAATGGGACTCCTTGCCATATTCTGGGAACCTCGGAATGGTCCTGGCCAGAGTCCACAATCCTGGCCAGCATTTAATTAAAGCTTGCTTCAAATTTGGCTCAAAAATTATGGAACTGGTCTTTCTCTCGTGATTCTCAGGTTTCACAGCATGGCAGGGGAGCAAGGTGACACAGCAGAGTCCTCAGCCACTCAGAGATAGACTCGGAGAAGCCTGGCCTTTTAAGATAGAGCCTTGGAGTCTGGATTTGACAAAACAACCCATCAGGTCTATTACAGTTGGATCAACCTTGACCGTGAGGTTTTCAGGAGGAGTCCAGCATAAGTGAAATTTAAAAACTTGTCCAGCAGGACAGTTGGGTTGAAGGTAAATGTGAAGTGACATAAACTGAATCAGAAAGTAACACAGAACAGGGTGGAAGGAAAAGGAACAAACAAATGTGTAAAGCCTGCTGTTGTAGCCTGCCAGAAAGTGCTGGGTGTGTCTTGCTGTTTCTTTCAGTGACCCTGAGGCTGCAGATATTATCCTTCCTGTTTAACAGGGTGGGTGGGGGTAAGGGTTAAGGTTCAAGGAGGTGATTCATAGGCTCTGTTCAGAGGACACCAGCACCACTGTCAAGTCCATTCATAGATCTTTTAGCACTTCTCAGATCAGCAGTAAAAAAACAAATAAATAAAAAATAATATGCTAGGTTATAAACTCCATTTATGGTGCTTTAAATGCTAACTCTTTAAATGTTAAAACTAATCTACACATAAGATGACATATTTTCAGGGTTAAGTATTTTCTTTCTTTCCTTTTTCTCTTTCTTTTTCATGAGTCACAGTCTTAACTATGCAGCCCTGGTTAGCTATGTAGACTAGGCTGGCCTCAAATTTACAGAGATTGCCTCCTGAGTGCTGGGATGAAAGGCATGTGCGACTATTACCAGTAATGCTAACTATTTTAAGGTGAAAATTACATGCATATGAACTTTCTCAGAAATGTGTAGTACACACACACACACACACACACACACACACACACACACACACACACACCCCACACACGGGGGAGGGAAATGGGGGGAGGGAGAGAGAGCTTTCTGTCTAACAGACATCTGTGAAAGGATTTATGTTCCAGTGGGAAATTGTCATATTAAGAAAATGAAACTAACAAGGATTATTTAAACTAAGAGCTATTGGTCCTTGTCTAAATACAAGTGACAACACAATGATGGAATAGGAAAGACTACTTAATACATGCATCTAACACGACTTTAATCCAGAATATATAACGGCTTCTTATAACTCAGGAAAACAAGCAACAAGCAAAAGCTTGACACACATTTCGTGTATGTGTGTGTGTTAGTATGTATGTCTATGTGTGTGTATGAGTGTGTGTGCACACTAATATGCATATGATGTGTGTTAGTGTGTATGTGTGTGTGTGTGCACACTAATATGCATATGATGTGTGTTAGTGTGTATGTGTGTGCACACTAATATGCATATGATGTGTGTTAGTGTGTGTGTGAGTGTGTGTGCACACTAATATGCATATGATGTGTGTTAGTGTATGTGTGTGTGTGCACACTAATATGCATATGATGTGTGTTAGTGTGTATGTGTGTGTGTGTGCACACTAATATGCATATGATGTGTGTTAGTGTGTATGTGTGTGTGAGTGTGTGTGCACACTAATATGCATATGATGTGTGTTAGTGTGTATGTGTGTGTGAGTGTGTGTGCACACTAATATGCATATGATATGTGTTAGTGTGTATGTGTGTGTGAGTGTGTGTGCACACTAATATGCATATGATGTGTGTTAGTGTGTATGTGTGTGTGTGTGCACACTAATATGCATATGATGTGTGTTAGTGTGTATGTGTGTGTGTGTGCACACTAATATGCATATGATGTGTGTTAGTGTGTATGTGTGTGTGAGTGTGTGTGCACACTAATATGCATATGATGTGTGTTAGTGTGTATGTGTGTGCACACTAATATGCATGTTATGTGTGTGTATGTGTGTGTGCACACTAATATGCATATGATGTGTGTTAGTGTGTATGTGTGTGTGAGTGTGTGTGCACACTAATATGCATATGATGTGTGTTAGTGTGTATGTGTGTGTGTGTGCACACTAATATGCATATGATGTGTGTTAGTGTGTATGTGTGTGTGAGTGTGTGTGCACACTAATATGCATATGATGTGTGTTAGTGTGTGTGTGAGTGTGTGTGCACACTAATATGCATATGATGTGTGTTAGTGTGTATGTGTGTGTGTGTGCACACTAATATGCATATGATGTGTGTTAGTGTGTATGTGTGTGTGTGTGCACACTAATATGCATATGATGTGTGTTAGTGTGTATGTGTGTGTGAGTGTGTGTGCACACTAATATGCATATGATGTGTGTTAGTGTGTATGTGTGTGTGAGTGTGTGTGCACACTAATATGCATATGATATGTGTTAGTGTGTATGTGTGTGTGAGTGTGTGTGCACACTAATATGCATATGATGTGTGTTAGTGTGTATGTGTGTGTGTGTGCACACTAATATGCATATGATGTGTGTTAGTGTGTATGTGTGTGTGTGCACACTAATATGCATATGATGTGTGTTAGTGTGTATGTGTGTGTGAGTGTGTGTGCACACTAATATGCATATGATGTGTGTTAGTGTGTATGTGTGTGCACACTAATATGCATGTTATGTGTGTGTATGTGTGTGTGCACACTAATATGCATATGATGTGTGTTAGTGTGTATGTGTGTGTGAGTGTGTGTGCACACTAATATGCATATGATGTGTGTTAGTGTGTATGTGTGTGTGTGTGCACACTAATATGCATATGATGTGTGTTAGTGTGTATGTGTGTGTGAGTGTGTGTGCACACTAATATGCATATGATGTGTGTTAGTGTGTGTGTGAGTGTGTGTGCACACTAATATGCATATGATGTGTGTTAGTGTGTATGTGTGTGTGTGTGCACACTAATATGCATATGATGTGTGTTAGTGTGTATGTGTGTGTGAGTGTGTGTGCACACTAATATGCATATGATGTGTGTTAGTGTGTATGTGTGTGTGAGTGTGTGTGCACACTAATATGCATATGATGTGTGTTATGTGTGTGTATGTGTATGTGCACACTAATATGCATAATCAGAAAGCTGCTTAGCATTCTTAGCTGTCAAGCTATTTCAAATTAAAACCACATTGAAATTTCATATGCATTTAGTAGGCTAGGTTAAATTTTAGACAGAGAGAAAAAAAACCCCACCCACCCATTGTGGACTTAACTAGAAATCACACATTACTGAAAGGGATGTGAAATTTCATAATTACTCTGGGAAACAGTTTTCCACATAGATTTGCTTTTGTTTTCAAATGAAGCAAAACATACATTTGCCATGTGACATGGTAATCCTAATTCTAGGTTTTACCTGAAAGCACTTGGGATGCAGTCACACAAAGAACTGCCTGTGACTATTCCTAATACCTTGCTCATCAGAGTCCCAAACAACTCAAATGCCCATCATTAGATGAAACAATAATAAAGGTGGTATATCCATAGGGTCAGATATATAACGACAAAAAGGAGTGAGCTGCTTATTGCATACACGATCAGAGATGAACATTCATATATGAAGAGTGGAAGATGCCAGACACTGAAACTTTTAAGAGCTACTTATAGGAAGTTGTAAAATAGGTCAGTCTATAGTTTACAATGCAAAATCTCTGCTGTTCAGGTTGGGAACCACAGAGAGGAGCAGAGAAACAGCTGGTAACATAGGTCTGTGTATTTCCTACAGCTCATGCAAAAATGCATTAAAGTGGATATATTTTACGACAGGCACAACTTATACCATCAATAATTAATTCCATAAAATTACAGTCTTTGGTTAATCATTTTAAGGTATAGAAGCTACCTTCCAGGCCAGGAAAACACATTGACATGTGACAAAGATGAGAGAAATTTAAATATGTAGGGCCACACCAGAGGCAAACATGGCTAACTGGAAGAAGGATTGTAGAGCAGATAAACTCTGAATAGCTATGACTGTAGCTTTAAGCAAGATAAGGATGTTATATGGATACAATCTAAGTAAATGCTCTGTTATGCTTACCCTAAGTCCAGGGTCACAGAGTTGTTAGTGGGTCACAATGTATTAGTCACCTCTAGCTCTGAGACAAATAACAGAAGTAAGTGACACAGAAAAGAAAGTTGTATTTGGTTCCTGGTTTTCCGAAGATGCAGTCCACGGCTGACTCTTGATTTTATGCATGTTGTAAAGACCACCACAGGAGGGAGTATGTGGAAGAGCAAAGCCACTCACTATAGAACACAGGAAGCAGAGAGAGGGAGCAGAGGGAGTGTGCGCATCCTCACCTAACTTCTTTTACACCTGGTGTAACAGTTAATTTTGAATGTCAATTCCACTGGCTTAATAAACATGCATGGCATTAGTGAGGAATACCTTTCAGCATCTTTGTGAGGACATTTCCCAAGAGAAATAACTTGAGTGTAGGTGGTACTGTCCCCTAGGCTAGGAACACAGACTAAACACGAGACAAAAATGAGCTTCCAGATGTGTACAGTTGTTATCAGCAGCCCTGTGCTCTTGCCACCACGGATCAGACCTACCCCGACTGTCATGATGGGCTGCACCCTCAAAAGAGTCCAAATAAGCTCCTCCTCCCTTAAGCTGCTTCTTGTCAGGCATTTGTCACAGCAGTGGGGGAAAAAATGCAGCAGGTGTCATGTGAAGATTCCACTGCCTCCTACCAGGACCACAAGATGGGGGGGCAAACCCGTAACACAGCAGCCTTTGGGAGACCCGTGAGATCCAAACTATAGAAATCACTGAAGAAATAAGTACCTCACACATGATGCACTTAGATGAATCCTGATCAGTAAGAGGTTAATAAAAGGACGAAACAGTTTAAAAATGAATCCTAAGTAACTATCACTGGAAATGAGGTCATCGTGATTTTGCTGAAGACAATCTCTATTCTATACAGCACTCAGAGAGGCTGGTCATGTAAAGTTTATAAGTTTGCTAAGTTAAAGGAAGTATGTCTGAGTTCATAATTGCTAATTTAGAAAAGATATATATGTGTGTGTGTGTGTGTATTTACACACACAGAGTCATGTGTGGTAGCACACTTTTATTAAACTCCTACCACTTGGGAGGCTGAAGCAAGAAGCTCAGAGGTTCAAGGTTATCCTCCAGGACCTACTGAGTTAGGGCTAACCTCACCACCATAAGACCCTGTTGTAAAGCAGCAAATAAAAGCAACAACAGCAACAACAACAACAACGGGAACATGCCGTGTACTCATCAGTGTAGAGCACCTGACCAACACGGGAGTCAGAGTTCCATCCTTAATGCCCCAAAACAAAGCAAAACTCTAAATGGTTAAAAACAGAAAAGAAAAAGAAGCTTTAGTTGAATGAAAGTATTCTGACTCAAATAACTATAGGAAATATAATAAAACTTGAATTAAATTATGTTTAAATCACCCACCAATTTGTTTTTTTAGCGTGGCTTCCTTTCTATGCTGACCAAACTGCGTATAAAGACACCAACAGACATGCTAATGTGGAAGGAAAAAGCCCATGATGCCTCAGCCCTAGACAACTACAGAAGGCATGCCGAGAGCGGGGGTAATAGTCTTCCCTAGAAAAGACCCCCAGTTGGTTATTCAATACCAAACGGTCAACTCTGAAAGGATAAATGTACAAGTAACATTATACAGATTGAACAGTTTGTGCTTATGTGTTTAGGAATACACAGACAGACAGACATATAGACAGACAGACACACACACACAAAGCAATTAAAGAAAAGAGGTCATCAATTTAAGAGTGCAAGGGGATACATGGGAGGAATTGAAGGGAGGAAAGGGAAGAGAACAACGATATAATCATAATCTCAAAAATAAGAGATTATAATGAAAATGGCTGTAGTCAAACAGTAGATTATACATACTTTAAAGACAAAGAATTTAAAGTAAGATAAAAATGCCAACAACTTTCTATCCAGGTTCAACCCTGATTTATTTGTTTTTAATTTTGATTTAAAAGAATTAGCTTTACATTAAGAACTATAAGAACTCTTTTGTTTGTTTAAAAGTGTGTGTGTGTGTGTGTGTGTTCCTGTGTGCATGTAAAGTCCAGGGGTCAACCTCAGATATTGCTCTGGCTATAAGAGAAAATCTGCAGAGGCTGTGTCCCCTTTATAAGCACCACCTTCAACCTCAGCAAACTACTTATAATATTGGTCAAGAAGCTTCCAGATGCTAGGCATAGTAGCTATATGCCTGCACTTCTAACATTTGAAGCTGAGACAAGAGGATTGTGAATGCAAAGTCATACTAGACTCTATGATGAGAGCTCCCAATTCAAAAAGCCAAAATAGGTGACTGCCCCAGACCTCCACCAGTCTCTGGCATCCACACCAAGGTAGGGATTTCATGATGCGATCTGCCTCCTTCATTATCTAGGGAGAGCAGACAGGGCGGTATCTGCCGTTTACAGTCAACTAAACTGCTTCATCACATTGCCATGGCAACTGGTGAATTAGCACTGGCCGTCCATTCAACATGAAGATGTATTATTCTTGGGAAATAAGACAGTTAGTAACAATACAGTCTAATGTAGAAGTGAACAATAGCAATAATGTTAATAATGGCTTTCTAATTCAGTGTTCTTACAGTTAACAATAGTAAGGTTATTTCACAGGAGAGGGATTTGGTTTTATCAGAACAGATCAAAGGACAGGAAAAAATCCTACCAGCAGAGGGCTTTGTCTATGCCAGAATTGTGTAATATTTAATGTTGTTATTTTATTTGTTATTATTGTGTGTGCTTGTGTACACGTGTGTGTGTGTGTGTGTGTGTGTGTGTGTGTGTGTGTGAGTATGCACACGGAGGTAAGAGAACAACTTTTGGGAGATGGTTCTGTCCTTCCACCACTGAGTTTGTGACCTGGATTCAGGTCCTCAGGCTTGTGTAGCATTTTTACCTTCTTAATCCTCTTGTCAGCTCGGTAATCCTTAATACTGAAGTCACATAACATTCCAGAGTTGCCTTCACTTAAATGGAGCTCGGTTGAGGTAGGAAAGACCATGTGATTTTCCTTCCACCAGGGACCAGACAGACACTTTCAGAAGCCCTATTCTCAGACCTAGACTTTAGGAGGTGGTACTACCTGCTTTCCCATGCTTGCTCCTCGACAGTCTCATTGCTGCAGGACACACTCAGGTCTTTGTAGTGGGTTCTGAGCTCTGCATGATCTAAGGTCAGAACTGTGAGTGACCGCAGCTTGCATTGCATGGTGTGTTCTCACAGAATTCCTTAGAAGTCAGCTTGGAAACTGTCCTAGTTTGGGGGCAAAGAGCACGTATACTGAAATGACTTATTACTTATCTGAAATTGGAAATAACTCAGGCTTCCTGTTCATCATACCTGTGAACTCTGGGCCTGGGTGTCCTGTTGCTACATGGTATTACTGCTCCTGGAGACTAGCCAGTACCTTGCCACTCAAGTGTTTCCCTGGTTCTCTAGATAAACAGATACCAAACTACTGACAATTAACACAGGAGCATGAGATGAGAGATGCCTCTGTCAAAAGCCCTTGCCCCAGGTATGATAGAGATGAGAAAGTTCCTGCTAGTAAACACAGAATCATGAGGTTCAAGTACCTGTGGTACAGGAAATCAGCGCTTATCCCACTGCTTCCTCAGTATCTGTCCCTCACCTTTGCTGTTGTGTGGAGGCTGGTGAGTTGGGGATCAGGTGTGGTTTATATAATCTCCTTGCATGTAACGCTACAAACCCAGATTTGAGTGAGGTTAGGTCAGGATTAAGCACGTGACTCTATCTGGGCTAATGAGATGAGAGGAACGTTTGCTTCAAGGATCTGGTAAAGCTTACGCTATTCCTGAGACCTACATAAAGCAGTGACCTTGGGAATCGAGGAGTTGGCTCAGCAGGTAAGGGTACAGTACCCTCAATCCTGATTACTGAGTTGGATCCCTGGGAAAGCACATGGTGGAGAGAACCAATTCCTGCAAGTTGTCTTTTGACTTCTGCACTTGAACCACAACATGATTGTACACACACACACACACACACACACACACACATACACCCCAAACAACCAGATAAACAATAGGTCAGATGACTTAGCAGTTAGGAGTACTTCCTTCTCTTCCAGAGAACCCAAGTTGGATTCCAAGCACCCACATTATGTGACTCACAATTGTCTCCAACTCCAGCTCCAGAGAAGGCCCTTTTCAGGCCTCCATAGATACCTTTGTACATATGGCATGCCTAGGTACAGATACACATACATAAATAAAAATAAATCTAAAATATAAATTAATAAACTAAAAAAATTTGGTCTTGGAGTTAGGTGGTAGGGTACTTGTTTAGCATTCTCAAGGTTCTGTGTTTGATACCTAGCACACACACACACACACACACACACACACACACACACACACACGCGCGCGCGCGCGCACACACACACACGCTCACACACTCACACGTGCACACACACACACACACACACACCAGAAGAGGTGAAATAAACTCTCTCATCTTCATCCTCCTCCAAATTGCTTGTGTGTACTGGTGAATCCAGGAGATCCTTCAGACATCTTGCTTCTTGCCTCAGATGAACGCAGAAAACAAGGGCAGAAGACATCTTGAACATCACTGAAGATGGAACTGGACCACTGGTGAAGTTCTTAGAAGCCTGTCTTATGCCTGGACTCAGATTTGTGTTTGCCTTCTACTAAAGGGTGTTCTGATAGTTATTGCCAAAAACAAAAACAAAAACCAAAAAACAACAAAAAAAACCAACAAAAAAAACGAACCCAAGTTCGAGAAGGGCTCATGAATATGTTAAACACCTTTATAAACTTATCATTTATTGAGATCAGAAAGTTTAGCATTAAGTGTTTCAGTTGAATTAGAAATTATTGTGATTATAAAATTATGAGGTAGGGATTACTATTTAAATTAATGCAACACAAACAACCAGAGAGCTGTTTCATTAGGCCAGAGGAAGAAACGGTTTATAATTACTCCCAGAGTCTTGTTCTTTTTGCATGGATGCCAAGAGGATGAAACAGTCACTGAGGATGTAAGTATTCTCTGAGGAGAGAAGGATATTTACATTTCTGGGCAGGCTCTTGGGGCAAAAGTAAACAATATTTTAGAAAACGTTGCTTTCTTTCTTTATGTGGTGGACCGCTGCTGCACTAGCCTGCCTGGCAGAGATGGGATGCGGAGCTAGCATCCTGTTTCTCTGTGTCACTCTCCCCTAGCCTGTGCTCTGTAATCCTGTGAGAACCAGCCACAGCTGATGCCATCGATAATGCGAAGCCCCAAAGGTGGGAATGGGTCTTGAAGCCATGCCAGCGCTCACGAGAACTCAGGTCTCTCGGGAATGATGCAAGAGAGATGCTCTTCTTGGAGGCATTCTTAAAGGGACCCTCCAGAGATTGTTTTTCTGAAGCTCGGATAGAGGGACTCTTCAGCGGCTTTGCTTAGAGTAGTGCTGTGTTTCGGCTGTTATGGCTTAGGTGTACTGGGGAATGAAAGCCTGGGTCTCTGTGTAGTGTTGGGAGGAGGCATATGTGACTATAAGTGTGATATAAATTAGTTGATGGCCCTAAGCTATCATATAATCAATTAGAAAAAGTTTATTGGGAATGAAAGCACAGTGTGCTAAACTGTTTAGCACATACATAGTGTTTGTTGCTTACAGGGCGTTGCCTGATTACCCTCATTGCCATCTACTGGTGGGTCCTTCCGCTGGCTTTTGTTTTACATTTATTTATTCTTTCTTTGTGTGTATATTTGCCAGCAGGTATGTATAAGCTTATACATACATATATGTATATGTGTGTGTCTGGATGCTGGTGGAGATCACAACAGGAGGCAGACTCCTTGGAACTGGTTAGAGATAGTCGTGAGCTGCCATATGGGTCTTCTGCAAGAACAACTGCTCTTGACTCCTGAGTCACCTTTCTCCATTTCTCAGTCACAAGGCTGGTAAACGACAGAGCCTTGACACAGACTATTATTCTCCGAATAAGATGATACAGGTGCAAGTGGAACTGAGTGGCAGGAGCAGGGGCCCTGGGCAAGGGTGGCCAACCCCACCCCCTGGTTTCCAGCTATGGTTTTTTTTTTTTTTAAGTCCAATGAAAAGCATTTAGAATTTCCAAGGGGAAAATGCTCTTCTTATTAGTTAACAAGTGTGAACTGAGCCCAAACACTTGTGTTTTCCTTTTCCTGTTGCTAAGTGATCTGTGAGCATCCATAGACCAATCAACTATTGAAATTTATGCTGAGCATAATTAATTATATAATTTCAGCTTTTAGAACTTACTTCCATTTAAAATTGCCTCATCGTGCTGGGGGTATTTAAAAGGCTGAGAAGGAAAAGGGGGCGAGTAGGTAATTATAGCTTTTATAGTCGAGTCTTCTGTGAATCATATCTTCCATAGTGTGAAGTCTCTCAACCCATTATTATCAACTCTATCAAATACACTTGGAATTAGGCACTCAGTCATCCAGCACCAGGTGCTGAGCTCCTAGTTGGTGTCAAGCAGTGTTCTAGGCTCTGGGGACACGATAGTGACCTGGAGATAAAACCCTTTGTCTTCACGATGCTGATATTGCAGTGCACTAGTGGCTTAGTTTTATCAGGTGGTTAATATTTTATGGTATACAATATGTGTTATAATCAAGCACATCATCGATTCAGTGAAATATGGACATGGCATTGTATAGATAAGAAAATGGAGGCACAGAAGTATGAAATACTTGCCCCACATCTCACAGCCAGAAACAGCCAAGGCTTACTCATGAAAGGCATGGTTCCTGAGTGTATACCCTCACGAGTTGTAATTTATCTCCTCCCTCTTTAGATGTGGTGACTTGAAGGAGGTCGACACAGTTTTTGTCACCACTGCACAGTTGGCAAAGCCTGGAACTCTCCAGATTCCCGATTACTTTCTTCACAGTAGAGAACGGGTTTGTCTGAGGACTGGACAGACTCTCCAGGGAAGATGTTAATTGGCCTGATGTCTATATTAACTCCCCAAAGAGAAGGACACTGTGGTCAAACACTGCCTGCCCAAAGTGACAATATCTTCTTGGAGACAGGAAGATCTGTTATTACATGTCCCAGATTTCAGAGGAACAAACCTGCTCACTCCATATACACTAAGGTACTTATTCTCACAACAAAATATGATACACTTTATTTCAGAAAGTTGATGATGGCCTAATTTTCCTGATCCTATCTTCTCTGGAGTTGGGATGTGTCTTATAAACTTGTGAGCCAGGAAGTGTTGGTACTAGTGTGGCTGCCTGATGATATTTCACTTGATCATAGCTATTTGTGTATATTCATCCCTTGCTCCTAGTGCTGGAGGAACCCTGGGACCTCACAACCCGGTGCTGTACCACTGAGCTGCCTTCTGACTCCTGCTCATATTCCAGTTGAATTATCAACACTGTCGGCACTGCATCTGCTGGGTTGTTTGTTGACTGTGACGTTTTCCTGGTTCTTGTCTGTTGACATCTGCTGCTAAGATCAATTTTCAGAATGAATTGCCAGTTGGGGGGAAGAGAGAGAGAGAGAGAGGGGAGAGAGAGAGAGAGAGAGAGAAAGAGAGAGAGAGAGAGGGAGAGAGGAAAGAGGAGAGAGAAGAGAGAAGAAAGAAGAAGAGAGAAGAGAGAGTTATGAGTACAATCACATACAGCACTGTGGTCATGCTAAAAACTGTTGCCTTCATCCTGAAGAACGATGTGTACCTTCTATTGCCCGTGTCTGGAACTATCCCCAAAGTCTAATTCATATTCTATGGTCAGCAATCATTTTGTGGAAAGACTCCGATAGGCATCTATTCATAAGGTGCAGTTAGCTCCCATATTGGTACCATGTCTGTCTTGAAATATGACAAAATTTACCCACAGGTTAGATACCTTTAAAACTCAATTTAGACCTGAGTTTCAGGTTTGTAAATTATTATGCATAAAGGCATATCTGGTAAAAGCCTACTTCCCTAAGCATGTTATGCAGTTGAGGCTAGTAGCAAACTCGGGATCTTTCTTGATGCATGCAAAATGGCAAGATAGTCTTTGTATTTGCAGCTCAGATTTAGTAAGTTCAAAGATGTTCATTTTCTTACATCTTCTTCTCCTAAAATAGGATTTCCCTATTGAAAGGCCTGGCAGCCTTCCTTTGGCATCATCTTTCTTGTTGATTGTGTGGACAACTTTAGAGCTGGTAGTGTTTTGAATATAGCAATATAGCGACACAGAATAAACAAGAGCCAAAGTTTTAGAAGCTGAGGCTGATGTGTGTGTGTGTGTGTGTGTGTGTGTATACACATATATATACATATAAGATGTATATGTATATACCTATTTTATTTGATATCTATCATCTATCTATTATCTATCTATCTATCTATCTATCTATCTATCTATCTATCTATCTATCTATCTATTGATCTATCTCTGTATATATTTGTTCAGTTTCTATGACAATAATGAGATGCCCAAGGCTAGGTACCTTATTAAGAAAAGAGGTTTAGGTTTACTTATCTCACACAGTCCAGAGCATCTGCTGGGTTCTGGTGAAGACTTCATGGTGGATAGCCTCACAATGGCAAGAACACATGTAGGAGGGAGAGATCCCATGGCAGGATAGGAGAGCAGTTTTGAAGAAACGGATGCTCAACTTCATGTTCACAGTGTCCACGAAATACAGCTGCTTGGTAGAAATGGACCATTGCTTATGGTGAAGCTCAGAGGAGCAAATACATCCTGATGCCTTGTGGTTTGCAAGTTGAGAGTTCTCAGGTTGCCACCAACGACGGGCAATCAGAACCTGTGAGAAGCCACATTTACCCAGGGTAAAGAGCTATTCTGATAGGAATGTGGCAGATCTGGTTCCTAGAAGAATCTATAATTCTAGATTCTATTCCAGGCATGGTACAGAGGTCCACAGTTTCTCCCCTGCCTGACATTTCTGGCATCTTATCCACCTCCCCCTGCTTCCTTCTTTCTCTGATTTCAAATAACTGTTTCTCTCTCTTTTTTTTCCCCCTCAAGGAACTTAACTTCAAAGAAAAATTGGAGATTTACTATGACACATAGATTTGCCTTTTATAGACTCCTGGGAGAAGCAGGTGCTGACCATAAGGAAATGGATACTCATGCCCTGGGAAATCTTGGAAACATTTGTTCAAATGGTGTTATATGGATAATCTTCTCATAAAAGCTGTATACACCAATGGTCAAATAAGGAAACAATAGAAATGTGTTGGGAAGGTCTAACTTTGCTCATCCTGCTGACAGACCCACCTGTGCAACACTCTTGTTTTAGCCTCTGATTTTAGAAGTTCTTCTTGTTGTTCTTCCTCCTCTTCTTCTTCTCTGCTTCTTCTTCCTCCTCCTCCTCCTCCTCCTCCTCCTCTTCGTCTTCTTCTTCTTCTTCTTCTTCTTCTTCTTCTTCTTCTTCTTCTTCGTCCTCTTTTTCGTCTCCTTCTTCTTCTTCTTCTTCTTCTTCACCTTTATTTACTTGTGTGGTGGTGGTGGTGGTGGTGGTGGTGGTGTGTGTATCAGAGGACAACTTGTGAGAGTCAGTTCTCTCCTACTGGTTGAGTTTGAGATGAACTCAGGTGGTCAGGTATGGTGACAAGTGCTTTTACCTGCTGAGCTATCTCACCAACCCTATTTGGGAACTTTTCACTGAAAAGACACGTCCTAGATGGATGACTTTCTCAGGCCCTGCCAATGATCTAGACCAGGATGCAGTAATTATAGTGTATGTATTTTCCCCATTGTACTAATAACAATAAGTATGACCAACAATCACCAGAGCCTGTCTGGCCCCTTTCAGTTGCTAAGCCTTGTAAAGGGAGATGGAGTGGCCTTGCTGGTTAATAAAACAAATCTCAATCTTTGTATTCTTCTTACCCAGATGAGATCAACTCCACATTTGTGTTGACCTAGAATAAATGCTAAAGTGGTTAAAGAGACAAGTTGACCAAGCACACAATGCTAGAGTCATAGTGGGTGTCAAGGAGACCTTGGCTCAGTGTGAGTCTGTCACAGGTAATTGTCCAGAGCTACAGAGTCATAAGGAGTGAGGCTTTAGAGCAGGAGCAACGTTATTAGAAAAGCAAGCACCAGTGAGGACTTGGATAGTTTTGAGGTGTGGTAATTTACTATGCAAAGAAAAGTTGAAATCAGCTGCTGCTGGATCAGACTAGGAATGAGTGAGGGCCTTTGATATGCTGACTGCGCATCAACTGATAGTGGATTAATGGGCACATGGAGTTCTTCTCTGGGCAGCTCTGTGGGGCAGCTCATGTTGGTGCCCGTGATGAGGACTCACGCTCCACAGAGTATCTCCTGAGAAATGTGTGAGGAGCTGTTTTTACACCAAACTATTTTGTACGATCTGAGTGACGACTTCATTTCTCTGGTATTTCTCTCCTGATATACAGTTCCTCTTGGTGTACACTCATAGCACACAGTTTGCATTCAGGACCCGCCTTCCTGTTCCTGCTCCCCTGAGCTCTAATCCATTCTCTCGTAAAGCCTTCTCCCACCTTCTTGTTCCATACCCACCCATTTACGAATCATGTATCTCCATAAAAGTCTAGGATCCTCAAATGAGGAAAAACATGTGCTGTTTGTCTTTCTTAGTCTGACTCATTTTATTTAACAGGATAATCTCTAGTTGCATCCATTTTCCTGCCAATGACATCATTTTGGTTTTTTTTTAAATGGCTGAATAAAATTCCATTGTGCACACATACCAATATTCTCTTTATCCAGTCATTTGTTGATAGATGTCTTAGTTATTTTTCTACCACTGTGACCAAGGCAACTTATAGAGGAAAGAGTTTATTTGGAACTTACCATCTCAGATGGTTAGAGTCTGTGACCACAATGGCAGGGAACCTGACAGCAACCATGCAGGCATGGTGCTAGAGCAGTAGCTGAGAGCTTAAACATTGGCACAACAGCCATGAGGCAGAGGGAGAGTCAGAGGGAGGGAGAGACAGAGGGAGAGAGGTTGGGAGAGAGAGAGGGAGAGAGGGAGGGAGAGAGGGACATACCTTCTCCAACAAGTCCACACTTCTTCCAACAACGCCACATTTCCTAACCCTTCCCAAACAGTTTTAACACCTGGGAATCAATCGTTCAAACATATGAACCTACAGTGGCCGTTCTCATTCAAACCCGTACTATCTAGGCTGATTACATTGTTTTACCGTTGTGAACAGTGTTACAAACACACAACTAGGAATGTCTCTGTGGTGTCCTGACTAGGAGTCCTTCAGATGTTTACCCAGGAGTGTTAGAACTGTGCCATTTCTCTAGACTCTCTTACCTGCCTAAACTCAATCTGTTAATGACTCATAAAAGCCAGTATTCAGTCATTTACACACGTTAATTATCTTCCTCATACTGTGGTTAAACATTGTCTGTGGTTAAACATTGTCAAGTTTAGGAAAAGCACTACATTACTGGGAATTTTTTAAAACTTCAACTTCCCCGTGTGTCTATAGGATGACTCTTTTTTTAATTTATACTTTGTAGTAGAAGCTGTTGAAGAATGCAAAAGAGTGAGGGAGAGAAGAAGGGAGGAAGCAGGGATGGAGAGAGGGAGAAAGACTACCAGAAAAAGAAGAAAGTTAATATGCTCAAGATATCATATGGCTAGACAGATAGAGATGAAGGCATGACTGTCTACACCATCCTCTCATCATAGCCCATGAACCTTGTTTTGGGTAAGGGCCACCCTAAACACTGCATGTATTCTAGCCCATTTCATACCTTTTGAAGTTATCCATAGGATCCTGGCTGACAGATGAGAAAACTGATCTCTATGGAGACCCCCAGCTTGGCAGCGATGGAGTCATAGCTGCACACTGAGGTCTGCCCAGTTTCAGAGCATGTTGGTTCTTCCATAGTTGCACATGCCTCCATGGCAAAAGTTTAAAGCCAGACAGTGACCAGTTGCCAGCTAAATGACTAAGACAGAATCAGCCACAGCATGGAGCAGATTCCATTGGGACTTCTGCTGCCATTTATTGTGTTTGACTTCCTATTGGGTACAATTCTCACGTTCATAATGTGGTCTGTGTAGGAGCAGTTTGCAGACATGTAAAGTGTCTGTCTAGAAACCACGCAGTGTGCGCGTTGTTACAACATCATTACTGATTGAGCCAGAGTAGTTGTTCTTGACCAATGTGTTGTGATCCCCTTGGGGGTTGAATAACCCTTTCACAGGGGTTAAATATCAGATAGTCTATATATCAGATATTTACATTATGATTCGTAACAGTAGCAAAATTACAGTAGCAACTATAAAAATAATTTTATAGCGGGGGATCAGCACAACATGAGGAATTGCATTAAAGGGTCACAGCATTAGGAAGTTTGAGAGGTACTGAGCTAGAGAACAGTGCAAACAATACTGCACCTTGCTACAGGGCCAGGGTATAGATAGTAAAATATATTAAATCTGAGCACATTATCTTCACTCTCCAGTTCTGACTGGCCCCCTAGGAAGAAGTAGAAATGGATTGCTGATCATCTATGACATCCTATGGGAAATCATGAATGTAGTCACATGACCAACATTTACAAGGCTCTACTAAGAAAGTACATGATAATGTCTTAGGTACTGGACATTCACAGATGGAAAGGCATAGCTTCAGTTTTGTTCCTATCTGTCACTCTTGATTTCTCCTTCCCATGTTGGTTCTGAGTGTGTGTGTGTGTGTGTGTGTGTGTGTGTGTGTGTGTGTGTGTGTTTATGTGCACCATTTGCATATAGCTGCTTGAGGAAGAGGCCAGAGGGCATCAGATTCCCAGGAACTGGAGTTACAGGCAGTTGTAAGCTGACTGATGTATGTTCTGGGACTGGAACCCAGGTCTCCCACGAGAACACTAAGTACTCTTAACTGTTGACCCATTTCCAGTCCCTCCCTGCCCCATGATCAGGAGAATGATGCCTACCTCAGAACCACCTGGACTTCTAATGCATCCCATTCTTGTACCCATAGATTCTGAGTTGGGGTACCTGGAAAGTACTGAGTGTGCCTTTCTAACCAGCTTATAAGCTATGCCGAGGCTTCCGGTTCCAGATCCTCACTTCGAGATCACCGATACCTGACCATCACTAATTACCAGATGAGGCTCTCTTCCATTGCCTTCTAGACTTGGCTCATCAGACTTGACTTCACAATAAGAAATAGATTCAATGGTATTTCCTACAAGTGACTAAGCAAGCTTCCCGAAAGGCTCACAGCATACAGTATACAGGCCTTGATCCTTTTCTTGTAAGAAAACACTGGCCCACAGATTGAATTGTATTTTTGGAAGATGATAGTGTTGGTAAGTAAAAATTAATTTAAAAAGAGTAAACTGACAGCTTGGCAATGGACAGTAAAGAAGGCAAAAACCAAGTCACATTTCTTTCTCTTTCTCATTTGCAGTAGAAAGACACACTGCCTCCCGCTTTTAAGCAAGAGAAGTCACTCTAAGACCTTAGCTGCTAAGGGCGAGGCAGAGCAGTCTTTGTCTGCAGTAATAATAATTTTGGGTTCTGGGATGTGTTCTGTTCTACTGTCAAAGGCCAGGCTGGAAAAGCATGGGAGAAAACTAGACTCCTGCCTGCTCCTGTATGCATGTAGAGAATGTGAGGGTGCCTGAGAGACCGGGGCGTTCATGTGTCGTGTACCATGTCCAGCCATGGCTCATTTCTCACCTTGCTCTGCCTATTCAAAGACATTTTCAAGGCTGCTGTTTTCACAGGACCACTAGCTTTTGAGATTTGGCTTTGAAACACCCAGTTCTTGACTTAGGTCTGCCTGCCTTGCAAACAATGCTGGCTAATAGTTTGTGTTCCATGAATGTAAATGTATTGGAAAACATACCCCCACCCCCGTCCCCCAAGCACCAGTATTAGGTGAAGTATGTTTAAGAGATGATTAGTGGGTTAATATTATTGGAGGCAGGGTCTCACTATGTAGCTCTGACTATCCTATGGTAAGGCTAGACTGTGAGAAGGGAGTGCCAGGCTTGAGACAAAAACTTGGAGCCCTCAGAAGCCATGTTCAATCTCTTTACCCTACAAAGGTTACTGTCTGCACTCCCAGGGGTGGGGCCTGGACTAAAAAGTGCAAGCATCATGAAAAATAAGATTTGTATTTAAAAACAGAAAGAGGCAAAAAGCACGTTCACTCTGTCTGATTTGACAGCTACAGTTTTCTATATACTTCAATCCTTCGTTCCCCCTCTCCTCCCCAGATCTTCTTTCCCTCTCTGTTCCTTCATTTTCAGGTGAAGAGGATATGAACTGAACCTAAGGTCTTCAGCCATTCTAAGTAATGAGTTCTAAATAATTTCACTAAGATGAGCACAGTAGACAAGAGCTGTTGTTCTTTTTTTTATTACACGTTGTTTTTTAATTGGATATTTGCTTTATTTACAGTTCAAATGGTATCCCCTTTCCAAGTTACCCCTCCAAAAAACTCCTATCCTAGTCCCCTTCCCCCTGCTCACCTGCCCACCAATTTTCCTGACTTGCATTCCCCTATTCTGGGGAATTGAAGCCTTCACAGGGATCCAATGCCTCCTCTTCTCACTGATGTCTGAAATGGTCATCTTCTGCTACATATGTAGCTGGAGCCATGTGTCCCTCCATGTGTACTCTTTGGTTGGTGGTTTAGTCCCTGGAAGTTCTGGGGGTACTGATTGGTACATATTATTGTTCCTCCTGCAGGGCTGCAAACCTCTTCAGCTCCTTGGGTCCTCTCTCTAGCTCCTTCATTGCTCAGTCTATTGGTTGGCTGTGAGCCATTGGTATTTTGATCCACTTTCCAATAAGGATCAAAGTATCCACACTTTGGTCTTCCTTCTTCTTGAGTTTCATGTGGTCTGTGAATTGTACCTTAGGTATTCTGAGCTTTCAAACTAATATCCACTTATCGAGTGCATACCGTATATGTTCGTGCATACCGTGTGTGTTCTTTTGTGATTGGGTTTCCTCACTCAAGATGATATTTTCTAGTTTCATCCATTTGCCTAAGAATTTCATGAATTCATTGTTTTTAATAGCTGAGTAGTACTCCATTGTGTAAATGTACCACATTTTCTGTATCCATTCCTTTGTTGAGGGACATCTAGGTTCTTTCTAGCTTCTGTCTATTATGTGGAGCATGTGTCCTTATGACAATGTTGGAGCATCTTCTAGGTATATGCCAAGGAGTGGTATAGCTGGGTCCTCAGGTAGTGTTCAGTTTTCTGAGGAACCACCAAATTGATTTCCAGAGTAGTTTTACTAGCTTGTAATCCCACCAGCAATGGAGGAGTGTTCCTCTTTCTCCACATGCTCTCCAGCATTTGTTGTACCCTGAGTTTTTGATCTTAGCCATTCTGACTGGTGTGAGGTGGAATCTCAGGGTTGTTTTGATTTGCATTTCCCTGATGATTAAGGATTTAATTTCTTTAGGTGTTTCTCAGTCATCCAGTATTCCTCAGTTGAGAATTCTTTGTTTAGCTCTGTACCCCATTTTTTTAATCTACAGATTCAATGCAATCCCCATCAAAATTCCAACTCATAGTTAGAAAGAGCAATTTCCAAATTTCCAAATTTATCTGAAATAACAAAAAAAAAAAAAAACCCTCAGGATATCAAAAACGTATTCTCAACAATAAAAAGAACTTTTGGGCGGAATCACCATCCCTGGACCTCAAGGCTATACTACAGAGCAATAGTGATAAAAACTGCATGGGTATTGATACAGCGACAGGCAGGTAGATCAATGGAATAGAATTGAAGGCCCAGAAATGAATCCCTCACTCCTGTGGTCACTTGATCTTTGACAAAGGAGCTAAAACCATCCAGTGGAAAAAAGACAGCATTTCAACAGGATGGTTCTGGGTCAACTGGTAGTTAACATGTAAGAGGATGCAAATTGATCCATTCGTATCCTCCTGTTGCAAAGCTCAAGTTCCAAGTGGAATCAAGGACCTCTACATAAAACCAGATACACTGAATTTAATAGAAGAGGGAAAGTGGGGGAAGAACCTGGAGCACATGGACACAGGGGGAAAATTTCCTGAATACAACACCAATAGCTTATGCCTCTAAGATCAAGAATTGGACAAATTGGACCGGTCATAAAATTGCAAAGCTTCTGTAAGGCAAAGGACACTGTCAATAGGACAAAAACGGCACCTACAGATTAGGGAAAAGATCTTTACCAATCCTACATCCAGATAGAGGGCTAGATATCCAATATAATACAAAGAACTCAAGAACTAGACTCCAGAGAACCAAATAACCCTATTAAAAAAGTAGACAAGATCTGAAAATTTGTGATCCTTCCTTTTATTAAGCAGTGTGTGGCTGGTATGGTTTCAAGCAAACAGTATGACTCTGCTGTAAATGCTTAGCTATATTGTACCCCTTCAAAGCTTAGTCTTAACTTAGGCATCCTACAGCTAGGGACCTAACACAAAGTCTCCTGGAAAAACATTGAGGAAGTCATTAAATTACTTCCTGTCTTCTTTCTCTTGAGTAAGGAAATATGAATCAGATTAATGTGTGGTTAAGGTTATTTTGTCAACTTGACACAAGCTAGAATCAACTTGGAAGGGGGAATAATTCATGGAGTAGAGATTTCTTTCATCAGATTGGCTTACAGGCAAGCCTTTGGAGCTTTTTTGATTAATGATTGATGTTGGAAGGCTCTGCGATGCCACTCTTGGGAAGGCACTTCTGGGTTGTAGGAATAACCAAACCGAGGAGGCCATGGGGAGCAAGCCAGTAAGCAGCACTCTTCCATGGTCTCTGCTTTAGTTCCTGCCTTCCAGTTCCTGCTTGATCTTGAGATCCTGGCTTAATTTCCCTCCATAATGGACTAAGGTTTGTTAAGCCAAATAAACCCTTTCTTTCCTAAGTTGCTTTGGTCTTGGCATTTTTTCTTCTCAGTGTTCTTTAATTTAAAAAGGGGTGGAGAGGTTCATCTTGATCATGTTCTTCCCCTCTCCCTGTTCCTCCCTTTCCACTTTCCTCCCAGGTCCTCCCAACTCCATTTTTGTTCTCTACATTTCCTTTCTTTTTCTCTTTAAAACAAACGAATATGCAAACAAACAACGCCCCCCCCCAAACTCCACAAGAAACACATACAACACTCCCATCCCCCAAACACAAAGAGTAGAAATCAAAATAGCAATCAAAAGACCAATAAGACAAAACAAAACCAAAACAAAACAAAAAGCAAAGCCAAAACAAAGCAAAATGATACAAAAAAAAGTCTATACAAACACCATTGGGTTAATTCCTTGTTGGCCAACTACTCCTGAGCATGGAGCCTGCCCTGAAATGTGGTTAAAACACCCATTAATGAGAACTGATTTTTCCCTTGCCAGTGGGTCTAAATTGCAGATAGCTTTTCAGGGATCGGAACCTGTATTCACTTCCCCCTCTTAGTGCTGAGACTCATCTGGCTTGAACATATGCAGATCTTCTGTGCTGCTACAGAGTTGTAGGTTTGTAGGTGCATCCGTCAGTTCTATTGTGTCTGGTCTGTTTCCTTGGAGCCGTCTATCTTCCACATAGATCCCTGGGGAAGGGTTTGATGAGGACATCCCATTTAGGACTATGTGCTCCAAAGTTGTCTTGGTGTTTTATTACACAACAGATAGCAAACTGGACAAATAGTACCTCCCAGGCTGTGGGTAAAGTTCAATGGCAAGAGGCCTTGGGCTTGATTCTTGGACCTGGTGGTGGTTTGAATATGCTTGGCCTGGGGAGCGACACTATTAGGAGATATGGCTTTGTTGGAGTAGGTGTGGCCCTATTGGAGGAAGTGTGTCACTGTGAGGGTGAGCTTTGAGTCCCTCCTCCTAGCTGCCAGTGAGACAGTCTCCTGCTGTCTTTGGATGAAGATGTAGAACTTCCAGCACTTTCTCCAGCACCATGCATGCTTCCAGCTATAACGATAATGGACTGAACCTCCTAAGCCAGCCCCAATTAAATGTCTTTTGTAAGAGTTGCCTTGGTGATGGTGTCTCATCACAGCAATGGAAACCCTAGCTAAGACAGACCCCAAACAAAACAACACAGGACAAACCAAAGCACTACCCTCCCCAACAGTGGCATACCTAAGAATAGCCAAGTTCTTTGATCTTGTGCACAACTGCACCTTTTTGTCTATCTCTGGAAAATCTTGGTGACCTGCTGTTACTTAGCTTCAAATGTGCTCTGTTGTGAAGGTCACACACACACACAAAATCACCTAAGGAACATGCCCAGAGCAAGGCTGACTAAAAAGAATGGAAGTAACACAATTCTGCTACTGCAAGGGTATGAAGCAAGGTCTTGTAATGCTGCATTTTTTCTACAGAACATCAGGAGAGAGACCAATAGAAAACAGCCCACAGGGCATGCTGAAAAGTAAGACCCAACGCATTTGCTGCAGGTATACTTGGGTGGCAGTTTACATTAGCTCTAGAATCTTCTCTTCCAGTTTTTCAGCATCAGCTCCGTGAAATTCAAAAATCTGTTTCAAATACACAAAAGGCACAAAAATATTTATTGATTCAAACATCAAAGTGTCAAGGAGTTTTGTGTCTGATTGTAAGATTGTTTCCTATTTCCCTGATTTTTGATACACTTCAAGTAAAAATACACATTAAACAGATTAAACTCATAACTTTTATTGTTTGTTGTGAGAACAGGTGCACTCAGGTGGTATGGCCATAGACAAAACACTACTCTTTCAAATGGGTGATATAAATATTTCTCCAGGTCTAATGTATGACCAAAAACATACAACAGTGCAGGAGAAGAAGCAACCCAGTCCTTGAAATTAAAGCTTATTATATATGCATCAAGGGCTAGTTCAGTTATAAACACAATTTTCCAAAGCTCAAAATCTTTTGGTGGCTTCTCTCCAGATTCTAACAAGTTTTGCACATTTTTTACAACCCCAACAAAGGGTACACTTTATAGTGGATGGTGTATTTTAATTGTGGGTTTTTTAAAGTAGTATATGAAATAATGGACTCTCTCTTTTTGAGACAGGTTTTAGGTAGTCAAGTCTGACTATAAAGTCCTGATTCCCCTGCCTCCAACCATGATGTGCTAGTATTACAAGCATATGGCAAACACGCCCTGTTGGAATGTCTTTTAAATAACTCTCTTACGTTTGGTTTGAGGAGATAGCTCAGTTGAAGTGCTTGGTACACAAGCATGAATTATTAAATTTGATTCCCTAGAACCCAACTAAAAAAGCAAGACGTGATGGACTTTGTGTGATGGCAATCCTTGAGCTGGTGGGTAGAGATGGGTGGATCCCTGGGTCTTGATGGACCGCCAGCCTAGATTACTTGGTGATCTCCAAACCACTGAGAGACCCCAAACCACCGAGATGGATGGCTCCTGAGGAACCATGCTGAGGTTGGTCTCTGGTTTCCACCGGTACCCACATACACTCACATACAAGTAAGCACTTTACACTTAATAAAACAAGGATGTCAACCTGTTCTTTCGAACCACTATCGTGCCAATCTTCAGTGTATTAGTTGTTTGGGTCAAGGGAAGAATGTAAGTAAACTGAGACCAGGATCAGATAAAGTCATGAGCTTCTGGGAAGCAGGTTTGAAGCCAGTAATGTGTTAGGACTTTGAAGTAGGAGCTGGGAAGTTCCAGAACAGAGCTCTGTGCTCAGTGTGCTGTGGAGAAGTCTGTGCCCAAACCTCGCATTTCTGCCCCCTCAGCAGCATGCCCTCTGTGTCCGCCATTTTGCTAACTCCGTGAATATAAACCCCGGGTGTGGATCACTTCCATCTTGTTCTCATTTCACTCACCTTCTTGCTCCTCGGTTCACTTCTGAGACAGCACAGTGTTCTTTTGAGTCTTGAGAATGGAGTGACCTATGTGTGGGTGCAGAATTTCATGATTGATCTGAGTTGCCGGCATGCATTATTCATCTCTCATTAAATAATTCTCCTGGCCAGAAGCCAGGGGAGGAAGGTAGCAGAAGGAATCTGCCAATGGGTCTCCTTTTTAGAGCTGGGAGCATCTCAGTTTGCAAAATGTTTACCTAGCATACGCAAAATTCTAGGTTTGATCCCCAGCACCTCACAAACCAGCTGTAGAGGTGTACACCTGTAACCCCAGCATTCAGAAGGTAAAGAAAGTAGGAGGATCAGAAGTTCTAGCTCATCATGATTTCACAGAGTATGAGGTCAGCCTAGGCTACACCAGACCTTGTTCTTCCTAATGGTCTGGAGGGTGGCTCTGAGGCATGAAGGGAGTTCACAATCGGGAATGCAGTGTGTGGGAGGTTTTTGGATTCCACTTTAGTCTCCGTTTTTTCCCATGGGAGTTGGAAGGGCAAGCATCACTATACAAGTACAGTGGCTCCCACTTAACCTTCTTTTGGATTTTATGTCTAAGGTCCTCCTAAGTCTTTATCTTTTCTTTTGCTACATGGGAGCCCGATACAATTGAAGGTAAGAGTGAGACCGTCTGCGGTAAAGACCATCCACAGACAAGAGATGGTGTCTGCTCTCATGACCACCACCATGTAATTAATTTTAGATGATCCTCTGGACTCCCAGGGATCCATTAGAAGATATTTCTCTTATCTCTTTGGAGACATCCTCAGTGGATCATGGTGTGCCTGGCTGCATCCTCAGCACCATCGTCTTTCTTTGTCTAGTCAACCAAAGACAGACATCGCATTTGTGTATCCCTGTGTAGTGTATCTGGGAACTTAGTAAGCAGACTAAATAAATGGGGGGAAGGCCACTGATCAGAGCTAATGCCACAAGAGGCCTTACTAATGAGAGCTGTGCAGTTGCCCTGTGATATTGCTGGGGATTACGGGACTGACAAAGTGATGCTCCAGAGTGCCTACCTAGAACCCAGGCCTGTTGTCTCATAACCTTTAATCCTCTATAGAGTCTTTATAACATCCAGTTCAATATAAGTGCTGTATAAAGAGCTATTACCCTGTATTGATATTTTAGGAATGATAATAAAATAGGGAAATTTGTACATTTTTTAGTATAATTTTTTTCAGATATTTCTGATCTGTTGTTGGTTACATGCAAGAATGTGGAGTCTACATATATGTAAATTCTGCCATTTATGGCTTGTGAATTCTAACCAAAGTGTTTCCTCCATTTTAGTCCGGTGCTGTGGTGCTGTGTTGTGTCCCAAAGGCTTCAGTCAGAAGCCTCAGGGAATGAGGTTACAGCTCTCTTAATGCTGTCTTTATTTTAAAGTTTTCTGCACCCCCTTATCCCTCTGCTTTGAGGTAGGGTCTCACTATGCATCCTAGGCTAGCCTTGAACTTGCAATTCTCCTTCCTCGGTCAACCAAGTGATAGAGTTACAAGTGCCACCACACCTAGCTAAGTCATTCTTCATGCATTGCTGCTGCACATCAGAAATAACTGCAACAACAAAAGGAGAAGATTCTGTTTTTTTGAAGCCAATGGGAGGAGGGAGGCTATGCAGGACTAAAGAACTACCCAAGTACAACATTATTTAAAACAAATTTCATTATGGACATTTTGAAACGCACAACAATAGAATAATAAAGTGACTGTTTCCTGATTCTCCTATTACATAGGTCTAAGCAGAGGCAGCATTTCTTTTATGTGGAAGACATTCTGACATTTACACGAAGTCTATCGCTGCTACCAGGGAAATGCAGAGTGCTTGGAGACAGTGGTCTCTTCTTGACAACGGATATCTGAGAGTCAACATTAGGCTAAGGATAATTATAATGAACCAGCCTAAGCCAGTTGAAGTACAGTTTTGGTTGAATCAACACTGAGGTTGTGTTTGGACCAACTGCATGATTCAGGCGGAGCTCATCAACTTCCCAGACACTTGTACTTAGAACAATAGGAACCCCCAAAGCACCAGCCATGTAAACAAAACAGCAGGAACCACCAACCAACACAAGATCTTCTTGGAGGATGGCTGTAGAGATGTTTGTCATGCAGTTTCCTGATTTATAATGGCATGAATAAAAGGAGAATACATCCTCACTTTAAAAGATGGTGCAAATGGGATTGAAGAGGTAAAGTTTAACGATAGAAGTTTTAAAATCTGCCTCACCTGAGAGGAGGGGACAGCAGGAATTACTGTTGATTCTATCTCGATGCCCTCCTCTGACCCCACTCCACTTATCTCTCCAGAACCACTTACATCGTGAGCACAGATTTGAACCCTGTTGGCCTTCCTATGCCCCCGGAAGACCTTGGCAGTGGAAGTAGTTCAGTTAAAATCTTTGGAGTTGAGCTAATATATCCAGAAGGCGCCTGAAAGAGATGCACTCAAGTTCCAGATGAGGGCAAAAAGCTGCAGCTGGCTCACATCCCCACCACTTACCTTTAGCAAATGGCATCTTTGAACTTGTTCTGAGAGACAACAACAAAAGGCTACTTTACTTTGATTTTCCTGAAGTTGCTACCGTGTCCTACATTTTGAGCATTAGCAACACAAACGGCAGCAAAAGTACCGTTTTTTTTTCTGTGGTAGTAACCAGTTTTTTTCAGATAGTGCTCATTTGGGGCTTGGAGCATATGAGTTTTTATTCTATGCCATCAGCTGAGTCTGTTTAGCAGACACATGAAGCTGCCACAGGGCCGGGTCCTCAATACAGTGTGGCTTACCACTGAAGGGGATGTGATGCTGTCAGAATTCATCTCAAGCCACACTGAGAATAGGAAATGGACCGTGGCTATCAGAGATGAACTTCTGCCCATCACTGGAAATGAGGAATAGGCCTTTGTTCTTTGTGGTAAACTTAGCTTCGAAGGTTATTCTCTTCAATGGAATATTCCTATCCTCTAGTTTCCATCGGGAAAACGTATTCAGATGACCAGTGCTGGGTTTCTACAACCTTTGGCTTATCTCCATTCCCACTCTTACCCACCCAAGTGCATAGTGAGTATCTCTTAAGACTAGATGAAGGAATAAGCTTCTGTCTATCCCCTCAGTTTTGGAGGTGCTCTGATCAAGGGCACAGCCATACTTTCCCCTCAGACAGGTGAATAGTCACCACCACCCTATCCTCACTTTTAGGCCTTGAGAATTATGCAAAGCAGCAGGGCCTTTTGAAAATCTGGGTAGTTCCACTTCACCTGTGCAGCCCTAGATCCTTTCTCAGGCCATCTCAATGACTAGACTTCAGGAATTGTGCCCAGGGGTCCCAGTCATGAACTTCTATGGATGCCACTTAGCACCACAATTACTCATGATAAGGGTCTTATTTTGGTTATCTGCATGACTTCTTATGAGAAAAGAGTGAACGCCTGGTTGCTTGAGCCTTGCATGGCTCTGGGGCAATGTGTTCCCTAACAAGAGAGGCTGTCCAGCAACAGGTCTTTCCAGAGTTCACTAATGAGCATTTTGTTTCCCGGTTGCTTTTATTCCATATTCTTTAATGCAATAAATCTTGACTTTGAGTACAACTTGTTCCCGAGTCTTCTCATTTCTCACAAATCAACAACCCTTTAACTGTTTCATCAGCTCCCAGGACTGTGGATCTCCAATATGATGTTGGTGACTGATTGCTTTGGACTGGGGAATGGATGTGGCCACACTTCATGTTGAGTTGCTTTATCTAAACACCCAAACTGGGAGTGTGCATCTAGGTTTACATAGCAATGGATGTGTAGCAAGATGTGTATGTGAGAAGCATTCTCACTACTATTGAGCCTGCTTCAGTCCCTGAGCTTAAAAGGGTATCACTAAACAGAATCCTTTGGCACATGTGCGAAGATCACTGTTGGAAACAAAGTACACACATCTGTGTCCTCTAACAAGAGAGGCCATCAAAAGGTCTTTCTAGAGCACAATAATGGGTGTTTTGTTTCCCAGTTGCTTTTATTCTATATTCTTTGATGCAGTAAATCTTAACTCTGAGTACAACTTGTTCCTGAGCCTTCTTGTTTCTCATAAATCACCAAATGAAACACTGCTGTTGTAGCCCAACAACTGAACATTCAGAGGCGATGGACAGGGCTGGGTAAAAAATGTAAAGGGTGGGAAACCCTCAGTAATCAAGATAAATGACATTTATAAATTTACTAGAAATGAAAATTAACTATTCAAAATCAATACAAGGGCTGGAGAGATGGCTCAGTGGTTAAGAGCGCTCACTGCTCTTCTGAAGGTCCTAAGTTCAATTCCCAGCACCTACATGGCAGCTCACAACAGACTGATGCCCTCTTCTGGAGTGCAGATGTACAAGCACACAAAGTGCCCATATGCACAAAATATATAAATAAATGAGTCTTAAAAAAATTAAAAGAGTGTGGATTCATTTCGGGGTCTCCAATTCTGTTCCATTGATCTACATGCCTGTCACTGTACCAATACCATGCGGTTTTTAACACTATTGCTCTGTAGTACAGCTTGAGGTCCAGGATACTGATTCCCCCAGAGGTTCTTTTACTCTTGAGAATAGTTTTAGCTATTCTGGGTTTTCTGTTATTCCAGATGAATTTTTGAATTGCTCTTTCTAACTCTATGAAGAATTGAGTTGGGATTTTGATGGGGATTGCATTGAATCTGTATATTACTTTTGGTAAGATGGTCATTTTTACTATATTAATCCTGCCAATCCATGAGCATGACAGATTTTTCCATCTTCTGAGGTCTTCTTCAATTTCTTTCTTCAGAGACTTGAAGTTCTTGTCATGCAGATCTTTCACTTGTTTGGTTAGAGTCACGCCAAGATACTTTATATGGTTTGTGGCTATCGTGAAGGGTATCATTTCTCTTACTTCTTTCTCAGCCTGCTTATCCTTTGAGTATAGGAAGGCTACTGACTTGCTTGAGTTGATTTTATATCCGGCCACTTTGCTGAAGTCGTTTATCAGCTGTAGGAGTTCTCTGGTGGAGTTCTTTGGGTCGCTTAAGTATACTATCATATCGTCTGCAAATAGTGATAGTTTGACTTCTTCCTTTCCAATTTGTATCCCTTTGACCTCTTTTTGTTGTCTAATTGCTCTAGCTAGAACTTCAAGTACTATATTGAAAAGATATGGAGAGAGAGGGCAAAGGCTAAAACCATCCAGTGGAAAAAAGATAGCCTTTTCAACAAATGGTGCTGGCTCAACTGGAGGTCAACATGCAGAAGAATGCAAATTGACCCATTCTTATCTCCTTGCACTAAGCTCAATTCCAAGTGGATCAAGGATCTCCACATAAAACCAGACACACTGAAACTAATAGAAAGGAAACTAGGGAAGAACCTTGAACATATGGGCACAGGGGAGAATTTCCTGAACAGAACTCCAATAGCTTATGCTCTAAGATCAAGAATAGACAAATGGGACCTCATTAAATTACAAAGTTTTTGCAAGGCAAAAGACACTGTCAAAAAGACAAAGCGGCAACCAACTAACTGGGAAATGATCTTTACCAACCCTACATCCGACAGAGGGCTAATATCCAATATATACAAAGAACTCAAGAAGTTAAACTCCAGAGAGGCAAGTAACCCTATTAAAAAATGGGGTACAGAGCTAAACAAAGAGTTCTCACCTGAAGAATATCTAATGGCTGAGAAGCACCTAAAGAGATGTTCATCATCCTTAGTCATTAGGGAAATGCAAATCAAAACAACCCTGAGATTCCATCTCACACCAGTCAGGATGGCTAAGATCAAAAACACAGGAGACAGCAGTTGTTGGCGAGGATGTGGAGAAAGAGGAATACTCCTCCACTGCTGGTGGAATTGCAAGCTGGTACAACCACTCTGGAAAGCAGTCTGGCGGTTCCTCAGAAAACTGGGCATGACACTCCCGGAGGATCCGGCTATACCACTCCTGGGCATATACCCAGAGGCTTTACCTGCATGCAATAAGGACACATGCTCCACTCTGTTCATAGCAGCCTTATTTATAATAGCCAGAAGCTGGAAAGAACCTAGATGTCCCTCAACGGAGGAATGGATTCAGAAGATGTGGTATATCTACACAATGGAATACTACTCTGCAATTAAAAACAATGAATTCACAAAATTCCTAGGCAAATGGTCAGAACTTGAAAATATCATCCTTAGTGAGGTAACCTAATCACAAAAGAACACACATGGTATGCAGTCACTGATAAGGGGATATTAACCCAGAATCTCGGAATACCCTAGACACAATTCGCATATCAATAGATTTCCAAGAAGATGGAAGGAAAGACCCCTGGTCCTGGAAAGACTGGATGTAGGGGCATGCCAGGACAGAGAAGCGAGAGGGGGTTGAATGGAGAAAAGAGGGAGGGAAGGGGGCTTATGGGACTTTTGGGGAGGGAGGAAACAGGAAAGGGGAAATGATTTGGAATGTAAATAAAAAAAAACTTAGAAAATAAAAAAAAAAAAATTAAAAGAACCAAACAGTGAAAATTCCTCAATGATCAAAATGTTGAACATTAAATAAAAGCATGATTTGCAACACCAGAGGGTGAGTCGCATCTGCCAATTCCTTGATCTGGAGAAGAGAAACACAGCGGCCTCTCAGTTGCTAAGACAACTGTAGTATCTTTAGCAGTAGTACTAGGAATTGCTAAACAGAGTTGAAAGCTGACTCACGTTCCTAACTTTCCTTCCTTCTTGCTTAGTTTTCAGACTCTACAATTCTCTGACAAGAGTATTGGCAGCTCTTGGGGCTGATCAACAGCTAAAGGACCTGAAGACTACATGAGACTTTCAGCCCCACTAAGCAGAACTCCTCTTTGTCTGCTGTTGTCAGTAGCAGGATGGAATTTACTGTGCAAGCAAGCAATGACGACTTAGTGTAAGCCGAAGTTGTAGATATTCCAATAGTTTAAATGGCCTCTCATATACTTTATTTTTAAAATTCTTTTTATTTATAACTTCGTAGGGGAAAGACACAGCTATATTGTTAAATATCTCAGCAGTAACCCACAACCTTCAAATTAACTACAGTAATCACATTATAAGGTATGCATCAAGTCTAGTGCTTTGCACTTTCTGTACATTTATTGAAAATTTTCAAGACAAAAGTTCAAAGGTAAGTGTGGTAGTGTTCATCTCACAAAGAAGGAATATGAGGGAGCTGGAGAGATGGTTCAGCAGTTAAGAGTGCTGGCTGTGCTTCCAGAGGACCCAGGTTTAATTCCCAGAGGACAAGGGTTCAATTCCCAGCACTCACGTAGCAGCTCACAACCATCTGCAACTCCAGTTCCAGGGGACCTAATACTCCTATACCGACATACATGCAGGCAAAATGCTAAAGCACATAAAATAACAATAAAATTGAACCTTAGGATGGCTTATTGTGTTCCTAAATCTCTCAGTAATGCTAAGGCCTAGACAATAGTTGCCTAATTCCTGGGGCAGTGAGACAGTTGCTAGTACTCTCTGGAGAGAAGGCCAAGCATTGTTTATTTTTGAAGTAGTTGAACACAAGCACTTAGGAAGGATTCTTCAGACACATGCCCTTCCTCACTTCTTGCTTCATCTGGTTCATCTGGCATCATTATCTCTCCCTGGCCTTGAGGCCACTGTATGCGAGCCCTATTCCAGTTTTGTCCTCTTTCTAGCAAATGATATAGGATGCCTTTTGTTTTTATATCTGATGTATTTTATGGCAGATGCTTGTTGGAAATGACTTCCATGATGTCAATTGGATCCTTACAGTTTGCAGACATCTGGGCAAAAGCTTCCTCCTACTTAATATGAGAGTCCAGCAAATAGTTTCTTCTGCTATGAATTAATTATGCATGAATGACTTGTTTATTAGCACATGCATGCCCATTTTCCATTGCTCTTACTAGTGATTCTACTTAATGCTTTGGGAAACTATTTTACTCTAAGGCAAGAGATGGAAGTTGCAATTGACTTTTGCAAGTTGGCTAAGGCATAAGCAGTTGGCCTAGACTTGCTAATTCTTTGTTTTGTATCCTTTCCTATACTCTGTAGACATCTGCCTACCATGAAACCAAAATTATTAGTATAATGGAGTCATTGTTTAACCTTAGAGGCATGGGATCCCTTAGTATGATCTGCATATATGAGTACATGTATGTATGTACGTATATAATAATATGTTCATTTTTTTCTAAAGAGGGTTTATAGACTTTAGTGGATTTTTAGGATGGCCCATAAAACAAATTTATGATCTATATCTATCTATCTATCTATCTATCTATCTATCTATCTATCTATCTATCTATCTATCTATCTACACACACATACATATAAATATATATTCAACATAAATGATGATGTATTGTTTAACTTTCTATGATCTTAGTTTCCTAGCTAACCACAATCTGAAAATATTATGTCAAAATTTCCTGAAGTAAATGAAAAGCCTGAAATTACATGCCATTTTGTAAGCATGATGACATCTCATGCTTAAGGAGTGGGTGGTTCTTTCCACCTGCCCATTAGGCATTTAGTTGTCTCATCATCAGACCAATGTGCTTATGTTCAAGCAACCCTTGTTTTTATTTAATAATAACCCCAAACTGTAAGAGTAATGATTGGTGGCCAAAGAGAAGCTATAAAAGACTTATTTTATATGAAAAGGCAAAAATTCTTTACTTACTAAGGAATGAAAACATTATGTAAGTTTCCAAGATCTACAGTAAGAATGAATAGGGCAACCCCTCCATGTTATAATATATATAGGATTGTTCAGTGATGTCTGTGGTTTCGAGTATCCACTGGTGGTCTTGGAATGAATTCTTTTTGGTTAAAGGGGGACTAGTGCATGTACAATAGAGTACTACAATCATGATATTCTGGTTACAGAAACTAGGAAAGGTCTTGGTTACTCCACCTACAAGATATCACAGGAGGGAACTTATTAACCAAAGCAAATCTTCCTGGAACATGATGTTCTTTAGAATCTAAGGCTTAGATGCAAATATTAAGAAATATAGCAGAAAGGAACAGCAACTCAATGTATTACTTAAAGTTTGCGGTACACGTGTGTGTGTGTGTTTGTGTGTGTGTGTGTGTTTGTGTGTGTGTGTGTTCGTGTGCACATGTGTTCACACATGCATGTATGCACGTTTGTACAGGTGTATGCTGAGGTCAGAAGTCACCCCTCATGTGCTGTCACCCTTTTGTTTTTGAGATAGCGTCTCTCACATGGTATGGAACCCACCAATTAGGCTATCTTGCTGGCAGCAATCAATCCTTAGGGATCCTCCTGCCCTTGTCTCTCCAGCACTGGTGTTTCAAACACACACTGTCATACCTGACTTTTCATATGTGATTTTTGAGATTCGAATTCAGGTCTACGTGCCATCTCTCCACCCCATGACAGCCATTTCTTATATTGCATCCCTGCCAACCAACTTCCCCTCCCACGATGTTCAGCTAATTATTAGTATCATTATTATTATTACTTATTCACTTTACATCCCACTTACTACTTGGTCATCACCTCCCACAATCTTTCCCCCATCCTCTCCTCCCCTTCTCCTCTGAGCAGGTGGGGTCCCCCTGGGTATCCCCCTACCCTGTCACATCAAGTCTCTGTGAGACTAGGTGTATCTTCTTCCACTGAGGCCAGACAAGGCAGCCCAGCTAGTAGAATATATCCAACAGACAGGCAACAGCTTTTGGGATAGCCTCTGCTCCAGTTGTTCGGGACCCACATGAAGACCAAGCTGCACATCTGCTACATATGTGTGGGGAGGCCTAGGTCCAGCCCATGTATAATCTGTGCCAACTTCTTATATGAAAACTTCCAGCAACCAGAGAAAGATTACTAAGTACCATGGTCTCAGGGTATGATGTATGGTTTTATGTATTTTATTTCTTTTTAAAAGGTTTTATTTTATTTATGATGTTTATATGCTAAAAATGACATGAGCAAGAAAGAAGGCCAAGGAAAAGAGCAAGAGCCTAAGGGTGACATAGTGAGGGAATGTCTATTCAGAAATGTTGGAGACACAGTGGTAAGTTCAGGGTCACAGGATTGGAGCAGCAGAAGTCAGCCTGAGATTTTTGTTGACTATAGAACAAAAGGAGAACCCTAGCTCTTCCTAACTGATGCAAGTACACATATTGTGTTCTCAAAGGAGGAAAATTTTCTATTGTGTTTTAGGGTAGTTTATATGACCTTTTCTTTTCTTTTTTTCCTTTCTTTCTTCCTTTCTTTCTTTCTTTCTTATACTGAGAACCTTCAAGAGGCACAGTGCACAATGGCTGTTTGCCAGATGTCTTACTCCAGTAACATAAAGACACTTCTTGAAACAATCCTTAGTAGGAACTGTACTCTAGCTTTAAAAAAAATGGATAAATGGTACTTAATTTCTTCAATAAGTTATTTTCCAGTTACATGTCCCAGATTCTGGATGTGGTTTTAAAGAACATGAATTTAATTTTTCTCTACTCTCAAGAAGACAGTTGGTGCCAATGAAAGCCTTCCTGCTTGGTTCTCCTCATAGAAAAATTTAAATGAA